>CM064533.1:2629662-3031632 GCA_032716605.1 Paralithodes platypus | reverse complement strand
CGGATGTTAATGTATGATTAATGAATTTCACACATACCCACTGTGTCTTCATATAAATTTACCCTCTACCCTACGCTTTGTGATTTTGTCCTTGATTTGTAGTTTTACCGTTGTGATATAAACCTATAGCACAGTTTGGGTTCTTTATTACATTGGTTTACTATATCTTTTTCAAAGTTCTTTTTCTCCTCTCTTATAGTCGTGACATAGTTGTTTCTAGCAGTATTATACTCATCCCATTTTTCCTCAGTATGTCTCCTTCTGCAAGTTTTATTCCATGCAGAGTCCTTTTTGTTCTGGGCAATGGTGACATCGCATGTTAAACCACTCTTTCTCCCTAGCCAGCTTTCCATCCTTAAATGTTGGTACATATTTATCTACCCCCCTCCCTGTAAATGTCTAGTAACATGGTTGTATTTTACCTGAATACTTCTGTTACTTGTCAATTGCTGTGTGCTTTATTTCATATGAAAGCTCGTGTCATGGGCAGTCCAGAAAGGCTCTTTGTTTTCACCCATGTCAAGGCTTTATATATTTAATTGCAAAGTATATGTTTTATCATTAAGTAGTAATGATAGGATTTGAGAGAGAGAGAGAGAGTAGAACAGAGTGTGGGGAGGCGCGCAGTGTTTTGCTATACTCGATGACGTCATGTTTAGCTAGCTTCTTTAGCATTGGCTAGAGGACTTGTTACCGCTTTTCCTACGCGGTTCGAACTAGTGCTAGTATATATACTGCTCTCTGGCCACTCTCTCTCAGATCTGGTTTCTAGAACGCATCCCTCTCATCCCTTTGATATCTGTCCCCCTCTCTGCACCTGAGAACCTTTTCCTCTGCCTATCTCTCTCATTTTCCATATCTTTCACCACCTTTTATTAATATTATACCCCCTCTGGTTAACTCTGCAAAATCAGCTTCATGCTGGCCAGTTGTATTGTGCGTTAAGGTCTTATATAACCCATGTATGTTAGTTGTTGTTCCCTAAGCTGCCTGGCCGAAACAGCCCCGAGTCCCTGAGGAAGACCATGGCCACGATCGGGCTTTCCCACAGAGCTCTCATTGAGTGTAGATTGTGTTGTTGGGCGGAAAGTGGTTGTGTGAAATGCAGTCTTCTATGATGTGTTTAATGGTATGGGGTGCTGTGTTACATCCCGGGCAGGCGTCGACAACGGAGTCATCCAGTCTCTTCTGATAGCTCAGGAGAGCTATACCCATGTATGTTAGTTGTTGTTGTTGTTGTTCCCCAGGCTGCCTGGCCGAACAGCCCCAAGGTCCCGAGCAAGGCCAAGGCCATAGAGCGCCCCCACAAAACCCTCCCTGCTTACCACTAACAAAACCCAGGTGACCGAAGCCACTCTAAGGCAGGGAGCTGAGGAGGGCGCCGAAACGCCCGAGAAACCAAAGCCCCACCCAAGGCCCTGTGCCCCTCAGCAATTATGAAGGGAAAGTTGAGGGGCAAGGGAAAAATGTGACGCTTTGGCTCCCAATCTGCCAACTTTTAGGTTGGCAGTAGGGAGGTCGATCCATGGAAAAGACGCCGTCACTTGAGATCTAGAAGATATATAAGTAAAAGGAACAGTCAGAGTAAGCTATGGGTATGGCAGAGATCGCTCAGCTCTCACTCTGATAGACCAGCCCATCACCACATGACATATGCCATGTATGTTAGTTGTTAAGATAAGTTGATCACGAAGCATTGGTTGGCATTCATATTGTTCAGTACCGCTTCCTATAATTATTAGTGTTCTGCTGGATTAGATAATGCTAGACTAGGAGTCTGATACTATAAGGTATTGTTTCCGATGAGTGCTGGCTTTAGTTAAAAGCTGCACGACATACCTGAGAACTGGAGTTGATTGTGTAAATTCTAGTCTGTGTGCCATTGAGAGTAGAGCATGCACGAATGAGGGCTTTTTGCCTATACCATTCTGCACTGTTCTAGGCTCGGTTGCTTGTCTTTGAGGTACGCCAGGAGAACGCTTAATACTTCGGTATTAAGGTTTCTCAAGAGAGCTTACCCTTCCCTATAACGTAATATTTGACACACAGACTTGAGATTTGCACTAGGCTATGCGGCATGCCATGCGCACCAGTATCTCGTATCATTGACTCTAGCTAGACTTTATCAGTCATAGTAGACATTAAGTATATTAAACCAATTACTCTTATTATGTATACCCGTTTATGATTACACAAGCATTTCGCAGCCTAGTTTGATGTATTGAGACACAAACGACTTAGGCTCTTTTGTTGATAGGAATACTGCATTGTCGTGGCGATTATTATTATTGTTGTAGCGTTTAGGATATTCTTGGCTCCGACTGCATTATATATCCTGCCTTTTGTGAGCATAGCCTGCTCGAGCATTGTTCCGCTGCCTGCCTTTTTGGGTTCCATTTCCGATTCGAGCATCTTGATAGCATCTAACATTTAAAGAAGATTCCTTGTTGGTGTTGAAGGACTTTAGTGCACTTTCTTTCATGCAGGAGTGCCTGACATTTATTGATTAAAGTAACGTAAGCTGTAACTTCCCTTACCACCTTACTTTGCATACCATAACCAAGCCCCTTCGGTTATAGGTAGTAATAGGCTGTTTTCACATAACATTAACTCCTTCAGACATATTATGTTCCAATAAGTCCGAGGAGGCGGGAGCCCCGGGATCATTGCCACTGCCTCGCACTACACTCACAATAACACTGCGGCTGTTAGAATTATCGGAGGAGGCTGAGGTTGCCACCAACGGTTTTATCGTAAGCTAACTTATCGGACTTACTGAGCTCATATGACGCAAAATCGCGTCATAAACTTATTGGAGAGGCATGGAGATAAGTCCATATGACGCGATCGCGTCATATGAGTTTTTGGTTATAAGTTCCATATGACGCGATCGCGTCATATATGTCGCAAGGAGTTAAGCCTAGAGTAGACGCACATTTATTGAGAGTTTGAGAACCTATTATTGCATATAGAACTCTGGAGAGTATTTGTGTTCTTTGTTCACTGGGAATATACATCAGAGGTTGGATCTAGCGCTTTCCGTTGTAGCATTTATGCCATTACTAGTCCAATGAATAAGAGCCCTGATATATTTAAACCTCAGTCGTAACACTAACCCGCCGGGATATGACTTCGGCGGGGGGTCCAGACGCATTGTTGGAGGAATGGAACTGGTGGAATTCCATTTATCTTTTTCCTCCTCCCGACGCTTCTCATGTGTCGGGTAGTTCACAAACTACGGGGTTACCTGGGCTTAGTCTCGATGATCGCGCCTCTATGGCCGGCTCAGGTGTGGTACCACCAGTTGAAAATGTGGTGCGAGAACCCGGTGTCACTCCCGATCTTGTACTTCCCACTTGGAGTCAATTGGCAACATTAAGACCTCACTGACTTTTGCCTTTTGGACATTCAGAATGCCAAATGGTTAACTCCATATGGAGAGAGCGTCACTAATAAATTCCTTAATCAGTATACTATGTCTCCCAGGAGACAATATCAATCTCATTGGAAGCCTCTCATAACCTGGATAGTAGAAACGGCGCAAACTGATGCATCAGTAGGTTTGGTTTTCAAGTATTTGGACTATTTGTTTGAACAAAAATGCCTTTCTGTAGTTACACTGAAGAATCATTTGTCTGCTATTAGAACTCCCTTTTTTTTATTTAACAGTGCTATCTATACCGCAGGCGGAGGAGAAAGGGTTCATGAGGGCATGTTCCAAGCTTCGCCCACCACCCCGTCAGCTCATGCCTACCTGGTCACTTGACAAAGCTTTGTCTTTGCTTCATTCGCGCAAGTATAATCATGCGCCGGATTTTGACTCACTGTTAAAGAAGGCTGTGTTCCTTATGGCTTTGGCCACAGGTAACCGGGTGGCGATGAGCAACGAACCTAATTGCCTCAGGTTTGGGAGACTTAATGATAATGTACAAATTGCTCCATCTCCAACGTTTGTTGCTAAGAACGAACATAGTGATCATGTTTTTTCTGAGTTTACAGTCCCGGCGCTTAAACACGGGAATACACACCATGTCTAATGCCCTGTTCAGGCTTTAATAAAGTTTATGAGGGTGTCACAGCCCCAACAGCAGGGAGCCTTATGGGTCAATAGTACAGGTACTCGCGTCACAAGAAGAAAATTGGCTTCTTTACTCATAGATGTAATTCGTGAAAATAATCCTGGTGTAATGGGAAGGGCTCACGACATCAGAAAATGGACAGTCTCTCTATGAGTTTTGCAAAATTACTCAATTGATGACATAGCTAACACTAAGTTGTGGGCTTCCAATCATACTTTCATGATGCGATACCTGTCTGTGGCTTTGGATAAGCCAAAATTTACCTGTGTGGCCTTGTGCCAGTGGGTCTAGTTGGTCTGTGTGCTACTAAAGTTAAGTTTAATCTTAATGGTGAAAAGGAGGGGGGGGGGGGGGGGTGCTGGAGAGCCTAGACCCCCTAGACCCTATGCCGGACTATGTGATGGTTCACGAGCTGTGATACTTGATAAGTCGAGCTGGTTATACAGCTCAACATTTTATTTTTTGTAAGATATCTGTAATAGTTGCAACTATAGGATATTAAGTTTAAATTGTACAAATTAATTTTAAGGACAAAAGATATAATCAAATGATATATTTGTGCCTTTACAATGTTGGACAAGAATAAAAGAATTTCTTGGAAAATATTTGTATTGAATCTCAATGTGATATTCTTTAACATATACCTGTATGGTTACTTATAAGCAAAACTTTTTCGAAGCAACGCACTGCTTTTCTTTCCATTTTTCTATATTATTGTATGTAAACAATAAAGACTAAGATTGTTATATGGTTCTTTTTCTCTACCTACGGTAGTTTGTTAGTGGTTTAGCTATTGTCACGAATGTCCCCCTCCAGACTTGAGATATCAGGCATATCGTCAATGATGGAGGGGCCACTAATAAATTATAGGTTTGAGCCCCGGAGGGAAGAATGAAAACCTAATATTTAGTAGTGGCCCCGAAATCATTGACGATTTAGGGCCCTCCCTTCCATCCCCTTCCCATTCGTTGATGTCTTGAGTTTATTCTTGATATATCATTGAAGGAGGAATGGCGTCGCTTGGTTCAGCGTCTCAGGTAGAATCCACAAAAGACATCCACGAGTTGGAAATCCTTAACCCTCTCCGACATATGACGCGATTTTGAGCCTATTGGGGATACTTTAAAGCCTTTGTTACCATCAGGGGTATTTAGAAACCTTTAGTTTAGTTACTTCAACCTCTGCAGTTGTCTTTGAGTTAGCTGTGGGCAGAAAACTAATTTTGGAGAGGTAATTATTAGAGTGAGAGAACTCGATTTCTTATTGCTAATCTGGCAACCTCTGTGTCATAAATGCGTGAAAGGGTTAATATAACAATTATTAAGTTATTTTTTATTTTTTACGATAAATAATAAAATAGAGGAAAATAAAATAAAAAAATAGGAAAAGTGGGGATTGGGCCTGAGCATATAGATAGATAGATAGATTTTTACGAAGTTTTTCGTAGTGAGTACCCAATTATAAAGACGATTGCATAAGAGAATTAGCGTTGCACTTATGATGTAGTACTCTTTCCCTTGCGGCGGGTGTTTCAAACAGGCTGACCGCGTGTGCTTGAAAGAGAGCTATTTTATTAACCCTCGGAATCCGGGAGGCCTCATATGAGGCAAAATGGGCGGGTTAAAATCGCCACTAAAATCGTCAAAACACGGCAACCACGCGTCGTATCGATGTCATCTCAATGGCATTCTACAGACAACAAAGAGTTCTACAATTTGCAAAAAATAAATGACTGCTCTAGGTGGTCTCAATCAGTAGTTACTGACTTATGAAGTTTGCCTGTACATAAAGGGCCCCGGACACAGCCATCGGGATCATATGAGGCCCCCCCGGATTTCGTGGGTTAACCTGACAAGCGCAATATAGACCTAGGTGCTAGGGTAGTTATTTGTGCATTTCTAGCCCTGGATTCGGACAGAATTCGTTATATTTACAATATAAAGCATTATTTGTTTTCGGTATGCTTTTATTTTACATATATGATGTATATATGAACCTTCAAGAGTGCTAAAATAATTGGGAAAAGCATTTGGGTGGTGAAAAACGAAGATATTGGCCACCCGGTCATAATCTCAGGCGAGAGAGAGCCACAGGCAGCCCTCCCCTCTCGCTGTCTGGGAGTCAACTGAGACGAGCGGGGCGGTGTGTGCCGGTGTCTGGGTGTTGCATAACGATCTTTTATGCAACCCACTTGTGCTACATTATCGCGGGAGAGAAAAATAACCGATAAATGATGATAATAAGAGGATAAATAGGTGATAATTGAGGAGGGGGGGAGGGGGGAATAAGGTGGGGAAGGAGGGAAGGGGGAGGGGTGAGAAACACATGGATGAGTACTAGAGGGGAATGATCTCCCCTAGAGACAAAACCTTTGTTTTGATAGGCCCTTTTTTTTTTTGGAAGGCTTTTTTTATGGTCTTGCTTCCGTGAGGCCTATCGCGTTCCCTATAGGAAGCCTTCCGTGAGGCCTATCGCGCTTGCCGGGTTAATAGGCATGTCGTCAATGATTTCGGGGCCACTACTAAATATTAGGGTTTCATTCTTCCCTCCGAGACTCAAACCTATAGTCTCGATGATCGCGTCTCTATGGCCGGCTCAGGTGTGGTATCACCATTTGAAAATGTGGTGCGAGAACCCGGTGTCACTCCCGGCTCGTACTTCAATTGGCAACCTAGAGACCTTGCTGACTTTTGCCTTCTGGACATTCAGAATGCCAAGTGGTTAACCCCGTATGGGGAGAGCATCACTAATAAATTTCTCAATCAGTATACTCTTTCTACCAGGCGTCACTATCAATCGCATTGGAAGTCTTTTACGACCTGGATGGTAGAAACGGCACAAACTGACGCATCAGTAGCTTTGGTCTTCAAGTATTAGGACTACTTATTTGAACAAAAACGCCTTTCTGTATTTACACTAAAAAATAATTTGTCAGCTATTAGAACTCCCTTCTATGACTTAACAGGGCTATCTATACCACAGGCAGAGGAGAAAGGGTTCATGAGGGCATGTTTCAAACTTCGCCCACCACCCCGTCAGCTGATGCCTACCTGGTCACTTGACAAAGCATTGGCTTTGCTTCATTCGCGCAAGTATAATCATGCGCCGGATTTCAACTCACTGTTAAAGAAGGCTGTGTTCCTTATGGCTTTGGCCACAGGTAACAGGGTGTCTGAGCTGGCGGCGATGAGTAACGAACCTAATGGCCTCAGGTTTGGGAGACGCAATATTAATTTACAAATTGCTCCATCCCCCACTTTTGTCGCTAAAAATGAACATAGCGATCATGTGTGGAGACACACACTATGTTTTATGCCTAGTGCAATCTCTGATCAAGTTTTTGAGAGTGTCACAACCTCAACAGCAGGGAGTTTTATGGGTCAATAGTGCAGGTAAGCACGTCACGAGAAGAAAATTAGCATCCTTGCTTGTAGATATTATCCGAGAAAGTAATCCCGGTATAGTGGGAAGGGCCCATGACATCAGGAAGTGGGCAGTTTCTTTAAGGGGACCGACCGGTTAATTTAGGCTTAAAAAAATCGAAATCCTGAAAATACCAATAGGTGTTTACTCAACAAGAGTCAACATCCCTTCATAAGCCAGTGAAATGTTATTAGTGAAACCCATTGGAAATAGTTTTTTTTTATGTTTTCCAAACTTTTCCTGTAATTCTTAAAACGTTATATAGCGAACTTTGAAATTAACATGCTCAGTAACTACTGGTCGTACGAGGAGCATACCTATATAAATTGAAAGAGCGTAAGCTACTCTACAACCTCCCATACGCTTTATATTCTACTTTGCCGTGTTCCTGCATAAAATATTGTAAAACGAAAAAACAAAAGTAAAAATGTTTACCTAATTACCTTAGACTTTCACATGTTTTTCTCAGAACCTATATTGTCGCACTTTCGGATGTTAATCTAAAATTTGTATTGGACCTATAGGAATGGTGTATATACCATTGGAAAGGTAATTAAAAACACTACAAGTCCTATGCAGCCAATTTACTCTAGCCAACTTGGTTGCAGCATGTTGTCACAGTCGTAAAATTCTACAAAATAATTTCACCTTAATTCATAATCACCTAAATCCAAAAATACACAAAAATATAAAATGTTCTTTATAGCAACTACAGACACACCTATTGTGAGTTGTTTGATCACATACAGCACGTGATATAGGGATTTCTGTAGGAGTAGAATGGGTCGTAGTAGTGCTATAGTTTGCAACCTTTTTTTACCTAAATTGTAAGACAAAAGCAAAAAAACAAAATGTTTTTTTTTTTTTTTTTACCTAGTTTTATGGTCACATACACCTGTGCCAAATTGCATTTACATTGGAAGTAAGGCCTGGAAGTTAGTAAATAACCGGTCGGTCCCCTTAACCCTCCAGCCCCGGGGGCTATAGCTTGCGACTGTGCTGCGGTACCGGGTGTTTTGACGATCTTTGGGCTATGTTAACTACTCTGTAAGTCAATGAATATGGCATGTAATGTTGTGAATAAAAAAGAATAATGTTCCACAAACCTTCCTCTGTCGAATGGCGTTGAGTAGAGGTCTCTAGCCCCTCTGGTTGCATAATGGTGAGCGCGGGAAGACGAGTGCTTTTCGGCGGCAAATTCTTCCCGCGTTCGGACGCGTCGCCCCGGCCATGGCTACGACGCACCTAGCCGCTCGTCGCGCCAAAGTATTTATCTCCCTTAGACGATTTAGTGTTTGATATTGAGAATGTGATGTTTATTTGATATTTTCTAGTTATTTTGAGGCCAATTATATAAAATATGTTTATTAGGGTATCACTGTCACTGATATTGCTAATTTTCACTCGATACCGTACATTTTATTAGTAATTGAGGTAGGTTATTGTTGTATTAGGCACTGATTATTCGTTATTACAGGTGTTTATTATTCTTTGGTCATCAAGTATTGTGTCTTGTGTCACTTTCACTGATAAATATGCTTTAGAGTGTCACTGTCACTGATAATGCTCATTTTCACTTGATACCGTACATTTTATTAGTAATTGAGGTAGGTTATTGTTGTATTAGGCACTGATTATTCGTTATTACAGGTGTTTATTATTCTTTGGTCATCAAGTATTGTGTCTTGTGTCACTTTCACTGATAAATATGCTTTAGAGTGTCACTGTCACTGATAATGCTCATTTTCACTTGATACCGTACATTTTATTAGTAATTGAGGTAGGTTATTGTTGTATTAGGCACTGATTATTCGTTATCACAGGTGTTTATTATACTTTGGCCATCAAATATTAGGTCTTGTGTCACTTTCACTTTGACAAATATGCTTTAGAGAGTGTCACTGTCACTGATAATGCTCATTTTCACTCGATACCGTACATTTTATTAGTAATTGAGGTATGTTATTGTTGTATTAGGCACTGATTATTCGTTATCACAGGTGTTTATTATACTTTGGCCATCAAATATTAGGTCTTGTCACTTTCACTTTGACAAATATGCTTTAGAGAGTGTCACTGTCACTGATAATGCTCATTTTCACTCGATACCGTACATTTTATTAGTAATTGAGGTAGGTTATTGTTGTATTAGGCACTGATTATTCGTTATTACAGGTGTTTATTATTCTTTGGTCATCAAGTATTGTGTCTTGTGTCACTTTCACTGATAAATATGCTTTAGAGTGTCACTGTCACTGATAATGCTCATTTTCACTTGATACCGTACATTTTATTAGTAATTGAGGTAGGTTATTGTTGTATTAGGCACTGATTATTCGTTATCACAGGTGTTTATTATACTTTGGCCATCAAATATTAGGTCTTGTGTCACTTTCACTTTGACAAATATGCTTTAGAGAGTGTCACTGTCACTGATAATGCTCATTTTCACTCGATACCGTACATTTTATTAGTAATTGAGGTATGTTATTGTTGTATTAGGCACTGATTATTCGTTATCACAGGTGTTTATTATACTTTGGCCATCAAATATTAGGTCTTGTCACTTTCACTTTGACAAATATGCTTTAGAGAGTGTCACTGTCACTGATAATGCTCATTTTCACTCGATACCGTACATTTTATTAGTAATTGAGGTATGTTATTGTTGTATTAGGCACTGATTATTCGTTATCACAGGTATTTATTATACTTTGGCCATCAAATATTGGGTCTTGTGTCACTTTCACTTAGTTATATGATTTGTAAACGTTTTATATACAATTTATTGGGTCTTTTTTCACTGATTTCTATATTTCTATAGGTTCTAATCATATGAATGTCACTTGGTATATACATATGTGTCACTTTCACATATTATGGTGTAATTGTATTTGTATCAATTTTCTCATAATACAGTACATGACTTTTGTATTACAATAAATTGGTTTTCTTCCACTTTTTGCCTATATATAATTATAGTGTACATATTGTCATTTTATTTGGCAATTTCAGTATGATTATTAGAACTCCAGCTTGGAGTGGTAATCAAAGAAGCACTCTAAAGCACAGAGTGCCACCTTGCACTCCACACACTCCATGGTTGACTTTTTACCTGGCCTCGGCCTCACCCTGCTGTTGTAGCAGACATGGCACCGCTTCTGCTGTGTTCTTCCTGATTCATTCTGAGGCAGGGAACCAAGCCTGTGCCTAATCAAGTATTGAGCACACTGCAAGCGGTCAATAACGGCGGGCCCAGGATGTGCCACTGCCCTCTGTGGCGTAGCATACTTCTCCAGGAGCTCCGTCAACACCTGCTTTTGGAACCTCCGCAGGCTATTGAACTTCATGGGTGTGTTCACATTCCGAAGCTTGTATATATTGTAGGCATTCAGAACTGACATGTCCACCATATGCAGAAAGAACTTTTTGTACCATCTGCACGAGGTACGCAGGCAGTCAATGAAGCCTATCTGCATGTCGGACTTGTCCACCAGCCTCATGTTGATGTTGTAGTCCAGGACAGCATCGGGCTTGGTCACCCTGGCCTGGGTGCGGCGATCCACCTTGCCAGTCTCCACCATTTCCCCCTTGTGGATGGTGGTCAGGAGGTTGACCTTCCGCTGGTCGTGCCAGTGGATAGCCAGAATGGGCCCCGACTTCTTCCGGAACACATCACCTTTTTTGGTCTTTGGAGGGAAAGGTGGCATGCCCTTCCTTTTCCCTCGTACTGTGCCTACAGTCCCCGTCTTGCGCTCATGCAGGTACTGTGAGAGAGTGGGGGACGTGTAATAATTGTCCGTGTAGAGGACGTGATTCTTGTGAAAGTAGCGGTCCATCATGGCTTGCACCACTGCTCCGCCAAAGCCAATGAGGGGGTCCACAAGCAAGTCCCCTTCCTTCCCGCTGTAGACCAGGAAGTCCAGGACATAGCCAGTTTGGCAGTCGCACAGCACAAAGAATTTTATGCCAAAGCGATGTCTTTTTGAGGGGATGTACTGCCGGAAGCTGAGTTTTCCCCGGAACAGCACAAGAGACTCGTCAATGACGACCTTGCGGAAGGGCTTGAAGTAGGAGGTGAAGCGTTCTCGCATCATCTCGTACAACGTCCTAATCTTCCACAGCTTGTCTGGGAGGTGGACGTCAAGGTTGGTGACAAGATGGAGCGCTGCGAGGATATCAAGGTACCGGTCGCGAGACATATATTTCCCGAAGGCAGGGGTGGATATCAGATCATTGGTGATCCAATAGTCAGGCAATCTATGCTTCTTGACATGAGGCATTAGCATGGTGAGTGCCAGGA
The DNA here is from genome assembly GCA_032716605.1 of Paralithodes platypus. Lineage (NCBI taxonomy): Eukaryota > Metazoa > Arthropoda > Malacostraca > Decapoda > Lithodidae > Paralithodes > Paralithodes platypus. The sequence goes on along the minus strand of CM064533.1, from coordinate 3,019,827 downwards.
ACACCATGAACTCTTTATGAGTCACTGGGGTCCACTGCCTCATGTGGCCCTTGGTCACCTTGCCCAAAAAGTGGACCTGGAATTGGTGCTGCCTATTTGTCTCTTTGACAACATAGCCTACCACCTCCTCATCAAAGAAGGCCTCAAATAGTTCGTGTGGTGGAGCATTGGGGCCTGCAGGAAAATTGGGGGTAATGCCTGAACTCTCCAGTACCTCATCAAAAGCTGGCACATCAGGGTTGTATCCATCCTCATCAACTACGTCTTGCCACTGAAAAACGTAGAATGGGTCTTGTCTACGCTGATGAGGAGCTCCAGCTGGTGGCCCAGCACGCCCACGGCCAACTCGGGAGGCGCGCGCCCTAGGGCGGCCAGGGCGTCGGCCAGGGCGGCGGGCAGCACGACGGGCAGCACGACGCCGGGCCAAGCGGATGGGTCGAGGGTCGTCGATGTCCATATAGTCATCGTCAGAGTGGTCATCTTGCCCTGACGGTGGACCTATGTAATCATGGCCAGAGTCTTCAGAGAGGTGCCCTTCATCATCAGTGGCCCCCACATAATCTGGCGGGGAACCAGTGATGCGTGGGCGGCGTGCGGGTGGGCGAGGTGGGGAAGGAGTGGCAGGTGAGGCTGTGTCCCCCCGAGGTCCTGGGCTCCTTTGCCTGCGACGAGTGACAGAAAGCAATGTTTCACTGTCACTAGGCCCAGGTATTGGTGATGCGAGCTCAAAGACTTCTTCAGGAAGACATGTTGAAGGCGGGAGAGGTGGGGAGGACCGTGGGGAAAGTTGCGGGGACGTATGGCTGGGGCCGGCCGGGGTGGACGCCGCGGGAGCCTCGAACAAAACTCTCTTACTTTTCTTAATTTTTTTGGTATATTTCCTACCTTTCCCCTTTTCGGCAGCAGTATGTCTCCTGTCGGGGGACCTAGGAGGCAAATAGGCCGAAAGTGGGGGGGTCCTCAACCCTTGGCAATGGTGGGGGTGATGGGGAAGAATGCGGGGCATCCGGGTCATCTTGGGTGGCGTGGGTAGATAAGGGAGACAATGGCGGACGAGAAGGGTCACCACGCTGACCCTCACTCACAGCCTCATCCTCACCAAGTAGTTTTGCTTGTTCCCTAGCTGCCGCGGCCGCCTTCTCAAGTATTTTCTGCTTATACAAATGTAGCTTGAAAGGCGATTTACCTGGGGAAGGGCTTGGAGTCGTGTCACTTATGCGAAATTTGGTGAGTGACCTTGAACTCTCCCACTCACTCACACTCTCATGTTCACTGTCTTTAGGTAAACCAGCTTCCTCAACAACTGGTACATCACCTTCATCACTCTCATCACTGTCATGTTCTCTCGCAAATCCCAGGAATTGCTCTTCTTTGTCACTCTCATGGCCATAATCACTCGACTTATAATTACTGGAGTCGTCACTGACTTCATCATCAACATTATGCTTGGCATCAGCTCGCTCATAAAGTCTCAATGTCGTCTCAATACCTCCGGGAGATAACACATTTAGGCGATGGCGTCGGGGTAAGGCGCGACGAACTAATAAGGGCGTCGTAGGAAGCACGGTATCGGACACAGCGGAATCACTATTTGGCGTACTGTCCATGATGGCGTCGGGGTAGATACTGTTGCTGTGGCGTAGTTTACGCCTGGTGGCGCCACCTACCGTCCCACGATACCAAAAATGTACGCGCGGCATTCGAAAGCACGCACGCAAGCAATGGGCGTTCAAGAGCCCTTCCGGGTTGCGCGGGCCGAGGTTGTTATGGGCATTCAAGAGCCCTTCCGGGTTGGAGGGGTTAAGATTCTTGCATAATTATTCCATAGATGACATAGCTGACACACGATTGTGGTCATCCAATCATACTTTCCTGACGCGCTACCTATCTGTGGCCTTGGATAAACCAAAACTCACCTGTGTGGCATTATGTCAGCGGGTCTAATTGGTCTTTTTGCTACTAGATTTAAGAGTAATCTTAATGTGAAAAAGGAGGTGGGGGGGGGTTAATGGAGAGCCAAGACCCTCAGACACTCCGCCGGATAATGTGGTAAGTACAGTAAACCCTCGCTATCTCGGACTAATTGGGGGGAGACCCAGTCCGAGATGTCCGAAGTCCGACTTATGTCCGACTTAAGAGAGGGAAAATTCCGAATTAGAAGAGGTAAGTCGTGAGTCACCAGAGAAATTGATTTTTTTTTTTTTTTTTTTTTTTTATCTATCTATTTAATGCATCTATCTCCCTTATACATATATATAACATGTCTTATTTGGTCTTTTTTTAATCTATGAATCAATTCTAATACGATGGAATTGAAAACAATATTACCCTTCTAACGCACAAATAATAAAATTAAAAAGAGAGTAAATAAAAATGTCTCCTTTGTCTTTCAGAAACATAAGTCCGTCTCGTATATGTTAGTATTTTATCGCTCGCTCGCCCCTAGCCACTCTCTCTATCTATTTATCTCTCTAATGCATCTAACTAACTCCCTTATACATTAACATAACTATATCTTATTTGGACTTTTTGTAATCTATAAATAATTTCTAATGCGATGGAATTGAAAACAATATTATCCTTCTAGCTCACAAATAATAACATGAAAAAGAGTCAATAAAAATGTCTCCTTTGTCTTTTCAGAACTAATTAAGTCCGTCTCATAATAGTTCGTGTTTATCGCTCACTTCCCCTTCTGCAACTCTCTATCTATCTTGTCTTTTCAGAACCAATTAAGTCCATCTCATAATAGTTCGTGTTTATCGCTCACTCCCCCTCTGTAACACTCTTTCTATCTATCTATCTCTCTAATGCATCTACGTAACTCCCTAATACATTAACATAACTATGTCTTATTTGGACTTTTTGTAATCTTTGAATCATTTTTAATGCAATGGAATTGAAAACAATATTATCCTTCTACACACAAATAATAACATGAAAAAGAGTCAATATAAAAGTCTGCTTTGTCTTTTCAGAACCAATTAAGTCCGTCTCATAATAGTTGTGTTTATCGCTCACTCCCCCTCTGTAACCCTCTCTTTCTATCTATCTATCTCTCTAATGCATCTACGTAACTCCCTTATACATTAACATAACTATGTCTTATTTGGACTTCTTGTAATCTTTGAATCATTTCTAATGCAATGGAATTGAAAAATATAATAGCGGACATTTTCCGAATACTTATATAAAGTCCGACAAGGTCAGAGACTGTCGGAACGATGACGGAAATGTCCGAAATACGGAAGTGCATGTCCGAGAGGCCGTAGCCAGTCCGACTAGTATGGGTTTCCGACTTCTAGAGGTCCGAGATGGCGAGGGTTTACTGTATTTATGTATACGACCAAGAGTGGGGTACTGCTTTTGACTGTAAGTGTACTTTGAGTAGCTTATAGAATTTTGATAGATAAACTTTTTAAATCCTCTTTATATTGTACAGGAGCTGTTAGGAAGAATAGTTGCTAAACTCTGAGTACCTTATAGAATTATACCGGATAAAACTTGCAAATTGTTCTGTTTAGTTTGTGCAGGAGCCATTAGGAAAAATAATTACTGTACAAAGAGTAGCTTGTATACTTTTGCTGGGTTAACCATTTTAAATAGTTTCCTATATTCTGTAGAGAAGCCATTGGGCAAAATAGTTATTATTATTTGTGTTCTATTTTGATGAGGGAGACAAAAGGCAAAACTGCCTGTGACGAGTGCCTCCCCCAGAGTTGAAAGAATGACGGCCAAAATCAAGGAATGTTAGAGCCAAATGCCTGGACACACGGAGTTTGAAGCAATTTCAGTCATAGGATGGGGGAAAGATGGATTCAGGGAGAGAGTTCCAGAGCTCAGCTGTTGAATAGAAGAGCATTTAACCCATGGACTGCGAATTTATGGGAAAAACAAAATAAAGTCAAGTTGAGGGAGGGAGAGGGTGGTGGGTATAAAGGGGGAGAGGAGTGGAGGAGGTGGTATAGGGAGATACTACTACTTTCTATGTGGCACCCAATTTTGAGACATTTCCCAGCACTGGCACGGTATTTGAAGGGTTCTCTTTACATGTTTTAATACCGTGCCTTTCGGAAGGCTTATTGCAGTTCCTTTTAAATCATATTAATTTTATACAGTAGCCTTTGTGTAAAATGTTTAATTGCTTACTTTGAGTAGCTTATAAAATTATTGGTGGATAATTCTTTTAACTTCTCTTTACTTTGTACAGGAGCAGTTGGCCCAATCCATGTTTGATCACATCCCAGTGGGTGTGGGGTCCAAGGGCATCATCCCCATGACTGCCAGGGACCTGGAGGAGGCACTGGAGATGGGCATGGACTGGTCATTAAGAGAAGGTTTTATATATTACCTATTATTTTTACAATAATCATCCACTGTAGCTCCGGACCGCTCACAAATTATAGGTTTGACTCCTGTAAGGAGATAAAGAAAACCTAATATTTAGTAGTGGCCCCGTAATCATTGACGAACATGCCTATTACATAAGGCTTCCTCTTCAAACACTAATCCGCCGTAGTTTGAATCTACCGCGCAGAGCATTTAAAATCTGAGGAGCCTTCATCATGAGCGCACGCGACCTCACTCATGGCTTCAGTCATTATGAATTGGGTTCTCACTACGAAAAAACTTCGTAAAAAATAAAAACAAAAAGAAAATAAGAATAACTATCCAATAAGCTTTCCATCATATCGTGGATGTACTTGTGTGGATCTTTGACCAGACGCTGATTCAGGCGTCATTCTTCCTTCACTGACATATCAAGTAAACCAAAATCCTTAATACATCCGTCCAAGCGTCAAGGTCACGTCACACTGTAGCTCCATACATTATCAAGTGTTTCTCGTAAAGAAAGTGCAATCGGTGATTACCAAAGACAGAATAACCTACATAAACACTTAGTGAGTGCACACATACAAGAAACAAAGTCCGAAACAGAAGGATTGAAGTGAAAATAAGATAAAAAAAAACAGTGACTAAGAACATGACGCCAACAATGGACGGGGATCAAAACAAATCCGACCCAGAGTGCCCCGACTGCGGAATCAAGTTCGCAGGTGAAAAAAATGCAATCCAATGCGACTACTGCCGGGATTGGCTGCACTATTTCTGAACAGAACTCCCTGCCTATCAAATTCTCAACTATGCAAAAACGCCAAGGACACTGACCTAGGCCAAGGCCTACCCAAAAGCCCAGAAGTAGCCGTAGGCAAGAGTGACGGTGACAACCCCCATACCAGTAACACAACAAACGTGGCTATAGGCCTAGATCTAGGTCTGGGGAACACACCAGGAAATATTAGCATCACAATGCCAGATGCCCATAGCCTCCCCCCCGCAACACTAGCAGACACGGCAGAGCCTCCTCAAAATGCAGCAAGACAGGTGAGGTCGGGGACCCCAACGAGCACACACCCCACATGCAACGGATGCAGCCATAATGCTCCTACATACAGAAGAACAGGTGAGGTTAGTGCTGTAAATACAAATTCATGGAGACCTAGGCCCAGAGCTGAATACAGGGGCACCGATATTAGGAGGAAAAGAATGGAAGTATGCAATTTCTACCTAAGAAATGAATGCCGATATGGAGTAGTGGGCATGGGATGCAAACAAGACCACCCAAAAATATGTGCAAAATTCATGAAGCACGGGCGGGATGAAAGAATCGGTTGCAAGCGTGGATGGAAGTGCATCGACTACCACCCATATGTATGCAGAATCTCACTCAACAAAAGGGCATGTACTATGAGAGACTGCAATCTTCCACACATCAAGGGAACCAAAATACTGACGCCCAGAAACAACGTCAACAAACCAAGGGAACACGCTACAGGACACATTCAAAGGGAATTTGCTTACACACCAACACATGAGGAAAAAATAGAAAGCCAATGCAATGCCCTCAGAAGCTGGCCAACCATTCAGCAAACTCACAAGGTCAGACCAGCAGCGGTACACACGGCTATGCCCGACCAAAGTGCTTTTTTAGAGGTAGTAATGGGACGTCTTCTGGAAGTGGAAAAACGGTCTCAAGTGATAATGGAGAGATTCCTAGCCCAAACCGAGGGGCCAGACATGAACCACAGAGGAAGGTGCAACTACCACTAACTAGTTTTTTGTGGGCAACATCAGAGGACTTTACCCACGAAACAATCAATGTAAAGTCCCTATGTTGGAAGAAATTGCAGAGGAAGACAACTCAATTTTTCTAGCCCTCACAGAAACACACCTGAACGAAAACATTTTGGATGCAGAGATCAATATCCATAATTTCACTCTATTCAGAGCCGACAGAGAGGACAGAAGCCACGGAGGAGTAGCACTCTACCTAAGGGAGGATATGGCTGCAAATACCGAAACTTTAGTTGCATTCTCAAACGGCACAACAGAGCTACTAGCAGTACACATAAGACAAACCGACATGCTCATCATAATTTTGTACCGACCTCCAAACACCACAGGGGAAATTTTCAAGGAGGTCACAGAGAAAATACAATCACTCCTACAAAATCTTCCAACTCCCGCTACAGATGTCATCATCACAGGAGATTTCAACCTGCCCATCATCAATTGGGCAACCATGAAAATAGATGGAGGAACCAGGGATGAAAAACAGCAAGCCAAGGAGCTAATGACTATCATGGACACTGCATACATGAAGCAATACATCGAGGAACCTACAAGAGGCAACAACACACTGGACTTACTATTTGGCAACAACTTCGACCTGGTACACTCGTACGAAACTGTAAAAACTATAATGTCCGACCACAGCCTCATCAAAGTTAGAACCCCCACACCAGCCGCCACACCACCAAGAAGATGTCAACAGGAATCAAGCCAAATACCCTGCACCTCTCTGAAAGATCTCAACTTCTACAGCAAAGATATAGACTGGGACAGACTGAGAGCAGAACTGGCAGGAACTGATTGGAGGGCACTATTCGAAGATAAAAACGTCGACGAAACTCTCAGTATCCTCCAGAAACAATGCCTGGAGACCTGTAAAAACACCATACCACCCAAATCAAGCAGGAAGCAGATCAAGCAGATTCCCAGAGATAGAAAAATACTAATGAAGAAAAGGACGTACTTGAGAGCCAAGCAAAGGAAGACCAGCTATGCGCACAATATCACCAAACTACAAGAAGAGCTCGATGAAGTTGAACGTAAACTCATCCAGTCACACCAAGAGCAAAGAACACGCGAAGAACTCCAAGCAGTTGCAAACATACGAGTAAATAGCAAATTCTTCTATGCATACGCAAAAAGGAGACTCAGGAACACCTCAACAATAGGACCACTTGCAAAACCTACGGGCGAACTTGAGAGTGACCCAACCGAAATGGCCAAGATACTCAAACAGCAGTATGAAAGTGTCTTCAGCCCGCCAAATGAAGACAAGAAAATTGAGAATGCAACGACTTTCTTTGGCAACGCTCCAGGGACACCACATCAACTCTCCTCGGTAACAGTATCAACAGAGGACATAATAGCAGCCATCGACAAGATTGGACCAAACTGCGGCAGGACCAGACGGCTTTCATGCCCAACTGCTAAAAAACTGCAAACATCAGCTAGCCCTGCCTCTAAAACTGCTGTGGAGCAAGTCCCTCCAAACTGGATATGTACCACAATCCCTAAAAGAAGGTAATGTCACACCAATACACAAAGGGGGTAGTAAAGGCATAGCCAAAAATTACAGACCAGTGGTGCTGACGTCACATCTTATTAAAATCATAGAAAGAACAATACGAGCTAAGATGGTCAGCTTCCTGGAAGATAACGAGGCGTTCAACGAGGGGCAACATGGCTTTAGAAAAGGCCGCTCCTGCCTCTCACAACTACTATCACACTACGACAAAATCCTACAGGATATTCAAGACGGAGAAAATTTAGACGTCATATATCTAGATTTCGCCAAAGCTTTTGACAAGGTGGACCATGGGATCCTTCTACATAAACTCAAATCACTGGGAATAGGGGGAGACCTTGGAAGATGGCTCCACAGCTTCATCACCAACAGAAAACAAAGAGTCACGGTTCAAGGAAGCCTATCAGAAGCAGGTGGGGTCATCAGCGGAGTACCACAAGGATCAGTACTGGGACCTCTCCTATTCCTCATCATGATAGGAGACATCGACAGGGACCTGGAACACTCAACAGCCACATCGTTTGCAGACGACACCAGACTCATGAAGAAAATCACCTCGCAACATGATGCTCAGCTACTACAACAAGACTTGGACAAAATCCTGAAGTGGGCAGAAGAAAACAACATGGCCCTAAACGGAGACAAGTTCGAGCTTCTAAGGTACGGGAACAAGAGAGCACTACAAAACGACACCAACTACAAAAGTGGACAGCAAGAAATTACCGCCAAGGACACAGTGAAGGACTTGGGAGTAAATATGAGCAGTGACGCCACTTTTTCCCAGCATATTACCAAAGCCACAACAACAGCAAAACAAATAGCAGGCTGGATCCTGAGAACCTTCCACACAAGAAATGAGAGGTGTATGCTAACACTGTGGAAGTCACTGGTCCTACCACGACTGGAGTACTGCTCCCAGCTCTGGTCTCCCCAAAAAGTAGGAGAAATAACAGAAATTGAAGCCACCCAGAGGACATTCACCAGTAAAATCCATGGGTTTCAACACTTTAACTACTGGGAGAGACTTAAGGAGCTGCAGCTGTACTCACTTCAAAGACGTAGGGAGAGATACATCATCATCTACGTCTGGAAGATTTTGGAAAAAAAGGTACCAAATCCAAACATCCAAGAGACTCAGCACCAAAGGCGAGGGAGGCTGTGCTATGTGAGGACTACGCCGGGATCAACACAAAAAATCAAATCCCTGATCCATCACAGCTTTACATACAATGGAACCAGACTGTTCAACTGTATACCAGCCCCTCTCAGGAACATGACCGGGGTGTCTCCAGACACCTTCAAGTGTCTCCAGACACCTTCAAGAAACACTTGGACATGTGGCTGGCCAAAATACCGGACCGGCCACCAACACCAGGATACCCCAGCACCAACTCCAACCGACTTCTGGAATGGAGAGTGGAAGAAAGGGAGCTGCCTGGTCGCAGTGGAGCCCCAGCTCAACTGTGTCACTAACGGACGGAATACAACTAAGTGTAACTAAGTGTAAGTGTAACATCAACGAATGGGAAGGGGATGGTCGGGAGGGCCCCAGTCGTCAATGATTACGGGGCCACTACTAAATATTAGGTTTTCTTTATCTCCTTACAGGAGTCAAACCTATAATTTATTAGTGGCCCCTCCATCATTGATGAACATGCCTGATTTCTAAGACTGGAGGGGGACATTCGTAATCATATCATAACTCTAGAAAAGCAGATAATCAAACAACCACATAGTATTCTTACTTTGAAAATATATATAAATACGGCGCAGCCCATATACTGTATATACAAAAAGGGGTTCAAGCAGGTGCGTGCTTCAAAGAAGCCTGCTTGACAAAAAAGGGTAACTCTGGAGATTCTGTGAACAGATCTGTAGTTACAAAGGCACCCCACTCAATGAGTGGTGACAAAAATAACAAGTTATAAGTTTACATGTGCACATAATAAACCCCATAATATTCGTGGAAATAATTTGCAAAAGATCTCCACTGTTTAAAACTAAATTGCTTTCACAGCTAAAACTACTATAACAACCCCGTTGTTTGTACTAACATTGTACTAGCACAATTTCTCGCAGAGAAATTTTCATATCACATTATCCATAAATTGTATCACAGCTCTTACATTCCGGCAGGGTCTAGGGTGTCCTATGTTACACTGACTGCACCCCCCCCCCCCCCCCTTTTTCCTTGAAAGTAAACAAAAGTGACTGAAGGGCCACCTAGACCCTCTGCCTTAAAGCTATACCTGGTCAGGAAGGTTTGTCTAGAGCAACTGACAAGTATCTAGTCAAAAACGTATGATTAGACGCCCACAACAGTGTGGACGAAATATCTTCTACTGAAAAGTTCTTCAGGAAACGTAAAGAGGCTGCCCATTTGCGTAAATTGTGGGCCCTACCCACAACGCCGGGATTACTCTCTTTAATGACTTCGACCAGAAGAGAAGCTAATCTCCGTTTCAGTAAGCGTTTACCCGTACTCGCTACCCACAAAGCACTTTGGGGGTTTAGAGGAGCCACTCTCAAATATTTGGTTAGAGCTTGCACTGGACATAGAATATGGTGCACCTTTCCCCTTTTTTAACGCCGGCACCGTGAACTCAGAAAACATGTGTGCACTGTGCTCATTCTTGGCTACAAATCCCGGGGAAGGTGCAATGTGAATACATTCATTAAGTCTACCAAACCTAAGGCAATTAGGTGTGTTGCTCATCGCCGCCAGCTCAGACACTCTGTTCCCGGTGGCCAAAGCCAAAAGGAATACAGCCTTTTTTAAGAGTAATGCAAAATCTGCAGTATTTTGGTACAGACGAGAGTGAAGTAAAGACAATGCCTTGTCCAGAGACCAAGTAGGCATGAGCTGACTGGGAGGTGGGCGGAGTTTAAAACATGCCCTCATAAAACCTGTTTCCTCCACTACCAGTATGGAGAGACTTGTAAGGTCTAAAAAGGGCACTCTAATCGCAGTTAAGTGATTTTTTAACGTTACCACAGATAAACGTTTCTGCTCAAACAGATAATTTAAATAATTAAAAACTAATGCGACGATGCTTTGTCCAGAGACCATGTAGGCCTGAGCCGACGGGGAGGTGGGCGGAGTTTAAAACCTGCCCACATAAATCACTTTCAGATAAATGTTTCTGCATGAACAGATAAATTAAATAATAAACAACCAACACCACCTAGGGCACAGTTCGTTTTGTTCGAAGAATCCGAGACGTAAAAGCTTGCCAATGCGATGGAAACTGTCGCTTTGTAGACTGGGTATATTGATTCGTGAATATCTTGGTCACGTCGCTACCAGATGGTGCTAGCCACTTGGCCTCCTGAATGTCCAAAATGAACAAGTCCGCGAGGTTTCTAGGTTGCCAATTGTGTTCTAAGTGGAACAACCCGACCAGGAGTGACACTGGGTGCGGGCACCACGTGTTCAAATGCTGGTACCCCACTGCGCCGGCCACAGGGGCGCGATTAGCGAGACTACGCCTCGCTAATCCTGTAGTTTGTGGACTACGTGGCACATTAGAGACGCGTCTGGCGGCGGAAAATAGATAAATGGAAATCAACCTGTTCTCGTCCGTCATCAGAGCGTCAGGTTCGTCCGCCGGCGTTAACGGCCGGCGGGTGAGGTATGACTGTGAGTATCGCCATACACCTTGGCTGTGGCTGTCCCTCGCTTGCGAGCTCGGTATACTCCCTGAATGGGAGCCCTCGTCCGAGTTCCGTAAAGGTTTATGATAATTAAAAGCTCCCATAGCTCGTTAACACATTCAAAGTAGAGCTGGTGAGCAAAATCATAAAGTATACTAATTAAGTTAATTTATATTTAAGTGTATTAAAATAAATTACTATAAATAAACATAATATTATCATAATATAATCTTAGAAAATATATATGTTTATTATGATTCAGCTATTAAATTATTTCATTAACAAATAGAAATAAGATAGGGCTACCTGAGCTTAACGGCGTTGAACATACCGCAATGAGAGGTTCAAGTGCCGACACGACAGAGACTGGGGGAAAACTACCCCGCCCCCGGGAACTACCTGCTCACCTGGTGCAACACCGGTACTCCGCCCTGGAAAGAGAAATTTCCGGGGATTAATGCTCATAGGGTTACACCCAAAAAATGGTACAAAATATGTGCCTCAAAACCGCCGGTCAACGAACCGTAGCACTCCACCACTACTTTTCGTTGTCCCTTTAGTTTCATATTAAAGATTTCAGCATATCTTTACCCATCCAGAAGATTTAAGATTCTGAACACTCATAAAGATGAAGCATATCTTTATTAAAGATGAAGTCTTGCAAGTATCCCTTTACACTTGAAACACTAGTAAGATTCCGGCATCTTTTTATCCTATAAAAAGTCTAAGCCTATCTTAATCTCTAATCTGGCTTCTCCCAGAAGCCCTCATAGATCGCTGTCTTGAAGGCTGTGATACCCTATTGTATCAATCAATTGTTTGGCAAATTATCGCGAATTGCAAATCAGTTAATATAACCACCCAAAGGTACAACCGCCGGGTTTTATATGCAATGTCAAACCAATTGTACCTGCCCCAGACCTCTTTGTAAAAAGGTCGCCGGGAGGGAAAGACTAAACAAACAAACGGCATTGTTTCAATGCAATGGCTTATTAAAGATTTCAGCATATCTTTTACCTGTCCAAAAGAATTAAGCATAACTTCTTAATCCTCATAAAGATGAAGCATATCTTTATTAAAGATGAAGTCTTTCAAGTATCCCTTTACACTTTCAATTGTTTGGCAAATTATCTTGAATCGCAAAACCGTTAATATAACCACTCGAAGGTACAACCGCCGGGTTTTATATGCAATGTCAAACCAATTATACCTGCCCCAGACCTCTTTGTAAAAAGGTCGCCGGGAGGTAAAGACCAAACACACAGACAGCAATGTTTCAATGGCTTTGAAAAGCAGAGAAAACTAAGTCCAACAGGTGTCAGCCTGATCACCTAGAAAACTGTGTGGAGCCCCCCTCGACGGGAATAACCCAGGAAGCCTGATCCCAGGCTCGACCATAGAAAAAGCAGTTTCTGATGAGCCCTCAAGCGACCAAACTCGTCGGGGTAACTTACCTATTTTAGCCATCCTGACTAAAACTCGGTAAACAAAAACGGTGTCCTCGGAGCAACGAGAAAAACGCCGGAAAGGTAACCCACACTAAACTATACATGACAGGAGGGCGTAATGCATAAAGCAATGAATAACACAGGAAGCCTGATCCCAGGCTCGACCACAGAAAACGCAGTTTCTTATGAGCCCTCAAGCGACCAAACTCGTCGGGGTAACTTACCTATACAGTATTGAGCCATCCTGACTAAAACTAGGTAAACAAAAACGGTGTTCTCGGAGCAACGAGAAAAAACGCCGGAAAGGTAACCCACACCAAACGAGACATTTTAACACCTTTCATACAAATGGTGTGTGCAAAAATTGGGATACCGGAACAGGAGGGCGTAATGCATAAAGCAAAAACCGGGGCAAAGGTAGCCATGACAGAGACTGGTGGGATACTAACTCCAGGTTCTGCATAGACCCGCCGGGACCCAGCTCTGGAAAAAAGCAAATTTCCAGGAATTTAATGCTCATAAGGTTAACCCAAACATGTTCGCACACAAGTGTTAAATAACCCGCCGGGTAACGAGACGTAATACTCAACGACTACAGCCTGCTACGCGGTGGGGTTTTCTAAGTAAAAGATTTCAGAATACCTTAATTTGTCCAAAAGATTTATGAATACCCTCTGACATAATATATAAAGACCAGCATGGTGTTTATAACTGATTAAGTTTTTCCGGTGGTGTTTGTTTCAAGATGCAATTTTGGAAAAACCCCACCTAAAAAAGACGCCGGCCCCCGAATTATCTCGTAGATCAAAAACTGGGAAGCCTGACAAATATACGAGATCTAACTTCTCCCGAAGTATCGTTTTTAGATCGCCGTATGATGAAGGCGGCGATACAAAACGTATCCCTCAATTGTCTGGTTAACTAACTGAATTGTAAATTCGTTATTCCCATTCCTCCAAGGAGCAGCCGCCGGGTGTGAATATTAGTTTAAAAAACGTTAACCCCAATTGTGCCCTAAAGCGCCGTATGTTGAAGGAGGCGATACACAATGCATCCCTCAATTGTCTGGTCAACTAAACTGAATTTTGCAAATTCGGGCATCCCACCCTTCCAGGTTGCACCCGCCGGGTGATTTAAAGTTTTTAAAAGTTAACCCCAATTGTTCCTAACCCCACTTCTTTGTAAAAGATCGCCGGGGAGGAAATACAAATATCGCGAATTGCAAATCAGTTAATATAACCACCCAAAGGTACAACCGCCGGGTTTGACATGTAATGTCAAACCAATTGTACCTGCCCCAGACCTCTTTGTAAAAAGTTCGCCGGGAGGGAAAGACTAAACAAACAAACGGCATTGTTTCAATAGCCTATTAAAGATTTCAGCATATCTTTTACCTGTCCAAAAGAATTAAGCATAACTCCTTAATCCTCATAAAGATGAAGCATATCTTTAATAAAGATGAAGTCTTTCAAGTATCCCTTTACACTTGAAACACTAGTAAGATTCAGGCATCTTTTTATCCCATAAAAAGTCTAAGCCTATCTTAATCTCTAATCCGGCTTCTCCCAGAAGCCCTCATAGATCGCCGTCTTGAAGGCCGTGATACCCTATTGTATCCATCAATTGTTTGGCAAAATATCTCTAATCGCAAATCCGTTAATATAACCACCCGCCGGGTTTGATATGCAATGTCAAACCAATGATAGCTGCTCCAGACCTCTTTGTAAAAAGGTCGCCGGGAGGGACAGACCAAACAAACAGACAGCATTGTTTCAATGGCTTTGAAAAGCAGAGAAAACCAAGTCCAACAGGTGTCAGCTTGATCACCTAGAAAACTGTGTGGAGCCCCCTCGACGGGAATAACCCAGGAAGCCTGATCCCAGACTCGACCATAGAAAACACAGTTTCTGATGAGCCCTCAAGCGACCAAACTCGTCGGGGTAACTTACCTATTTTAGCCATCCTGTCTAAAACTCGGTAAACAAAAACGGTGTTCTCAGAGCAACGAGAAAAACGCCGGAAAGGTAACCCACACTAAACGATACATTACAGGAGGGCGTAATGCATAAAGCAATGAATAACACAGGAAGCCTGATCCCAGGCTCGACCACAGAAAACGCAGTTTCTTATGAGCCCTCAAGCGACCAAACTCGTCGGGGTAACTTACCTATTTTGAGCCATCCTGACTCAAACTCGGTAAACAAACACGTGTTCTCGGAGCAACAAGAAAAAACGCCGGAAAGGTAACCCACACCAAACGAGACATTTTAACACTTTTTAAACAAAGGGTGTGCGCAAAAATAGGGATACCTGAACAGGAGGGCGTAATGCATAAAGCAAAAACCGGGGCAAAGGTAGCCATGACAGAGACTGGTGGGATACTTACTCCAGGTTCTGCATAGACCCGCCGGGACCCAGCTCTGGAAAAAAAAGAAAATTTCCAGGAATTAATGCTCATAAGGTTAACCCAAACATGTACGCACACAAGTGTTCAAGAACCCGCCGGGTAACGAGACGTAATACTCAACGACTACAGCTCGCTACGCGGTGGGGTTTCCTAAGTAAAAGATTTCAGAATATCTTAATATGTCCAAAAGATTTACGAATACCCTCTGACATAATATATAAAGTCCAGCATGGCGTTTATAACTGATTAAGTCTTTCCGGTGGTGTTTGTTTCAAGATGAAATTTTGGAAAAAAAAAACTAAAAAAGACGCCGGCCCCCGGATGATCTCGTAGATCAAAAACTGGGAAGCCTGACAAATATACGAGATCTAACTTCTCCCGAAGTCTCTTTTTAGATCGCCGTATGTCGAAGGCGGCGATACAAAACGTATCTCCCAATTGTCTGGTTAACTAACTGAATTGTAAATTTGTTATTCCCATCCTTCCAAGGAGCACCCGCCGGGTGTGAATATTAGTTTAAAAAACGTTAACCCCAATTGTGCCCTAAAGCGCCGTATGTTGAAGGAGGCGATACACAATGCATCCCTCAATTGTCTGGTCAACTAAACTGAATTTTGCAAATTCGGGCATCCCACCCTTCCAGGTTGCACCCGCCGGGTGATTTTAAAGTTTAAAAGTTAACACCAATTGTTCCTAACCCCACTTCTTTGTAAAAGATCGCCGGGGAGGAAATACAACAACAGCATAGTTTTAAATTGGCTTTGCAAAACCGAAAAAACTACAAACAACACGTGTCCGTATGAACACTGTTAGATGGGTACAGCCAACCCGCCGGGAAACATAAGGAGCCTGCCACAGGCACCCCAGAGACGCAGTCCTGGGGAGCTACAGACACCCACCCGCCGGGGAAACAAGCCTGTTTTTAAAACCACGCGTTGCCAAAACTCGGCAACCAGCCGGGGTTATCAAGGTGAAACCGAGAAAAACCCGCCGGAAAAAACCCACCCCGTCCAGATACCATCTGAACGCACCACCGGACCGAGGCGTAGCCAAAACACAACTAACGCCGGGCCCAACACAGTCCGTGGAATTAGCCAATACACTACTAACCCAGGACACATAAATAGTCCGTGGAAATAGCCAATACACAACTAAACCAGGACACACATGACACAGTAGTACGTATTGAGAAAATAAATCAATAACACTTGTATATGTGGTAAAGCTACGAGAGGCTGGCTAGGCCTAGGCAGACGGATAACATTAACATGTCGGAATATAAACAAAAAGCTCTGAATTATATCACAACAGGAACCACCGCCAACACACCACTGTAGCAAATACTTCCGGCAAAGGGAAGAACTGACTCGGGACCCAGAAAAAACTTCACTAAGTGAAGAAAAATACGCTGGGAACGTCAGCAAAAATACGCTACCTCATCAGAAAGATAAAAGGAAGCAATAACGCGTAATGATAGCCGCCTGCATCACAAAGCTAGCTAACTGTGAAAAAGTTCACCTGTCCACAACAGGACCACGAGGGTACATCCGAAATAGATGCCCCAAACACACGACCGAAAATACACTGCACTGCGGGCAACCAGCCCAGGACACTCCTGCTACGCCTATCCTAACCTTACTCGATACATCCCGGAGTAAACAAATGAGAAAAAACTCACTAGGGACGCAACAAATGCGGAACCAGCGGAGCGTGGAGAGACACGTCCAGGCCGGCTGATCGCAGAGCAGAGAAGGAAGAATGACGCCTAAGATGGAAAGCTTATTGGATAGTTATTCTTATTTTTATTTTTTTTATTTTTTTTTACGAAGTTTTTTCGTAGTGAGAACCCAATTCATAATGACTGAAGCCATGAGTGAGGTCGCGTGCGCTCATGATGAAGGCTCCTCAGATTTTAAATGCTCTGCGCGGTAGATTCAAACTACGGCGGATTAGTGTTTGAAGAGGATGCCTTATGTAATAGGCATGTTCGTCAATGATGGAGGGGCCACTAATAAATATACCCCATTCCCAATAACTTTGCCTCTTATGTAGTTATCACTTTCAATAATTTATGCATAGACTTGTTGCCTAGAAAACTTGACTCACAAATTATACTATGGTCATATTAACTTCACCCCTAACCTCAATTATACTATGGTCATATTAACTTCACCCCTAACCTCAATTCAATAAGGACTTTAGCATAGGGTGTGTAAATTTTCACACCTTATGCCTAGTTAACTCTTCCCAAATATTATAATTTTGGCTGGATTGGTGTCTTCCTGTTTGGGTCATAGGAGGCTGAGGGTCAGGATTTATGATTTTATGGCCTACATAATTATAGTGAATAAACTATATACAGTGGTCCCTCGCATTTGGCGAGTTTCAGCTTGGCGAAACACAGTATTGGCGATAGGTTGGATATGGTACCAGCATCCGAATTTGGCGCTTCAAATTCACTTTTGGCGAGAGGCGGCAAGAACCTGAGTGACTGAAATCGCCGATATACAATAATTTACTTATCATTACTTATTACTGTATATCTTACAAACATAGTAGTAGGTAGCCAACTTACCATAATACTAAATTATATTTCATAATAAACTTATATAAACCGAGTAATCTTGGCCAAACCGATATGCATGCGGTTTTGTTTACTAAAGTGCCACCATTATCGATTTTCTTCGAGCCGACTCGAGCGGGAGGGTTACCAATTGAAGTTAAATCTGCTAGCATATATTGTTAGATGTAAGACATGATAAATACCACTAGAAATATGAATTGGCAAAATCCATATAATATCACTTTGAAATTGTTCTGAAATTTCAAAACAAAAGTTTAAATACAAACCGCTAGTGTTGTTGTTGTTGTTCCCTAAGCTGCCTGGCCGAACAGCCCCGAGTCCCTGAGGAAGGCCATGGCCACGATCGGGCTTTCCCACAGAACTCTCATTGAGTGTAGATTGTGTTCTTGGCGTAAGTGGTTCTGTGAAATGCAGTCTTCTATGATGTGTTTAATGGTATGGGGTGCTGTGTTACATCCCAGGCAGGTGTCGACGACGGAGTCATCCAGTCTCTTCTGATAGCTCAGAAGAGCTGGATGGTGTCCGCATCTCAGCCTGGCCAGGTGGACTCTGTCCTCGCGAGGAAGGGAGGATTTGGAAGGATGGATTTCGGGAGGTTGTGCTTGCAGCTGCGTGTTGTCTATGAGTGAGTGGATGGATCGGCGAGAGATATAAGTATGGATCTGCTTCTGGAAGTTGGTTTGGGGTGGGCAGGGAGGGAGAGAGGACGGTATTTGTGTGTGATACCGTGTGCTGGGTGTTGTTTTGATATTTCTTGGTGTCTGTGGGTTTGTTGCTATGCAGTGTAGTGGATGGTTTTGGTTCGTGGAGGCTGCTGCCAGGAATTGAGTGCCTCTCATGTCCAGATGGTCTTTGACTTTGAGGATTTTGGTTTCTTGATGTAGGTGATCTGTGGGTGTAGTAGCTGTGCAGCCTGTAATGATTTTTAGGGCTTTGTTTTGAATAGTCTGTAAGGTCTTATGATGTGTTTCAGCTAGGTTAGAAGCCCAGGCTGGGCTTGCGTATTCCATCACTGATCTTATGTATTATTTATAAACTGTGGTGGTGGTTTCTTTGTTGTGTCCAAATTTTGTGTGAGCAAGTGACCTAAGGGCGTTAAGTCTGGGTGTCAGTTTCTTTTTCGTGTTTGTGGTGTCCTGTTAGAATGTCATATGAGTATCTTATGTTACTCCTAGGATTTTGGGTGAGTGTGCATGTGTTAGGGGTGTGTTGTTTATGGTGAGTTGAGGGATGTATTAGTGTTCTGTCCAGCTTGTGAGCAGGGTTGCGGTGGATTTGGCTGGGGCTAGATTAAGTCTGTTTGTAGTGCACCAACCATGTAGTGTGTTGAGATAGGGTTGAAGGAGATCTGTTGCTGTGTTTGGGTCATGGTGTGTGCATGTGAGTGTTATGTCGTCTGCATAGGAGGCTAAGTTTATTTGGGGTGTATTGGGTGTAGTTATATCGTGCATGTACAGATTGAAGAGTGCGGGCGATAGGACGGATCCTTGTGGGACTCCGTTTGGAAAGTTTCTGATGCTAGATGACTGACCGGCAAAAGATACGTGTGCACATCTGCCTGCTAGGAAGTTGGCCAGCCACCTTTTTGTGTTGTAGATTTTGTTTGTTTGGTTGTGGTGGGGGATGGCATCGAAGGCTTTATTAATGTCGAGTGTGGCTAGTAGTGATCTGTGTGGTGGTCTAGCTGAGTTGATGCCGTCAAAAGCTCTTTGTGTAAGGTCTGTGAGAAGAGTGTTTGTGGAGTGCAGTGGCCTGAAGCCATGTTGTGTTGGAGCTAGGGGTAGGTCGGGTGTAATTACAGTAGTTGTAGTACAAGGCGTTCCATGACTTTGGAGGGGGTGCAAAGGAGTGCGATGGGGCGGTGTGAGGAGGGTAGCGTGGGATCTTTGTTGGGTTTGGGGAATGTGATGATACCATGCTTCCAGATGTCTGGTATTGTGTTGTGTGAATAACTGTAGTTTGATATGTTAGTGAGTGCTTGTATGCCTTGTGGTCCCAGGTGTCTGAGGTGTATGTTGCTTATGTTGTCTAGGCCACAGGCGGGTGAGTGCTTGAGATTGTTGATGATGTGCTTTGTCTGGTGATTGGTAAAGGGTGTATAGTCAGGGTCTGTGGGGAGTTGTCTCTTACGTCGGATGACACGTCGGTCGTCTTTGTGGGGTTTTAGGTGGCTGACATGTGAGAAGTGATTGATAAGAGTGTTTGCTTGTTGTTTAAATGAAGGAGTAGAGTCTGTTGTTGTTGTTGTTCCCTAAGCTGCCTGGCCGAACAGCCCCGAGTCCCTGAGAAAGGCCATGGCCACGATCGGGCTCTCCCACAGAGCTCTGATTGAGTGTAGATTGTGTTGTTGGCATAAGTGGTTGTGTGAAATGCAGTCCTCTATGATGTGTTTAATGGTATGGGGCGCTGTGTTACATCCCGGGCAGGCGTCGACAACGGAGTCATCCAGTCTCTTCTGATAGCTCAGGAGAGCTGGGTGGTGTCCGCATCTCAGCCTGGCCAGGTGGACTCTGTCCTCGCGAGGAAGGGAGGATTCGGAAGGATGGATTTCGGGAGGTCGTGCATGCAGCTGCGTGTTGTCTGTGAGTGAGTGGATGGATCGGTGAGAGATATGAGTATGGATGTGCTTTTGGAAGTTGGTTCGAGGTGGGCAGGGAGGGAGAGAGGACAATAATTGTGTGTGATACCGTGTGCTGGGTGTTGTTTTGATATTTCTTGGTGTCTGTGGGTGTGTTGCCATGTAGTTTAGTGGATGGTCTTGGTTCGTGGAGGCTGCTGCCAGGAATTGAGTGCCTCTCATGTCCAGATGGTCTTTGACTTTGAGGATTTTGGTTTCTTGATGTAGGTGATCTGTGGGTGAAGTAGCTGTGCAGCCTGTAATGATCTTCAGGGCTTTGTTTTGAATAGTCTGTAAGGTCTTATGATGTGTTTCAGCTAGGTTAGAAGCCCAGGCTGGGCTTGCGTATTCCATCACTGATCTAATGTATTGTTTTGAGGCAAGTAAATTGTTCCATAAATTTAATCTTTTTAGGGTCAATTATTGTGACTGTATTCTAAAATTTGACATCAATAATTTTAATCAAGCATTTTTAACTTGAAGTTTCTTGTATAACCTCTGCTTACTTTTTGTCTGTATTTATTGTTTATCTTTTTCTTTTTCTATTATTATTATTAATATTAATATTGATGATTTTTAAATTTATTGTTCTTGTTAAAAGAGTACTCTTTGTTTAAATCTGTTGTTACTTCATATTTTGTAATTATTTGTCTTTATATTATATGTATTCATTGTCGATAGTATCAATTGCTTACTTTTGCGATTTCCTTAGTTTATTTGTGCTATAAATGTAGGTTATTTGTAGGGTAGTTATTGATAGGGGTCACTTGAGGCATGCTATGCTTACAGGTACCTACCCGATAGCACTATCGTTAGTGAGTGCTGTACTGTATTTTATATATTATTTTGTAATAGTATAGATATCTTATCAATATCTGTATTTTGTACTATTTTAATGTCTTGTCATGTTGCAAATTTGATTTTAAATAATATTTTGACATTTAACATATAGTTTCTTTATTCATGCAGAGTTTAGTAAAATTTGCCAGAACGTCCCGGACTTCCCAAACTTGACTACTTCCTTTAACGTGACGATAGTGCGTTGTTATATGTGCGATTAGTTTGCTTGGGAAACAGATTAACTTGCTCATGTAGTAATGTACACCCTATGTGGTGGATTGTGTTCTTTTATTTAATAATTTTCATTTTAGTAAACGTTTCCACATAGCGATTTTGATAATTTAATTTGACTTTATATTGTCCTTGTCCCAATTTTGGTTTGTTTAGTTTGCAAGTTTTACATTTTAATTAATATACTGTGGTGGTAGTTTCTTTGTTGTGTCCAAATTTTGTGTGAGCAAGTGACCTGAGGGCGTTAAGTCTGGGTGTCAGTTTCTTTTTAATGTTTGTGGTGTGCTGTTTGAATGTCATATGAGTATCATATGTTACTCCTAGGATTTTGGGTGTGTGTGTATGTGTCAAGGGTGTGTTGTTTATGGTGAGTTGAGGGATGTATTCGTGTTCTCCTGTCCAACTTGTGAGCAGGGTTGCGGTGGATTTGGCTGGGGCTAGATTAAGTCTGTTTGTAGTGCACCAGCCATGTAGTGTGTTGAGATAGGGTTGAAGGAGATCTGTTGCTCTTTTTGGGTCATGGTGTGTGCATGTGAGTGTTATGTCATCTGCATAGGAGGCTAAGTTTATTTGGGGCGTATTGGGTGTAGTTATATCGTGCATGTACAGATTGAAGAGTGCGGGCGATAGGACAGATCCTTGTGGGACTCCGTTTGGAAAGTTTCTGATTTTAGATGACTGACAGGCAAAAGATACGTGTGCACATCTGCCTGCTAGGAAGTTGGCCAGCC
This sequence comes from Paralithodes platypus, assembly GCA_032716605.1. Taxonomy (NCBI): domain Eukaryota; kingdom Metazoa; phylum Arthropoda; class Malacostraca; order Decapoda; family Lithodidae; genus Paralithodes; species Paralithodes platypus. The sequence continues at coordinate 2,997,658 of CM064533.1, read as the reverse complement.
ACCTTTTTGTGTTATTGTGCATGTTTGTGTAGATTTGTTTGTTAGGTTGTGGCGGGGGATGGCATCGAAGGCTTTACTAATGTCGAGTGTGGCTAATAGTGATCTGTGTGGTGGTCTAGCTGAGTTGATGCCGTCGAAAGCTCTTTGTGTAAGGTCTGTGAGAAGAGTGTTTGTGGAGTGCAGTGGCCTAAAGCCATGTTGTGTTGGAGCTAGGGGTAGGTCAGGTGTAATAGTTGTAATACTAGGCGTTCCATGACTTTGGAGGGGGAGCAAAGGAGTGTGATGGGGCGGTGCGAGGAGGATAGCGTGGGGTCTTTGTTGGGTTTGGGGAATGTGATGATGATACCATGCTTCCAAATGTCTGGTATTGTGTTGTGTGAATAGCTGTAGTTTGATATGTTCGTGAGTGCTTGTATGCCTTGTGGTCCCAGGTGTCTGAGGTGTATGTTGCTTATGTTGTCTAGGCCACAGGCGGGTGAGTGCTTGAGATTGTTGATGTGAGTCTGTTGTTGTGATTGCAGCATGTGATTGTCTTGTGTTGCTGTTGGAAAGTGTGATGCTGTTTAGTGTTTTGTAGAGTTTTTTGGGGTTTGTTTTGTGATCAAGTGTTTGTAGGAAGTTATTCCAATTTAGTTTTTGTTGTTCTTGTATTTTGTTGTTTGTATAGGTGTTGAGTGCTTGGATTTGTTGTGTGATATCTTGTGTGTGGGGTGCTGGGGAGTGTTTCAGTATGTCGCGTTGTCTGATGAGGTTTTGAATTTCTGATGTGAAGTTGGGGTTGTGTCTTTTTCTGTTACCTCTTGGAATGTGTTTCTTGTCAGCGTTTTGGATAATTTTATTGAGTATGTGTACAGCATTGTTGATGTTAGTGATGGGTACGCTGTCTAGAGTTTTGAAGTGTTGTTCTGTCTCATTTGTGAATGCTTCCCAGTTAGCTCTTTTATAATTGGTGTGTGTTTGTGGCTAGCTGGGGTGAGTCTGGTTTTGGTGGTGATAATGATCGGAAGGTGGTCAGAGCCTAAGGTTCTAACCACCCTCCAGGATGTTGTGGGGGCGAGTTCTGGGGAGCAGAAGGTGATGTCAGGAGATGATAGGTTATAGAGTGCTTGGTGGGGAATATGGGTATGTTGTTGTTGTTGTTGTTGTTCCCCAGGCTGCCTGGCCGAACAGCCCCAAGGTCCCGAGCAAGGCCATAGAGCGCCCACACAAAACCCTCTCTGCTTACCACTAACAAAGCCCGGGTGACCGAAGCCACTCTAAGGCAGGGAGCTGAGGGTGCAGAAACGCTCGGGAAACCAAAGCCCCACCCAAGGCCCTGTGCCCCTCAGCAATTATGAAGGGAAAGTTGAGGGGCAAGGGGAAAATGTGACGCTTTGGCTCCCAATCTGCCAACTTTTAGGTTGGCAGTAGGGAGGTCGATCCACGGAAAAGACGCCGTCACTTGAGATCTAGAAGATGTATAAGTAAAAGGAACAGTCAGAGTAAGCTATGGGTATGGCAGAGATCGCTCAGCTCTCACTCTGATAGACCAGCCCATCACCACATGACTAGAACCCAATCCTCTCCGCATCAGCTAGGAAAGGCCCTAGAAAGCCGCCTTTGGCGGGGGGATAGCTCCCCTATTTCAACTCCTTTCGGAGTTGGGCACCCGCCAATATGGGTATGTTGATGGATGTCGTTAAGGATGATGAGGTTATCTGTTTGGTGTTGTAGTACCAGCCCTCTGTCTGTGTCGGGGTTGTCGACAAACCAGGCCGACATCTTTGCGTTGAAGTCACCACCCAGGATGATGTGTGGGGTGTTTGTGATCTGTTGTAATTGTGGTCTGTATTAATTTGGTACTGTAGGGGATGTTTGGGGAGGGATGTATGTGTTTGTGATGGTTATGTTGAAGTTGTTGCCAGTGCATATTTTAATTGATTGTATTTCTGTTGTGTTATCATTTGGGGGGAGGAGGGATTTGGTATGTACACTGGTGACTATGTATGATATTTCTTTGTGTACCAGGGTGATGAGTCCACCGCCGCCGCCGTCTTGTCTAATGGTGGTGAAATCATGAAATGTAGGTGTTTTTTGTGTTGTGCAGAGTTTTGTTTCTTGTAAGATGGCAATGTGTATGTTGTGTTGTTTGATGAAGTGTGAGAGTTCGTGTTTCTTTGTGTTGATGCCATCTATGTTTAATTGGAGAATGTTAATGTTATGTGTACGATGTATGTTGGGTGCTGCTGCACGAAGATGGGGTCGGGGTGAGGGTGGGTAGGGTTGGGATGGGTGAGGTGGTGGTTAGTTAGTTAGTTATGTAGAGCAGATTAACCAGACCACTGAGCTCCATACGGAACTCTCATAGGTCTGGCGTGAGGTGGTGGTGGGGGTGGGGATTGGGGTGCAGGAGATGAGGGTGAGAATGGATTAGGTTGGGGTGTGGTGTGTTGAGTTGAGGATGTGGATGGTATGGGAAGGAGAGGTGAACGGGTTTTAGGGGGGGGGGGGGGGGGGGGGGTAGTGGATGGTATGGGAAGGTTAGGTGGGTTGGGGAGGAGAGGTGGATGGGTTTTAGGAGAGGGATTGACTGGGAGAGGGAGGGGTATTAGGAACAGGTCCAGGTGTTCATGTAGTGTTTCTTGGAGGCAAGTGTTGTGCAGGTGAAATGGGTCCAGTTCCCACATGAATTGCAGGAAACTGAACCCTTAGTGTGGCGACTCGAAGTGATGGGTTTTGAGCAAGTTGGACATATGTATGTGTAGGTGGGTCCTGGGTTGCTCTCAATGTCTCCGGCTAGAAGAAATCTTCGAGAAATGACAGCCGGAGAGTCATTTCTCGGTGTAGGAAAAACTGTGTAATGTGTGTGGGTGGTGTGAGAGGTGTGGAAATTGCCCGGCTCGACCGAAGCCGCTCCAAGGACTCGTGCCCCCAGGGAGGGGGCAGTACTGAGTAACAGAATCACTTATATATTTATAGTGCAGTCATTTTTTGGAACTACGCATTTCTGAAAACTGCGTAATACCAGTAATTTTTTGGCTCAAATAAATATGGAGTCATGTGGGTGACGATACACAGCCACGTGGGAGGATGAGGAATGTTCTCCCTCCTTATTTTCAACCCGACAGTCAGGCTGAGTGGGTCTGTACTACTGTACTCTGTTCGCGAGTGTCTCTTGGCATTTACATCTCACGCCACTCTCAGTTGTTTGGACGCCACTATCTATTAAAGATTCTTGTACAGTACAGTCTATCCTCCTATAACACAAATTCCTACAACGCGATCCTCCTTTAACACGAGGGGGGGTCCCGATAAATAGTACATTTATTCAGTTAATTGTAGCCATGATATTGTAGATTCAAACATTTTCTGACAAATTTCTCTACTGTATTATATATTCATACATTTTGATATATTCTAGGTCTTTCCTAGGACCGATCGGGCACTTTTATTTACCGCCGTATTGCTGGCGTATGTATACGCGATCGCATAGCGCAAATTTCATGTAGTGCGAGGGTCGGATTGCCCCATTTTTCTTCATTTGTTAAATTAAGGTACGTGATGTTTTTTTTATATTTGTAAATGGTTTGATGATATCTGGTAGGTAATATAGGTGTTTGTTTAGCAAGAAATCCGAAAAAAAAGGTCAAATTTGTAGGGTGCAGACCCATATAGAATTATCTCCATATACTGTGTTATTCCTACAACTCTAATTCCTACAGCGCGAGGGGCTCTGCTGCCCATATAGTCGTGTTATAGGAGGATGGACTGTATTCTGGTACAATCCAGATTTCAGAGTGAGGTTTGGCATCCTCTACCCAACCTTAGCCATTCCTGTTTGTCTCTTTTACTGTCCTATTTTTCCTTCTGCTGGGTGGGGGCTAGGAATCCTCCTCCCCTTGTAAAATTCACCTACTAGACGAGACAGAGAAAAAGGCAAGGGAACGCGAAAATTGTCCCAGACTCAAAGAATTGGAACTTTAAATTTGGTTTCTGTTCGGTCTCTGTCTCGAATCGGCCAGCCCCAGGTAGGAGTATATACATACATATACTGTATACAGTTCGGCCTGCCAATACACAAGTTTATGGGCGGCACGTGGCCTCGCGGATTGAAAATTCGCGGATTAGAAATAATGCATCATATGGGAATAATTGCTTATGGGCGGCACCGACTCCGAGAATGACTATTTTTTGGCCTATTTCTCCCCTTCAATTGCCTAAAATGGGGGACATAATCATCAAAATAATAAGAAAATATAAGAACTATAACAACTAAATATAACTTAATCTTGAAGGTTATAAGCTTGTTTTGTCGTGGATTGATGAACGAGTAACCTTCCGTTCCGCTCGAAGGTAGCTGTAAGACTGGCGTATCCTGCAACGCCGGCCCCGCACATTAGGTAAACAAGGCGGAATTGCCCGTCTTTCGGCGCTCGATTCGCTTATTGTAAGTACATCCTCGCATTTTGAAAGTTTTTGGTAATTTATATTTTGGACCCCTGCTCGCGTATTAGCTATTTCGCGGATTGGCAACTCGCGGATTGGCAGGCCAGACTGTATTCATTACAGTTTGAGAGGGTTTACTGTATATCTTTAAGATTATATATTCAATACAGTATATATTTCATGCGAGGTAATACTTTCATGTTCTGCAGTTCTCATGGTCTAAGAATTAAACTAATACCGTATATCAATTTTGAGGTGGGGAAATTGGCTTTGGAAGTAGATTATTCCGGTCGGAGAAATTACACAGACGAATTGGAACTGCAAGATTAGCGGAATAAATATTCAATATATAAAAAAAAAAAAAAATACATACAAAGATGTTCATTGAATATATAATGTTCCACGAGGATGATACAATACAATAACAACTACAGAAATACCATTTATTGGGTTGTACATAATGTTATACAGTAAAACCCCACTAAATGCAATTTTTTTTTTTTTTTTTTTTTATTATCTCAAGAACTATTTGTCGTATCAACTTCTAGTTTGTTCCATTGGACTGGGATAATGATTTCTTCTAATTTATATAAGACCACCCATATTATTTAAGGCTAATCGTTTCCAAGATATGAGTTTATGTGCTCGGTCGAACTAAACTTCTGTCTTTCCACTTTAAAAATCCTTATAATTATATTATCAATATTTATTTCAAATGAGGTAATAGTTTCATGTACTGTACTGCGATTCTCATGGTCTAAGTGATTACCCCAGGGGGTAAGGGGGCCTTCACCTATGGTGGAGGAAAAAAATAATATGCCTCACGCATCTTACTGTGTGTCGTACAAGACTTGCGGACCAACAGCCATCACTATACAATGAAGCCTTGTTATTGGCGCTGGCATTGTTTTCATATGACAGTGCTGTGACAGGGCTTCATTGTTCTAGCTCCAATTTGCCTAATGGCGGCACACTGGCAGTGGATGTCGCTCCTTCTGGACCCGGACCTGGCACCTTGGGCCCAACCTGGACGAAACGGATCCAGAGGGTACAGTGCGTAGTGTTTCCCCGGACTGGCAGTTTTCGCTCAATAGTATAGGGGCCCTAACCTGGTGGTAGCGCTCCAGGAGGCTGCCCTGTCATTGGGCGAAAAATACCGGACCAGTCGTAGTGCCGTGTATGCGCACGGGGTACGCCCCTGCTGCTGGTTCTGGTGGGGCACACCGAGGCCACTGGATCCTACCCCCTTGTAATATCTTGGGGGAAGGTGCTGGGATTGGTCCCGGGGTAGACTGGAGCCGGAGTTCTTGGGGCGGGGGGGGGGGGGGGGGATGCCCATTTGCCAGCCAATTTACCGAATATGACTAAACCTAAAGAGAAACAACGTAAGTCCGATGATCCAAAACTGCACAGGATAAGGACAAATGTCCCCCACAATCTCTGACTTGCTAGTCTGAATGTTGTTGTTGTTGTTGTTCCCTAAGCTGCCTGGCCGAACAGCCCCGAGTCCCTGAGGAAGGCCATGGCCACGATCGGGCTTTCCCACAGAGCTCTCATTGAGTGTAGATTGTGTTGTTGGCGTAAGTGGTTGTGTGAAATGCAGTCTTCTATGATGTGTTTAATGGTATGGGGTGCTGTGTTACATCCCGGGCAGGCGTCGACAACGGAGTCATCCAGTCTCTTCTGATAGCTCAGGAGAGCTGGATGGTGTCTGCATCTCAGCCTGGCCAGGTGGACTCTGTCCTCGCGAGGAAGGGAGGATTCGGAAGGATGGATTTCGGGAGGTCGTGCATGCAGCTGCGTGTTGTCTGTGAGTGAGTGGATGGATCGGCGAGAGATATGAGTATGGATGTGCTTCTGGAAGTTGGTTCGGGGTGGGCAGGGAGTGAGAGAGGACAATAATTGTGTGTGATACCGTGTGCTGGGTGTTGTTTTGATATTTCTTGGTGTCTGTGGGTGTGTTGCCATGTAGTTTAGTGGGTGGTCTTGGTTCGTGGAGGCTGCTGCCAGGAATTGAGTGCCTCTCATGTCCAGATGGTCTTTGACTTTGAGGATTTTGGTTTCTTGATGTAGCTGATCTGTGGGTGCAGTCTGAATGTTGGTACAGGTAGTTTGAATCTGCATGCAAATGAAGTGGCTGAGATGTGGGAGAGGAGGCGAGTGGACGTCTGCTGTGCCCACGAAACACTCTGGAAAGGGCCTGGGGTACAGTGGATTGTTGGAAGAAAGAAAAGATATAGGATCTACTGGAAGAGGGTGGAGACTGATAAAGCGAAAGGTGGAGTGGGTATTCTGGTGGCTGAAGCGCTGGCGGAAAGTCTGCTTCAGATTACGAGTTAGTGAAAGGCTGATTGTTTTGAAGTTGAAAGTTGGTGAAAGAATTCTAAATGTGATATCTACATAAATTATGCTCCACAGTCTGGCCTACAGAAAGAGATAGAAAGAGGACTTCTGGAATGACACCGTCATTGTCATTTCGGGCCTCTTGGAGAATGAAATAACAATCCTGGGAGGGGACCTGAATGGTCACGTGGGAGCATTTACAGATGGATACGAGGGAGTACATGGAGGAAATGGTTACGGAAGGAGGAATCTGGGAGCCGAATATATACTGGAGTCCTACGTTGCACTCAACATGGTTGTGTGTAACACAAAGTTCAAGAAAAGACAGAGCCATCTGGTCACATATAACTCTGGGGTCTCCAGTAGCCAGATAGATTACTTCTTGGTTAACAGTAAAGACTGGAAACTGGTTCGGGATGTAAAGGTCATCCCGAGCGAAGAATGTATCCCCCAGCATAAGCTACTGGTGTGCGACATGAGCTTATACAGAGATCCTAAGCGCAAGATGGCGCAAGATCCATGCCCAAAAGGAATGTGTGGCTGCTGAAGAACAAGTAATTTAGAGATAGGTTTCATAGTAAACTGGAGGAAATGAATAGAAATAAGGAAGCCAGGCCTAGCGATGTAAATAGTCAATGGAATTTTCTTAAGCATAGCCTTCTCGCTGCCACTGACAAATCTGTGGGAAAGCAAAGGGTCACCCCAGGAATATGACCTCCTAGTGGTGGAACGATAAGGTAGAACATGCTGTGAAAGAGAAAAGGAGATGCTTCAAAGCATGGTAGAAGGGAGGCAGCAAGGAGGAATACCAGGCAGCTAAACGAACTGCCAAAAGAGTTATTTACAATGCTAAAAAAGGCATTAACACCTTACGAGCGGCCTAGGCGGTAACTTCTACTACCTGCCAAGCGGGGTTTTTTTTACCCTAAACGAGCTTATTTCCGTGCTCTTTTTCATGCATAAACAAGAGCCAGAGCGTAATACAATTATGTATCCCTGAAAGGGCGTTAATTGAGCTTTCCAATGACACCAGAACCATCCTTCTACGACCACGCGTTCTCTTGCAACGATCGTGCAAGACGAGTGCAAAATCCCTAAAATTCGGTAATTTCCTTACATAATTCCCTGTGTATCGAGGGTCTGTGGGTTCAAGGATTGTGTGGGTGAGAATGAAAGTAGGAATACAAACGTGGGTGATTGTATGCGTGTATGCCCCGACAGAGGATATACTTGAAAGAAAGAAAGAGGAGTTCTGGATGAATGTGGAGGCGTGCCTGGAGAAGTTTGACAAGAACGAAAGAATATTTCTGATTGGGGATATGAATGGTAAGGTGGGTGATAGGAAAGTTGAGGGAGTGGTGGGAGGGTGGGGGGTACCATCAGAGGTGAATGGGAATGGTAGTGCACTTGTGGACGTATGTGTGGGAAGGAGGCTGTGGATAGCCAACACCTTCTTCCGACACAGAATGATCCACAGGTACACGTGGAAACGGATGTTGACGATGAAGGATAAGACAGTGGTGGAACGAAAGTCATTGATTGATTATGTATGTGTGGATGAACGAATGAAGAAATCTGTGATGGATGCTAGGGTGTATAGGGGTATTGGAGGGGGTCTGTCTGATCATTATGTAGTGGTAGCTAAGGTTAGGATACAAAAGAAGTGGGTGAGGAGAGCGGGAGGGAGGCGAGAGGAGGGTGGAATGGTGAGGAGGGTGGAGAGGTTGCAGGAGGAGGAAGTCAGGGAGGAGTACAGGAGAGCAGTGGAAAGACGACTAGGTGGGTTCGACCTGGAAGTTATGGAGGAAGTGGAGGAGATGAGCAAGGTGTTTAAGGATGAGATCTGTGCAGCATGTGAGGAGGTGTGTGGAGTGAGGAGAAGAGGGAGGGGAGTGAAAGGTACAGCATGGTGGACAGAAGAGGTAAGAATAGCTGTGGAAGAAAAGAAGAAAGCATATAGAGTGTGGTTGGGTAGTAGAGGGAATGAAGATTCCGAGAGACAGAAACGAGCGAGGTACGTGGAGAGTAAGAGGGTGGTGAAGAGAGTAGTGAAGGAAAGTAAGAGAAGAGTAGATGAGGAATTTGGAAGGAATCTGAGTGTAAAATGGAGGGAGAGTAAGAAACTGTTCTGGAAAGAAGTCACGAAAGTTAGGGAAGGTAGCAAGGGAAACAGTAAGGGTGTGAAAGATAAGAATGGGAGAATGCTAGCCGAGAAGCAAGAGAGAGTCGAAAGATGGAGGGAGTACTTCAGTGAGTTGCTAAATGAAAGGAATGAAGAGCCAGCAAACATAGCTGGATATGGTATGGGAGGGAGAAGAAGAGAAGTAGTGGAGGAGGAGGTGGGGATCAGGAGGTCAGAAGTGTGGGAAGCCATGAAAAGAGTGAAGTTGGGGAAAGCACCAGGAACAGATGGAGTGTGTGGGGAAATGTTGAGGTATGGTGGTGAGATAGTGATAGAATGGGTATGGAAAATGTGCAAACTAGCATGGGAGAAGGGGAGTGCACCCGATGACTGGAAGACTGGCATAATAGTCCCCCTATATAAGGGCAAAGGGGAAAGAGGAGTGTGTGGTAACCACCGAGGAATATGTCTTCTAAGCGTAGTAGGGAAGGTATACAGTAGGGTAGTGATTGAGAGAGTGAGAGTGAGAACGGAGAAATGGATAGGCGACGAGCAGGGAGGTTTTAGGAAGGGAAGAGGATGTGTAGATCAGATTTTTACCCTGAATTGTGTTGTGGAGAAGTATCTGGAGAAGAAACAAAAGGTGTATGTTGCCTTTATGGACTTGGAGAAGGCCTATGACAGAGTGGATAGAGAAGGTTTGTGGAAAGTACTTAGAATATACGGAGTAGAGGGCAAGTTGCTGAAAGCAGTGAAGAGCATGTATGAGGGTGCAAAGGCGGCAGTACGTGTGGAGAGTGAGCAGAGCGAGTTCTTTGACCTGAATGTTGGTTTGAAACAGGGGTGTGTGATGTCCCCGTGGTTGTTTACTGTATATATGGATGGAGTCATGAAAGAAATACTATCAAGAGCAGTGAATGTTGGTGTATCGCTGAAAAGGGAGGGAATTGAGTGGAAGCTACCTATACTGCTGTTTGCGGATGATACAGTTCTGATGAGTGATAATGAATGGGAGTTGCAGGGTCTGGTAAATGAGTTTGGAACAGTGTGCGAAAAACGGAATTTGAAGGTAAATACGGGGAAGAGCAAGGTTATGGTCTTCGAAAGGGGTGAAGTCACAGAGTGTGAGGTGAAGCTGAACGGTCAGGCTATGGAGATCGTCAACTCTTTTAAGTATCTGGGCAGTGTGTTGAGTAAAGATGGGACTATGGATGAAGAGGTGCGGGAGAGGGTACAACAGGGGAAGAGGGTTGTAGGAACGCTAAAAGCAGTAACAAGAAATAGGGTGGTCAGTATGGAAGTGAAGAAGTCCTTGCATGACAGTGTGGTAATCCCGACACTGACTTACGGAAGCGAAGCATGGACGTTGGTTGAGAGACTCAGACCAAGAGTGAGAGCAGTGGAAATGAATTACTTAAGGAGTGCGTGCGGAGTTACATGGAGGGATAGACAGACTAATGAGGAAGTAAGAAGGAGGTGTGGTGTGGAGGTAGATGTGCTGGAAAGTGTGAAAAGGAACAACTTGAGATGGTTCGGCCATATGGAACGTATGGAAAGCGAGAGAATGACTAAGAGGGTGTACGAGAGCGAGGTGGAGGGACAGAGGGGGAGAGGTAGACCGAATATGAGGTGGAAGGATGGAGTGAGGAACTACATGAACGAAGGCGGTGCTGGTTGGGGGGAGGGGCGTCGACTGACTGGGGACAGAGGTGCATGGTGGCGGTTCGTTCGTGGCCACCCCTTCGGGGATCACGGCGTCAGGCAATAGATAGATAGATAGATCGAGTAGGATTGACATGCCAACGCGGTCATGAGACCTATGCGGGCTCTCTCTCAGAGCACATTACATGCTCAAAATTACATGCTACTACTGTATAGCCGGGCCCCGCTCTTTAGGTTGGGGTTCTCTTGTCCGACTATAGCCGGGTGCCGCCAAAGAGGGGTTAAGGACCTGGTCCTCAAACAAGTGTATAACACTGACAATCCCAATGGGATCTTCAAACTAGCTAGGCGAGTTAAAAATGACATTGGGGATATTATAGGTGAACAGTGAGTTAAAAACGATAATGGGAAGATTGCGTATGCAGAATATAAAATCAGAGAAGTATGGAAGGCACACTATGAATGATTGCTAAATGTAGAGTTTGAATGGGATAAGGGACAGCTTAGTATCGAAAAACCAATATCTGGACCCCCTCCTTTGATAGCAACGCAATCAATAAAATGAAGGACGGTAAAGCTCCAGGGTTCTCTGACATTGTCGCTGAGATGATAAAAGCCTCAGGGGAGACTGGTGTCAACTTAGTCACTGAGTTGATAAACACCATTATTGAAGATGAGAAAATCCCAGAGGATTGGCAAAAAAGTGTAATAGTAAATATACTGTATACATAGAAAAAGGGGATGCGCTAGATACGCGTAATTATAGGGGCCTGAAAATGCTTGACCAAATCTTGAAGGTCTGTGAGAGAGTCTTTGAGGGTTTGATCAGGCAAAGCATCTCCGTTGATGATATGCAGTTTGGTTTTATGCCAGGATGTGGTACAACTGATGCTATCTTCATAGTCAGGCAGATACAGGAAAGATACTTACTAAAAGGCAGGGATCTTTACTTTGTGTTTGTAGACCTGGAGAAGGCCTTTGACAGGGTGCCTAGAGATGTTGTGCAGTGGGTTATGAGGAAACTTGGTGTGGAAGAGTGGCTGGTGCGTGTGATAATGAAGATGTATGAGGATTCGCGAACTGCGGTGAGGTTGAAAGGTGTACTGAGTGATGAGTTCACAGTCTGTGTTGGAGTTCATCAGGGTTCAGTGTTAAGCCCCCTCCTCTTTATTATGGTCCTGGAGGCACTGTCTAGAGTCTTTAGAGGCGGACTCCCTTGGGAACTGTTTTATGCAGACGATTTAGTCCTAATAGCTGACAATATGCAAGATGCTGAGGCCAAATTCAGAAAATGGAGAGAGGGCATGGCGAGCAAAGGTTTAAGAGTCAATATTAACAAAACCAAGGTTATGCATTGTAGATTGAGACGAGGCAATGTGGAAAAGAGCGGTGAATACCCGTGTGCTGTGTGTGGAAAGGGTGTGGGCACTAACTCTATTTGATGTAGCATCTGTCGGTGTTGGGTACACAATGGGAGTAAGCGCTGTAGTAGAATAAAAGGACCCCTGCTGAAGGATAAGTCAGACATAGAGAAATTTGAGTGCGTATTGTGCAAAGGCGAGCTTGTGTTAAGTGATGATCCTGTGGCTGTGAACTTTGGAAATGAGTCATTGGAGCTGGTGGACAAGTTTTGTTACCTAGGAGATACCATCTCTGCCGGTGGTGGGGCCGAGGCTGCCACTGTCGCTAGAATTAGATGTGGCTGGGGGAAGTTCAGAGAACTGCTGCCAATTCTGACCATGAAAAAAATGCCTCTCCCCCTGAAGGGAAAGGTGTATGCCTCATGTGTTAGAAGTGCAATGACGTATGCCTCAGAAACATTGGCCGTTAAAGTAGAGGATGTCAACAGAATGGAACGTAATGAGATGAGAATGGTGAGATGGATGTGTGGGGCCAGGCTGCAGGATAGAATAAAAAATTATGAGTTAAGGAGACGTTTAGGTATAAAGAGTATTAGCGAGGTGAGGCGTACAAGTAGACTGGGATGGTATGGACATGTGGAGAGAATGGATGAACAAAATTGGGTGAAAAAATGCAGGTCTGTGATTGTGGAGGGAGCTGCACCAAGGGGTGGACCGAGGAAGACCTGGGATCAGACTATACTGTACGTGCCGATCTCAAATCCAAAAACTTGACAAGTGAAGCAGCCCTTAACAGGTTTGCCTGGAACGCCGCCATTAGGACAAGAGATTGAAACTGCACGTATGTTTAGAGCACTCAGTCTTAAAATGTTATGTACTGTATTTATGTATGTGTACTAATACAGTACTGAGAGATGTAGGGTGGGGGCGTGAGTTGCTTAGGAGAGTGGTGGAGGAAGGGAGAAGGAAGCCTAGTACATTAGTGGGCCAAATAGGGCCCGCAAAAAAATTGATTGCTTAGCGCGAAAAAGCTTGACGCCATATGGCGTCACCTGGGATCAAGTGGTTGATATGGGAGATAGATAATAAATGGAGCATACCAAACATGTAAACAAGCTGGTTGAGGATAAGCCTGTGTTGAGTGAGCACAGGGGATTATTGGCCTGAGAGTGATAGAAACGTGAACGGCAAACATAGGTGAGGCAGTTGGGACAGTCTCTATTGTAATTATTCCCACAAGTTCTCTTAATTTGTTTACGCGTTCCTGGTATTCTGTGGAAACCGAAATATTCAATTACACGTATAAATGGAGACCCAACTGTTTTTCAGTTCATAGAGCAATGCCTAAGGTACTGATGTATGGGCAGAGTCAAGAGAGTTTCTTGTAATTATTGCCGACAAGAATGTTAAGTGCGGATGTACCGCCACCCTTGTTTACACTATGCGGAGTGGTAGTGGACACGCTTGCCATCATGTTTCCGTCTATTTTGACTGCCTTTCGATACAATAATATGTTGAGGGGGCATTCACATATTGTCATCATCATATATATTGCCAGCAGGGGCAAATAACCGAAAAAAATCGCCGTCAAAATAGACGCAAACTTAACTATGGCGATAGACATGACGGCGGCGGTGGCGGTGACGTCGGACGTTTGCTATCATGTTCCCGTTTATTTTTAATGCCATTGGATACAGTAATATGTTGAGGGGGGGCTTTGCCCCCCTCACCCCCCATGACATATTGTCATCGTCATATATATTGTCAGGCAGGGGGCAAATAACCGAAAAAATCGCCATCAAAATGACGACCGTACGCTCGAAAACTACATCCATCCCTTATTGTAGGAACCAATTATTTTTTCCTGTAAATCCTGTGTATATTACAGTAAGTATGTTTCTTTGGTAGCTATTTGATAACCTTAGATCATGCCTGATATTATAAGAATGACAAAATATAATCCTACCAATAATTTTAAGAATATTTCTGTTCAAATTAAATTTCTCTGATTTTTTATATATATATATACAGTGCACTCCCAGTATTTGCGCCTAGGTTGTACCGCCCCCCTTCCGCGAATACGTGGTTTCGCGGATACGTGGGCACTAATTAACCGTCTCCGAGATATGACGCGATTTTGAGCCTATTAGGGATACTTTAAAGCCTTTGTTACCATCAGGGGTATTTAGAAACCTTTAGTTTAGTTATTTCAACCTCTGCAGTTGTCTTTGAGTTAGCTGTGGGAAGAAAACTAATTTTGGAGAGGTAATTATAAGAGTGAGAGAACTCTATTTCTTATTGCTAATCTGGCAACCTCTGCGTCATATGTGCGTGAAAGGGTTAACATAGGTTTCAATGTTGTTGTTGTTGACGAGTTTATTTTATACTAGCCCACTGGGCCAGGGCCCTCATAAGGCTAGTGTTCGGTGAGGAGGTGCAAAGTCAAGTCATGTATCTGTCAGTAGTCAGATATTATCATAAAGTTTGGTGGCTCTCAGGAATTGTTGGATAGGAGTGAAAGTGAAGGAGGATGACTCGGAAAGAATAGAGTGTAATGAGGCGTGCTGCAGGAATTGTCGTCGTTCTGGCTCATACGCCGGACAGACACAGAGAAAATGATGGACTGTTAACCCGGCAAGTGCGGGAAGACTCTTAAGAGTTTCCCCGTGCGACTGCGGGAAGACTCTTAAGATCCTGGGCCTAAAAAAATCCATTTAAAACACCCCAATAGAACTTGAACCCTTTTTTTTTTTTTTTGCCCCTGGGCCATGCCACTCCTCCACATCCCCTCCTTCCCCACTTCCCTCCCCTCCTTCAGTTAATACCTATTTTCCCTGTTATTCCCTTATTCTGTGGTCTATTTTCGTGCTAACATTAGCGAGTTGCAAGCAGGGCATTGTCATCACTGTTACCAAGCGAGTGCAAGAGAGAGAGAGAGAGAGAGAGAGAGAGTATCGATCGACAATCTCTCTCCAGACGTGGGGAGGAGAGGAGGGGAGGGAGGTTGCCTCAGCCATACATTATGTAACTCCCGGCCTGTATCGCCGATTTTGACCATCCAAACGCTGTTTCCACTTGTTTTATTGCTGTAACAGGTTAATACCTTTATAATCAACCTAAAATAGGCGCATATGGATAAGTATTAATGCTATTTATGGTAAAATAACGATGTTAGTGATGGGAACCGCTCAAATACGTGCGCACAGGCGTGTGGTGTCTCATACCCCCCATGCGCACATCTTACGTTAATGGGGTGTGACATAGTTGACACTCGGGCGGTAGATCGCGAGGGGTGGTCATCAAATAACCATGAGTAAGATGTGTGTGACCAATACGCAAACACGTTAATACCGTTTGGTCTGCTCGACATGAAGCAATCAACGAAGGCCACAAGGAAATGTCATCCTTAACCCTCCAGCCCCGGCTATGTATTATATATATATTCCTCGAAAACCGGGTGTTTTGGCCGAAAAACGTCTAGGCTAGGCTACCGTATATTCGTTAATCAGACTGCTTCCCGCATTCCCGCGCATCCCCAAGCGTAGCTGTGTTATTTACCTGTAGAATGGCATTAAGTAGAGCTCTCTAAGTCAACTGGTTGAGCTGTGATGATGATTTCATTGGAGATAACTTTATGGTCAAAACAGCCACTTTACACTACTATTCGATACTTAACAACAACATACAGGCACACAAGAACAAGCGCCGCTCTCCTTCTTGTGGCCGGAGATGCGGGGCGTCGGTCCAGCCGGCTGTTGTTTACATGCGTCGGACCGACGCCTCGCACACGAAGCTCACAGGCTTTCAACTACAGGGGTGTTCAAGAGTCCTTCCGGGTTCCTGGTATATGCTTTTTTATGGGCGTTTAAGAGCCCATCCGTGTTGAGAGGGTTAAGGGAACGGAAATAATTAGATTCAGTTTGTGAACGCCGCTCAATACGCCATGCATCAAGTACGCGTTGCTGCAAGACCGGGAAAATATCCATCGGGCTCTGGAGAATAAGAGAGGGAAAACCACGACAAGCCTCTTTTGCAAGAAGGTCCGCGTTTTCAATGGGAAATCAACTTGGGTCGTACCAGGCTCACCCATCTTAGACCATCATTTCTCCCCAAATACATCCAATAAATACATATTATTTGAGGAGAATACTTACAATTACATATTATGAGGAGATTACGTACCACACATAATTTATTTGAAATCAGTCATATATAGCCTAGCCTAATTCATCTGCATAATTTCGCCGCTTTCGTCCGACACGGCGTCGGTAGGCTTGACCGGTTTCGCTCTCTGCTTTGATGGTCCCAGGCATTTAATTTCTTCTTTATTACCACCAGGCGATACGAGGTTCGGGCAGAAAAATGCTTGTAAATAGATAGTTTTCCAACACAATGGTGGCTTAGATGGGTGGCCTGTGAGCTGAAAGATGGCCGACCAAACAAGAATCGGGATAAGCTTGAAAGATAGATAGATCATGGAGATACGAGATTCGGGCAGAACAAAACTTGTAAACTGGTAGTTTTCCAACACAATGGTGACTTTGATGGGTTGGCTTATGAGCTGCAAGATGGCCGACTAAAACAAGAATCTGGATGATTTTGATAGATAGATAGATCATATTACCACCAGGTTCACTGTCCCTATCACTGAATGGACTAAAAAAAGGCCCTAATAAACGCGGGAGATACAACATTCGGGCAGAAAAAAGCTTGTAAATAGATATTTTTCCAACACAATGGTGGCTTTGGTGGCTGGGCTGTGAACTGCAAGATGGCCGACCAAAAGAAGAATTGGGATGCGCATTTGCCCGCCCGATTCTAATTCGTGAATAGCTGGTATTTTGAGTTTTTTTGAGCGGATAACGAGTAATGGGACATTTAGGGGTGTCCGCGGATAACGAGTTTCGCGAATAATTGGAGCGCGGATAACGGGAGTGCACTGTATACACATATACAGATAGCTGTGACTCGGGCATGGGAGAGAGAATTATCGCTATTGCTTGGCCACAAAAAAGTGATGAAGTTCTATAATAGGCCTTATGGGGTTTACTACTCCCACAGGTTACATTTGGGCTGAGGACAAGGAACACTGTGAGGAGTATGGTCGTATGGCTCAGGCTGACCCTGCCAAAGTCTCTATGAGGGCCAAGAAGAGGGGACTGCCACAGGTTAGTTACAATCATAAAACTATATTCATTACATTTATCCCTGTAATTCTTCCTCAGTCTACCACTAGGTGCACTACCTTCCACATTAATGATCGTAACTGTATCGCTCACTTCTCTCTTTTTATCTTCTTTGCACAAATAATGTTAAGGTCCTGTCTTTATAGGAATTATTTGTAAAAGGCAATCTTATCATAGAGATTTTTA
Source organism: Paralithodes platypus (assembly GCA_032716605.1). Taxonomy (NCBI): domain Eukaryota; kingdom Metazoa; phylum Arthropoda; class Malacostraca; order Decapoda; family Lithodidae; genus Paralithodes; species Paralithodes platypus. The sequence continues at coordinate 2,980,373 of CM064533.1, read as the reverse complement.
TAGAAAACAATTTTTGGTTGTATTTGTTTATTTTTAATACCAGGAAAATAATTTTATAGTTCTATGAAAGTATTGAAAGCAACTTTAGAATAGGAATTGAAATGGGTACATTTCCTGTACAGTATACTGTATATCTATTCTGAAATATAGAATACTAGGTTAACCCATTGGCTGCGGGAGACTTTCCAGAATTTCATGGCAATTTATAGCAATTTACAGGCTTTTAAAGCCCGTGGAGAGGAGTCCGAGTGAGCAGGAGCGCTAGGCATATGAGCCATAAACCCGCTAGACATAGCAGCGCTGCCAAAGGCAAATGTAGCGCGATATTCGCTCAGTATTAGCGAATGTCTATGGTAGCGCTGCCGATTAACCCCGCGCGCTACGAACCTCGTTCTGGTGTCATTTTGAAGTTATTTACTTCTAGTTTTTGACTGAATACATTACATTTCATTCAGACATTTGCTCAATCATTCAGCAGTGCCTGAATGAATCCTAATATAGCGGAAATATGCCCTTAGCGTAAGTGTTAATTATGCACTTATACTGTATATACTCTAGAATCATTTGGAATAAATTGTTTTATAGGAACACTAGTACAGTATTTAGAGAAGACACTAAATCACACTTAATCCTTCAAGCCCGGATGGCCTTCCAGAAGGTATATCGAAGTTGCACCGCGGGACCCGGATGGGCTTCCAGAAGCCATTGCTTGAGTCTGTGCTTTTGAAGCGTGCGTTCCAATTTGTTTGTTTACATACGCATACACAGCGTCACCACGCTTGTACTACGTGCCAGCATCAGAGTCTGCCTAGCCGCCATAATGGAAACTTTTCAAAATAGTGCTTCCGCCGCGTCCGATTCGGTGCCTCCAGCAACGCCCGCCCCAGCTCGTCGTAGAACACAACAGCGCATCCCTAAGGATATTCTCTCGCCCTAAGGTATCGAGAGAACCTTGCGTGACCTCGAAATCACTGGTAGTGGCAGTGATAGTGAAGTTAGTGATTAAAGCAGTGGACATACCTGTACGTCGCGGTACGCGTCTAGTTTCTTACAGTCTTACAGTAGATCCTCTGGAAAAAGGCAAACTAGGCCTGTGTATCCAGCTCAGTGCCAGTACTTGGACTACTGCGGTCGTTCACGGTGTTGGCAGCGGCGGCAGCAGACGCAACATTTTTACTATTCTGTATTTTTGCTTTATAATCAAACTTCAAATCTTGTCTTCCCCATGCTTTATCAAGATTATTTTCAAACTTCCTTATTGATTCGGAATCGACTACAGACTGGGGCAGTGCGTTCCACTCATTTACCACTCTATCACAAAATGAGTTCTTTGCCTTTTCAAGCCTATTTCTTTCTTTGTAAATTTTCTTAGTATCATCTCGTTCTTGTTCCCTCCCGCATCAAGAAGATACCTTCACACACATCCTCATCATACTTTCCTGACACTATCTTAAAAGTCTCTATCATATCCCCTCTCTTTTTCCTATATGCTAGTGAAAGCCTAGACAAAGACGCCGAGTTTGTAGGCTTCCCCACTGACAACGACAGTGACGAGGAACCTGAAGGGGATCAACAAGGTGCTGTTCAGAGCCTGTTCTAGCTACTGAAGGAGGAGGAGAGTGATGTGGCTAAGGTTAGCGAGTGGGAGAGCTCTAGGTCTGTCTCTAAGTTTGCCCTGAGCGAAGCGACCTCGAGCCCTTCTCCGGCCAAGTCGCCTTTCCAGCTACGCTATTATAAGAAGCAAGTGCTGAAAAAAGCGGCCGCGGCAGCCATGGAGGCCGAAAAATAACTAGAAAAAAGGTGGGGAGATGATGAGGCGATGAATTAGGGTGAGCTTGGGTCAGCCAGTGATGAGTCATTGTTCTCCCGTTCTTTGTCTCCCACCACCCAAGCGGCCTCGTCTCTGCCCCAAGGCGACCGCCATTGTTCCCCACCTCCCCCACCACTGCCAAGGGTCCCCTGCTTTCCTCATATTTACCACCTGCATCATCTGACACAGAATGATACACAGTTACACATGGAAAGTGGTGTGGAGGAAGAAGGATAAGACAGTGGTGGAACGAAAGGCACTGATTGATTACATATGTGTGGATGAACGAATGAAAAAATCTGTGCTGGATGTTAGGGTGTATATGGGTATTGGATGGGGTCTGTCTGACCATTATGTAGTAGTAGCTAAAATTAGGATACAAAAGAAGTGGGTGAAGAGAGCTGGAGGGAGGCGAGAGGAAGGAGGAATGGCGAGGAGGGTGGAGAGGCTACAGGAGGAGGAAATCAGGGAAGCGTACAGGAGAGCGGTAGAAAGACGACTAGGTAAGTTTGACCCGGAAGGTATGGAGGAAGTGGAGGAGATAAGCAAAGTGTTCAAGGAAGAGATCTGTGCAGTGTGTGAGGAAGTGTGTAGAGTAAGGAGAAGAGGGAGGGGAGTGAAGGGTACAGCATGGTAGACAGAAGAGGTAAAAATAGCTGTGGAAGACAAGAAGAAAGCGTATAGACAGTGGTTGGGTAATAGAGGGAATGAAGATTTGGAGAGACAGAAACGAGTGAGGTACGTGGAGAAAAAGAGAGTAGTGAAGGAAAGTAAGAGAAGAGTAGATGAGGAATTTGGAAGGAATCTGAGTGTAAAATGGAGGGAGTGTAAGAAACTGTTCTTGAAAGAAGTCAAGAAAGTTAGGGAAGGTAGCAAGGGAAACAGTAAGGGTGTGAAAGATAAGAATGGGCGAGTGCTAGCCGAGAAGCAAGATATTTTTTTTTTTTTAGAAAAAATACCATGGCTCTATGCCAAGCAGCTGAAAGAGCCGTATAATATTCAAGAAGGGAAGATATTATTTACAGGTAGCATAAGGAGTTGATATAAAAATGGAGACATTTTCGGAAAGGGGTAACCCACTGAGGGAGGCGTCAGCCGTACACAGTGTCAATAAAAAATGCTAAAAGTGGCGTATTGTAAATTTAAAGCTGAATAGGATTGGGCGGGTGCCCAACCCCGAAAGGGGTTGAAATAGGGGAGCTATCCCCCCCGCCAAAGACGGCTTTCTAGGGCCTTTCCTAGCTGATGCTGAGAGGATTGGGTTCTAGTCATGTGGTGATGGGCTGGTCTATCAGAGTGAGAACTGAGCAATCTCTGCCATACCCATAGCTTACTCTGACTGTTCCTTTAACTTATATATTTTCTAGATCTCAAGTGACGGCGTCTCTTCCGTGGATTGACCTCCCAATCTACCAAGATTGGAAGCCAAAGCGTCACATTTTTCCCTTGCCCCTCAACTTTCTCTTCATAATTGCTGAGGGGCACAGGGCCCTGGGTGGGGCTTTGGTTTCCCGGGCGTTTCCGCACCCTCCTTAGCTCCCCGCCACGGAGTGGCTTCGGTCACCCAGGCTTTATTGTGGTCGGCAGGGAGGGTTCTGTGGGGGCACTCGGTTATGGCCTTGGAATTGCTCGGGGCCTTGGGGCTGTTCGGCCAGGCAGCTTGGGGAACAACAACAACAACAACAACAAAAACAACAAAAATTAAAAATATAAAAAGGGAGATAATGGATTGTAATTAAAACTACTATATCTTGCCCAAAATACCAACATCTTTGCAGAACACAAAAATCTTTCAGCAGAAAAGGAACAGCCCTCAGCTAAGATTGCTCTCAGGCTGAGTGGTCTGCGGATATTTCCAAAGTACCTATCACTTTGACGTTGACAAGATGGACATTATATCAGGATATGTTTCCGAGAAGCAAGAGAGTCGAAAGATGGAGGGAGTACTTCATACAAACATACATATAATAAAATTTTAAGACGGAGTGCTCCACACATACGTGCAGTTTCAGTCTCTTGTCCTAATGGCGGCGTTCCAGGCAATCCTGTTAGGGGCTGCTTCAATTGTCAAGTTTTTGGATTTGAGATCGGCACGTATAGTCCGATCCCAGGTCTTCCTCGGTCCACCCCTTGGTGCAGCTCCCTCCACAATCACAGACCTGCATTTTTTCACCCAATTTTGTTCATCCATTCTCTCCACATGTCCATACCATCCCAGTTAATTGTACGCATCACTTCGCTAATACTCTTTATACCTAAACGTCTCCTCAGCTCATCATTTGTTATTCTATCCTGCAGCCAGGCCCCACACATCCATCTCACCATTCTCATCTCATTACGTTCTATTCTGTTGACATCCTCTACTTTAACGGCCCATGTTTCTGAGGCATACGTCATTGCACTTCTAACATATGAGGCATACACCTCTCCCTTCAGGGGGAGAGGCATTCTTTTCATGGTCAGAATTGGCAGCAGTTCTCTGAACTTCCCCCAGCCACATCTAATTCTAGCGACAATGGCAGCCTCGGCCCCACCACCGGCAGAGATGGTATCTCCTAGGTAACAAAACGTGTCCACCAGCTCCAATGACTCATTTCCAAAATTCACAGCCACAGGATCATCACTTAACACAAGCTCGCATTTGCACACTACGCACTTAAATTTCTCTATTTCTGACTTATCCTTCGGCAGGGGTCCCTTTATTCTACTACAGCGCTTACTCCCATGGTGCACCCACCGTCGACAGATGCTATATTGAATTGCATTGACGCCCACACCCTTTCCACACACTGCACATGGGTATGCACTGCTCTTTTCCACATTGCCTCGTTTCAATCTACAATGCATAACCTTGGTTTTGTTAATATTGACTCTTAAACCCTTGCTCGCCATGCCCTCTCTCCATCTTCTCAATTTGGCCTCAGCATCTTGCACATTGTTAGCTATTAGGACTAAATCGTCTGCATAAAACAGTTCCAACGGGAGTCCGCCTCTAAAAACTCTAGACAGTGCCTCCAGGACCATAATAAAGAGGAGGGGGCTTAACACTGAACCCTGATGGACTCTAACACGGACTGCGAACTCATCACTCGGTACACCCTTCACCCTAACCGCACTTCGCGAATCCTCATACATCTGCATTATAACACGCACCAGCCACTCTTCCACACCAAGTTTCCTCATAGCCCACTGCACAACATCTCTAGGCATCCTGTCTCCAGGTCTTCTCCAGGTCTACAAACACAAAGCAAAGATCCCTGCCTTTTAGTAAGTATCTTTCCTAACCCCCCCACTCTGTCAACATCAGTGGTTACTAGGCCTGCTACGGCGGCATTGACAACTTCAAATGTCAGGGTCATCACGGATGTCAATCCACCCCCTCTAGACAAGGCGCCTCTCAGAAAGGTAGCTATGCCCTTGCTTTATGGACCAGACGAGTCATGGGTCCTTTTGACCCCCACTAAACCAGAGCTCGCCCAACCTACCTTGTCAGGGGAACTCCCAGTACCGTGTGAGTGGGTCATCCAGGGCAATAAATCAAAGAAATTAAGGGCCTTGGATAATTTGGGAAATGTACTAGACGTAAACATCAAGGCTATACCTAGTTATTATCACCAAGACTATTTTGTGTATGCTACTAAGCCAGCTTTACCCCCTGCCTCAGCTTCAAAACTATTTTCAGACTGGTCTAAGCTGGATGGGTTTAATGATATTAAGACTGTCAGCTCTCACTCCTGAACTTGATTTACAGACCGTCACAGACGAAGCAGCTAATCCAGTTTTGAAGGTGGGGCAGTTGGGTCCAGGACCTTGGGTAGATTGGGAGATAGAGGCTCAAAACTTTGCAACCACATTTACTTCTAAATCTTCCCACCAGATCCCTCAAGATACTCATTCGTGGTTCTCCATGCCGGTAGGTTCTGCCGGCGGAGTTCCGTCAGCTTTGTTTTCTTTCCTAGCTGCCCCTAAGATTAATCTTTGTGAGCTAAAAGACCCTTTCACTACCCCTACCCCTACTCACCTAGACAGAGAATTTAGGCTAAGGGGGAAAGCTTTTCGCCTGTTCTCTCAGTACATAGTGTCTCAACAGGTGGCTAAGTCTTTACTGCGGTCCACTCAGGCAATCGCAGATGCGGATGCCAGAAGATCGGTTGAATTATCCCGGCGACTGCTCCTCCAGTCGTCAATCCAATCCTTGGGTGACATACGCACCGCCTTGCTTGAGGCGGTACGAGCAAGACAAGATCTCAGAATGTCTTTAGTTCGCAAGCTACCTGATCGCATTGCGAATCAGGTGGTCATGTCACCAGTGCTTACTCCCTCTTTAATGTCCCCTGAAGTGTGGCGAACGGTGTTCAATATGGCACAGGCCTTTAAGCACAGTCCCACCCCTTCTAAGAAACCTGCATTTAACTTCCCCAAACCCAGGCCAACCGCTAAAGCTCAGCCAGGGGGATCTAAACCCTTTCTTCCGCCTAAGTCCTCCCACTCCCCCCAAGGTCAGTACAGGCATAGACAGAGTAGGTTTTCAGGTCAGAGAGGACGCGGCCAGAATAAGCCAGGTCAGGGCCAGTCTTCGGCCAACACCAGCCAGCCGGCAAAGCGTCCAGCACCACCAACCCCACCAACCCCACCAGTCCTGATGTGGCGGCGTCTACGCCGTGGGGCCACCTCCCGAGGCTGCCAACCGCGGATGGCTGCCGACCCTCCACAGCCGAAGACAAAATCAACGACCAGTGGAGGAAAACCGGATGCCGGCCGCGGGGAGCAGTTTCGGGAGCCAAACCGTCACAACCATCCCCTGCCCCCTCCCTGGGGGCACGGGTCCTTGGAGCGGCTTCGGTCGCGCCGGGAATTTCCACACCTCTCACACCACACACACACATCACACAGTTTTTCCTACACCGAGAAATGACTCTCCGGCTGTCATTTCTCGAAGACTTCTTCTAGCCGGAGACATTGAGAGCAACCCAGGACCCACGTTCACATACATATGTCCAACTTGCTCAAAACCCATCACTTCGAGTCGCCATACTAAGGGTTCAGTTCTCTGCAATTCATGTGGGAACTGGACCCACTTCACCTGCACAACACTTGCCTCCAAGAAACACTACACAAACACCTGGACCTGTTCCTCATGCCCCTCCCTCTCCCAGTCAAATCCCTCGCCTAAAACCCGTCCACCTCTCCTCCCCAACCCACCTAACCTTCCCATATCATCCACTCCCCCCCCCTAAAACCCGTCCACCTCTCCTCCCTAACCCACCTAACCTTCCCATACCATCCACATCCTCAACTCAACACACCACACCCCATCCTAATCCATTCCAACCCCCATCTCCTGCTCCCCAATCCCCACCCCACCTCACCCATCCCAACCCCCAGCCCCTCCCTCACCCCCACCCCCACCATCACCCCCACCCCCACCCCATCCTCGTGCAGCAGCACCCAACATACATCGTGCACATAACATTAACATTCTTCAACTGAACATAGATGGCATCAACACAAAGAAACACGAACTCTCACACTTCATCAAACAACACAACATACACATTGCCATCTTACAAGAAACAAAACTCCGCACAACACAAAAAACACCCACATTTCATAATTTCACCACCATCAGACAAGACCGGGCTGTCGGCGGGGGCGGTGGACTCATCACCCTGGTACACAAAGAAATATCATACATAGTAACCAGTGTACAAACCAAATCACTCCTCCCCCCAAATGATAACACAACAGAAATACAGTCAATTAAAATACGCACTGGCAACAACTCCAACATAACCATCATAAACACATACATCCCTCCCCAAACATCCCCTACAGTACCAAATGAATACAGACCACACTTACAACACATCACAAACACCCCACACACCCCACACATCATCCTGGGTGGTGACTTCAACGCCAAGACGTCGGCCTGGTTTGTCGACAACCCCGACACAGACAGAGGGCTGGTACTACAAAACCAAACCGATAACCTCATCATCCTTAACGACATCCATCAACATACCCATATTCCTCACCAAGCCCTCTATAACCCATCATCTCCAGACATCACCTTTTGCTCCCCAGAACTCGCCCCCACAACATCCTGGAGGGTGGTCAGAACCTTAGGCTCTGACCACCTCCCGATCATTATCACCACCAAAACCAGACTCACCCCAGCTAGCCACAAACACACATACACCAATTATAAAAGAGCTAACTGGGAAGCATTCACAAATGAGACAGAACAACACTTCACAACTCTAAACAGTACACCCATCACTAACATCAACAATGCTGTACACATACTCAATAAAACTATCCAAAACGCTGACAAGAAACACATTCCAAGAGGTAACAGAAAAAGACACAACCCCAACTTCACACCAGAAATTCAAAACCTCATCAGACAACGCGACATACTGAAACACTCCCCAGCACCCCACACACAAGACATCACACAACAAATTCAAGCACTCAACACCCAAACTAACAACAAAAACTAAATTGGAATAACTTCCTACAAACACTTGATCACAAAACAAACCCCAAAAAACTATACAAAACACTAAACAGCATCACACTTTCCAACAGCAACACAACACAATCACATGCTGCAATCACAACAACAGACTCTACTCCTTCATGTAAACAACAAGCAAACACTCTCATCAATCACTTTTCACATGTCAGCCACCTAAAACCTCACAAAGACGACCGACGTGTCATCCGACGTAAGAGACAATTCCCCACAGACCCTGACTATACACCCTTCACCAATCACCAGACAAAGCATATCATCAACAATCTCAAGCACTCACCCGCCTGTGGCCTAGACAACATAAGCAACATACACCTCAGACACCTGGGACCACAAGGCATACAAGCACTCACTAACATATCAAACTACAGCTATTCACACAACACAATACCAGACATTTGGAAGCATGGTATCATCATCACTTTCCCCAAACCCAACAAAGACCCCACGCTACCCTCCTCGCACCGCCCCATCACACTCCTTTGCTCCCCCTCCAAAGTCATGGAACGCCTAGTATTACAACTAATTACACCTGACCTACCCCTAGCTCCAACACAACATGGCTTTAGGCCACTGCACTCCACAAACACTCTTCTCACAGACCTTACACAAAGAGCTTTCGACGGCATCAATTCAGCTAGACCACCACACAGATCACTATTAGCCACACTCGACATTAGTAAAGCCTTCGATGCCATCCCCCGCCACAACCTAACAAACAAAATCTACAACACAAACATGCACAACAACACAAAACGATGGCTGGCCAACTTCCTAGCAGGCAGATGTGCACACGTATCTTTTGCCGGTCAGTCATCTAAAATCAGAAACTTTCCAAACGGAGTCCCACAAGGATCCGTCCTATCGCCCGCACTCTTCAATCTGTACATGCACGATATAACTACACCCAATACGCCCCAAATAAACTTAGCCTCCTATGCAGATGACATAACACTCACATGCACACACCATGACCCAAAAAGAGCAACAGATCTCCTTCAACCCTATCTCAACACACTACATGGCTGGTGCACTACAAACAGACTTAATCTAGCCCCAGCCAAATCCACCGCAACCCTGCTCACAAGTTGGACAGGAGAACACGAATACATCCCTCAACTCACCATAAACAACACACCCCTAACACATACACACACACCCAAAATCCTAGGAGTAACATATGATACTCATATGACATTCAAACAGCACACCACAAACATTAAAAAGAAACTGACACCCAGACTTAACGCCCTCAGGTCACTTGCTCACACAAAATTTGGACACAACAAAGAAACTACCACCACAGTATATAAACAATACATAAGATCAGTGATGGAATACGCAAGCCCAGCCTGGGCTTCTAACCTAGCTGAAACACATCATAAGACCTTACAGACTATTCAAAACAAAGCCCTGAAGATCATTACAGGCTGCACAGCTACTGCACCCACAGATCACCTACATCAAGAAACCAAAATCCTCAAAGTCAAAGACCATCTGGACATGAGAGGCACTCAATTCCTGGCAGCAGCCTCCACGAACCAAGACCACCCACTAAACTACATGGCAACACACCCACAGACACCAAGAAATATCAAAACAACACCCAGCACACGGTATCACACACAATTATTGTCCTCTCTCCCTCCCTGCCCACCCCGAACCAACTTCCAGAAGCACATCCATACTCATATCTCTCACCGATCCATCCACTCACTCACAGACAACACAGCTGCATGCACGACCTCCCGAAATCCATCCTTCCGAATCCTCCCTTCCTCGCGAGGACAGAGTCCACCTGGCCAGGCTGAGATGCGGACACCATCCAGCTCTCCTGAGCTATCAGAAGAGACTGGATGACTCCGTTGTCGACGCCTGCCCGGGATGTAACACAGCACCCCATACCATTAAACACATCATAGAAGACTGCATTTCACACAACCACTTACGCCAACAACACAATCTACACTCAATGAGAGCTCTGTGGGAAAGCCCGATCGTGGCCATGGCCTTTCTCAGGGACTCGGGGCTGTTCGGCCAGGCAGCTTAGGGAACAACAACAACAACAACAACCCCACCATCATAAAACTAAAGTCTCTCTCACTCCCGGTGCCAACCTTAAGGCCGGAGGACCCGAGGGTAGTACAGCCGGCGAACCCTTGTCTGCTAACTGGGTCGTTCCGAACGTGTCACCAAGCATGGCCATTAAACACTTGGGCACGGATGGTGGCACGCAAAGGCATCACTTGGCAGTGGCTCCGGCGACCTCGCTTAAGTCAGCCGACAACGGCGAATTTTGTTTCTTTAGAGGTGGAGTCACTGGTCCAGGAAATGATTGCCAAGAATGTCATCATCCCGGTCCCCCCAAATTACCCTGTATTCACGTCCAAACTATTTTTGGTTCCCAAAAGGGACAGTGTTCAGATGAGGCCGGTTGTAGACCTGTCTTATCTGAACCTTCACATTCACAACGAATCTTTCAGAATGTTAACAGTACACCAAATCAGGCTAACACTTCCGCCGTATTGGCACTTGGCACGTATCGGTCAACAAAAGATTTCAAAGGTTTTTGGCCTTACGGATCAGGCACCAAAATTTTTTTTTTCAAAGGATGCCGTTCGGCTTGAACCTAGCACCTCGATTATTCACGAAATTAGTCCGGCAAGCCCTGATGCCATTGTTAAAACAGGGGATCAGAGTGTTGTGGTACCTAGACGACTGGCTGGTGGTGGCAGAGACACAACAATTATGCATCAAACATGTCAATATCATTTTAAATCATGTCAAAACTCTAGGCTTCAAGGTAAATCTGGTAAAGTCAAACCTTGTTCCCTCACGAGTAATTCAGTGGATAGGTCTGGTCTGGGACACGGTTGCTCTCATTCTGAGTCAGAGTGTGGACAATCGCAACAGGTTTCGCAGGAAACTGTTCATGTTTCTTCACAGTCTGACTACGACGCGGAGGGTCTGGGAGTCTCTGGTCGGCTCTCTCAACTGGATTCAACTAACTGTCAAGTTGGGCCGGTTGAAAGTAAAACGATTAATATTGGAAGGCAACAAATATTTCCCGCTCTTACCGGCGGGAAAATTATGGCCCATCCCGAAATTAATCCACACCTTGCTAGCGGTCTGGGCAAAGAGGGAAACGTTGCACTCAATAATGTCATGGACCTCTCCTCCACCAACGGTATGGGTAGACACGGATGCGTCAGGCACAATAGGGTGGGGATTTCAGTCAAATCAGGGGCACCAGGGTCAGGGGCTTTGGTCCCACTTAGAAATCTCTCACATCAATGTCAAAGAATTACTAGTCCCCTTGTATTTCCTTCAGGCTCACGGCCCGGCGTTACGGGGCAAGTCGGTGGCCTTCAGAATGGACAATCTGAATGCAGTTCACTGTATTCAGAAACAAGGATCAACGAGGTCAAGGAGATTGCTAAACGTGTCGGAAGATATTTTTACTCTAGCCAACAGACTAGACATTTACCTTCACGCATCTTATCTCCCAGGCGTAGCGAACGTCTGGGCAGACGCTCTGTCCCGGAGACAGAGCACGACAGTAGAATGGGAGCTCAAGCAACCCATTTTCAACCTAATGATTGCAGAGCTCTCCCATCCACAAGTGGATCTATTTGCGTCCGAGGAGACTCACAAACTCCCTCTATACCTCACCCGCCGGGCGAAAACGCCGGCAGGGGGGCCAGACGCCCTAGTGACAGACTGGAACAGATGGAGCTCCATCTATCTGTTTCCGCCGCCAGATGCGTCACTAATGTGCCACGTAGTGAACAAACTACGAGATTATCGAGGCTTAGTCTCGCTAATCGTGGCCGGCGCAGTTGTGGTACCAGCAATTGAAAATGTGGTGCCCGGACCCGGTATCTCTCCCGGTCGGGTATTTCCACTTAGACACGATTGGCAACCTAGCGACCTCGCTGACTTTTGCATTATGGACATTCAGGAGGCCAAGTGGCTAGCACCATACGGTAGAGATGTGACCAATAAATTAATCAATCAATATACTCAGTCTACGAAACGACAGTATCACTCACATTGGCAAGCCTTTACTTCCTGGATCATCAGAACGGAACAGAATGTGCCGTCAGTGGCTTTAGTTTTCAATTATTTAAATTATCTGTTTGAGCAGAAACATTTATCTGTGGTAACATTAAAAAATCACTTAACTGCGATTAGAGTGCCCTTTTTAGACCTTACAGGTCTCTCCATACCGGTGGCGGAGGAAACAGGTTTTATGAGAGCTTGTTTTAAACTTCGCCCACCTCCCCGTCAGCTCATGCCTACTTGGTCTCTCGACAAAGCTTTGTCTTTACTTCACTCTCGTCTGTACCAAAATACTGCAGACTTTGCATTACTCTTTAAAAAGGCGGTTTTCCTTATGGCTTTGGCCACCGGGAACAGAGTGTCTGAGCTGGCGGCGATGAGCAACACACCTAATTGCTTTAGGTTTGGTAGACTTAATGAATGTATTTACATTGCACCTTCCCCAGGTTTTGTAGCCAAGAATGAGCACAGTGCACACGTGTTTTCTGAGTTCACGGTGCCGGCGTTAAAAAGGGGAAAGGTGCATAATAATCTATGTCCAGTGCAAGCTCTAACCAAATATTTGAGAGTAGCTCCTCTAAACCCCCAAGCTGCTTTATGGGTAGCAAGTACGGGTAAACGCTTACTTAAACGGCGATTAGCCTCTCTTCTGGTCGAAGTCATTAAAGAGAGTAATCCCGGCGTTGTGGGTAGGGCCCACGATTTACGCAAATGGGCAGCCTCTTTACGTTTCCTGAAAAAAATGTCAGTAGAAGATATCGCGTCCACTCAGTTGTGGGCGTCTAATCATACGTTTTTGTCTAGATACTTGTCAGTTGCTCTAGAAAAACCTTCCTTACCATGTATAGCTTTAAGGCAGAGGGTCTAGGTGGCCCTGCAGTAACTTTTGTTTACTTTCACGGGAAGGTGGGGGGGGGGGGGTGCAGTCAGTTGACATTGGACACCCTAGACCCCGCCGGAGTATGAGAGTTGTGATACAATTTAAGGTTAATGTGATATGAAAATTTCTCAGCGAGAAATTGTGCTAGTACAATGTTAGTACAAAACAACGGGGTTGTTATAGTAGTTTTAGCTGCGAAAGCAATTTAATATTAGAACAGTGGAGATCCTTTGCAATTTATCTCCACGATTATTTTGGGGTTCATTATGTGCACATATAAACTTATAACTTGTTATTTTTGTCACCACTCATTGAGTGGGGTGCCTTTGTAACTACAGATCTGTGTTCAGAATCTTCAGGGTTACCCATTTTTTGTCAGGCAGGCTTCTTTGAAGCACGCACCTGCCTGAACCCCTTTTTCTTGTATATTTTCGGCCTACGCCATGTTTAAATATATTTTTCAAAAGTAAGAATACTATGTGGTTGTTTTTATTATCTGCTTTTCTAGAGTTATGATATGATTACGAATGTCACCCTCCAGTCTTAGAAATCAGGCATGTTCGTCAATGATGGAGGGGCCACTAATAAATTATAGGTTTGACTCCTGTAAGGAGATAAAGAAAACCTAATATTTAGTAGTGGCCCCGTAATCATTGACGACTGGGGCTCTCCCGACCGTCCCCTTCCCATTCGTTGATGTATTGAGGATTTTGGTTTACTTGATATGTCAGTGAAGGAGGAATGACGCCTGAATCAGCGTCTGGTCAGAGATCCACACAAGTACATCCACGATATGATGGAAAGCTTATTAGATAGTTATTCTTATTTTTATTTTTTTTTATTTTTTACGAAGTTTTTTCGTAGTGAGAACCCAATTCATAATGACTGAAGCCATGAGTGAGGTCGCGTGCGCTCATGATGAAGGCTCCTCAGTTTTTAAATGCTCTGCGCGGTAGATTCAAACTACGGCGGATTAGTGTTTGAAGAGGATGCCTTATGTAATAGGCATGTTCGTCAATGATTACGGGGCCACTACTAAATATTAGGTTTTCTTTATCTCCTTGCAGGAGTCAAACCTATAATTTATTAGTGGCCCCTCCATCATTGACGATTATGCCTGATATCTAAGACTGGAGGGGGACATTCGTAATCATATCATAACTCTAGCAAAGACAGATAATCAAACAACCACATAGTATTCTTACTTTGTAAAAAATATATATTTGGCGCATAAACTTTATACAGCACATATACAAAAAGGGGTACAAGCAGGAGCGTGCTTCAAAGAAGCCTGCTTGATAAAAAGGGGTTAACTCTGAGATTCTGAGAACAGATCCGCCAGTTAACAAGGCACCCCACTTAAATTAAGTGGTGAAAAAATAAAACTTATAAGTTTACATGTGCACATATAAACCCCATAAAATTAGTGGATATATCTTGCAAAATATAACCAATGCTTAAAATTAGATTGCTTCACAGCCCAAAAACTACTTACAACAACACTGTTGTTTGTACTATAATTGTACTAGCACAATTTCCTGTAATGAATAGTACAGAGAAATTTACATATCACAACACCCATAAACAGTATCACAGCTCTCATACTCCGGCGGGGTCTAGGGTGTCCTATGTTCTACTGACTGCACCCTCCCCTCCCTCCCCCCCCCCTTGTCGTGAAATTAAACAATAAGTGACTTAGGGGCCACCTAGACCCTCTGCCTTAAAGCTATACATGGCAAGGAAGGTTTGTCTAGAGCTACTGAAAGGTATCGAGTCAAAAACGTATGATTAGAGGCCCACAACTGTGTGGACGTAATATCTTCAACAGACATTTTTTTAAGGAAACTTAAAGAAGCTGCCCACTTGCGTAAATCGTGGGCCCTACCCACAATGCCGGGATTACTCTCTTTAATGACCTCGACTAAGAGAGAAGCCAGTCTACGTTTCATCAAGCGTTTACCCGTACTTGCTACCCATAAAGCACCTTGGTGATTTAGAGGTGCCACTCTCAAATATTTGGTTAGAGCTTGCACTGGACATAAATTATGGTGCACCTTTCCCCTTTTCAACGCCGGCACCGTGAACTCTGAAAACACGTGTTCACTGTGCTCATTCTTGGCTATGAACCCTGGGGAAGGTGCAATGTGAATACACTCATTAAGCCTACCAAACCTGAGGCAATTAGGTGTGTTGCTCATCGCCGCCAGCTCAGATACTCTGTTCCTGGTAGCCAAAGCCATAAGGAATACTGCCCTTTTTAAAAGTAATGTAAAGTCTGCAGTATTTTGGTACAGACGGGAATGAAGTAACGACTGCTTTGTCCAGAGACCAGGTAGGCATGAGCTGACGGGGAGGTGGGCGGAGTTTAAAACATGCCCTCATAAAACCTGTTTCCTCCGCGACTGGTATGGTGAGACCGGTAAGGTCCAAAAATGGCATCCTAATCGCTGTTAAGTGATTTTTTAACGTTACTACAGATAAACGTTTCTGCTCGAACAGATAATTTAAATAATTAAAAACCAAAGCCACCGAGGGCACAGTTTGTTCTGTTCTAAGAATCCAAGAAGTAAAGGCTTGTCAATGCGATTGATACTGTCGCTTAGTAGACTGGGTATATTGATTCATGAATTTATTGGTCACGTCTCTACCATATGGTGCTAGCCATTTGGCCTCCTGAATGTCCATAATGCAAAAGTCAG
This sequence comes from Paralithodes platypus, assembly GCA_032716605.1. Classification (NCBI taxonomy): domain Eukaryota; kingdom Metazoa; phylum Arthropoda; class Malacostraca; order Decapoda; family Lithodidae; genus Paralithodes; species Paralithodes platypus. The sequence continues at coordinate 2,964,381 of CM064533.1, read as the reverse complement.
CGAGGTCTTTAGGTTGCCAATTGTGTCTAAATGGAAAAACCCGACCGGGAGTGACACCGGGTGCGGGCACCACGTTTTAAATCGCTGGTACCACAACAGCGCCGGCCACAGAGGCGCGATTAGCGAGACTACGCCCCGATTATCCTGTAGTTTGTTTACTACGTGGCACATTAGAGACGCATCTGGCGGCAAAAACAGATATATGGAACTCCACCTGTTCCAGTCTGTCACCAGTGCGTCTGGCCCGCCCGCCGGCGTTATCGTCCGGCGGGTGAGGTACAGTGGGAGTTTGGGAGTCTCCTCTGATGCAAATAAATCCACTTGTGGATGGTAAGGCTCCGCAATTATTTGGTCGAAAATGGTTTGCTTGAGCGACCATTCTACTGTTGTGCTCTGTCTCCGAGACAGAGCGTCTGCCCAGACGTTTGCTACGCCTGGGAGATAAGATGCGTGAAGATGAATGTCCAGCCTGTTGGCTAGAATAAAAATCTTTTCTGACACGTTTAGCAACTTCCGAGATCTCGTTGACCCTTGTTTCTGAATACAGTGAACTGCATTCATATTGTCCATTCTGAAGGCCACTGACTTGCCCCGTAAAGTAGAGCCGTGAGCCTGAAGGAAATATAAGGGGACTAGTAATTCTTTGACATTGATGTGGGAGATTTCTAAATGGGACCAAAGCCTTTGACCCTGGTGCCCTTGGTTTGACTGAAAGCCCCAACCTATCGTTCCTGACGCATCCGTGTCTACCCATACCGTCGGCGGAGGAGAGGTCCATGACATGACTGAGTGTAACGTTTCCCTCTTCGCCCAGACCGCTAGTAAGTTGTGGATTAATTTTGGTATGGGCCATAATATTTTCGCCGGCAATAGCGGAAAATATTTGTTGCCCTCCAATATTAAACGTTTGACTCTCAACCGGCCCAACCTTACAGTTAGTTGAATCCAGTTGAGAGAGCCGACCAGAGACTCCCAGATTCTCCGTGTCGGAGTCAGACTGTGAAGGAACAGAAACAATTTCCTGCGAAATCTGTCGCGATTGCCCACACTCAGACTCAGAGTGAGAGTAGCTGTGTCCCAGACCAGCCCTATCCACTGAACTACTCGTGAGGGAACAAGGTTTGACTTTACCAGGTTGACCTTGAACCCTAGAGTTTTGACATGATTTAATGTTATGTTGACATGATTTATGCATACAGTACTTGTTCCGTCTCTGCCACCACTAGCCAGTTGTCTAGATACCACAAAATCTTGATCCCTTGCTCTAACAAGGGCATCAGGGCTTGCCGGACTAATTTCGTGAATAAGCGAGGTGCTAGGTTCAATCCAAACGGCATCCTCTGAAAGACATAAGTCTGATGCTTTATTTGAACACTGTCCCTTTTGGGCACTAGAAATAGTTTGGATGTAAAGACTGGGTAATTTTGAGGAACCGGGATGATGACATTCTTGGTGATCATTTCCTGGATCAGTGACTCCACCTCTAATGAAACTAAATTTGCCTTTGTCGGCTGACGTAAACGAGGTCGCCGGAGCCACTGCCAGGTGATGCCCTTGCGTGCCACCATCCTCGCCCAAGTATTTACTGGCCACGCGCGGTGACACGTCCGGAACGACCCAGTTAGCAGACAAGGGTTCGCCGGCTGTACTACCCTCTGATCCGCCCGCCGTGAGACCGGCCCTGGGAGTGAGAGAGACTTTAGTTTTTTTTATGGTGGTGGTGGTGGATGCTTAGCCGACTGGCCGGCGTTGGCAGAAGACGGGCCCTGGCCCGGTCTGTTATAGTTTCGTCCTTTATGACCTGCAAACTTACCTTGTTTATACCTGTACTGACCTTTGGGGGAAGAGGACTTAGGTATATGAAAGGGCTTTTGACCCACCCGGCTGAGCTTTTGCGACTGGCTTGGGTTTGGGAAAGTTAAAAGCAGGTTTCTTAGAAGGGGCGGGACTGTGCTTAAAGGTCTGAGCCATGTCGAAAACAGTTCTCCACACATCAGGGGACATTAAAGAGGGAGTTAGCACCGGCGACATGACCACCTGGTTCGCAATTCTATCAGGAAGTTTCTTCACCAGGGACATCCTAAGATCCTGTCTCGCCCGCACCGCCTCGAGCAAGGCTGTACGGATATCCCCCAACGACTGAATAGAAGTCTGAAGGAGTAACCGCCGAGCTAGTTCAATCGATCTTCTGACATCCGCGTCCGCGATTGCCTGAGTAGATCTTAGCATAGATTTCGCCACCTGGTGCGTAACAATGTATTGGGAAAAAAGTCTATACGCCTTCCCCCGTAGCCTAAACTCCCGGTCTAGGTGAGCTGGGGAAGGTGTAGTGAAAGGATCTTTAAGTTCGCATAGATTGATTTTGGGGGCAGCTAAAAAAGCAAACAAAGCAGATGGCACTCCGCCGGCCGAAAAGACTGGCAGAGAGAACCAAGAATGGCTGTCCTGAGGAATCTGGTGCGAAGATTTTGAGGTGAAGGTGGTCGCAAAGTTCTGAGCCTCTACCTCCCATTCCACCCAAGGTCCTGGACCCAACTGCCCCACCTTCAACACTGGGTTAGCGGTTGTGTCTGTGACCGTTTGTAAATCTAATTATGGCGTGAGAGCTGACAATGCTTTTATATCATTAAAACCGTCATGCTTGGTCCAGTCAGAAAATAGTTTTGAAGCTGAGGCAGGGGGCAGTGCAGGTGTAGCTGTATACACAAAATAGTCATGGTGATAATGGTTCGGAATGGCCTTAATATTAACATCAAGAACATTACCCGCAATATCCAAAGCTCGTAACTTTCTAGATTTATTTCCTTGGATTACCCACTCACGTGGCACTGGAAGTTCCCCTGACAAAGTGGGCTGCGCCGCCTCTGGCTTAGTTGGGATCATTTGTACCCATGAATCATCTGGACCGTATAAAAGGGGCATAGCTACCTTTCTTAACGGTGCTTTATCTAAAGGGGGAGGATTCACATCCGCTACCACCCTTACACTAGAAGTAGTCAGTGCCGCCGAAGCAGGCCTAGTGACCATAGTAGGTGATATAGAGGGAGGGTGCGGAATCTTAGTTAAAGCAATGGAAGCGATCAGAGGCCGAACACTTGAACTTGTGACGGAAGCTCCCAGGTCCACTGTAGGAGTCTCCGGCTGTTGGACAAATTTGTTTTTGTTAGAGCAGTAGCTAATAACCCATCTATTTCCTCCGCCGTGACAAATTTAGCAGATGAGGAACTAAGAGGTGAATCATTCCTATCCTGTGAGTCGTCTAGAACTGAACCCGACTCTTGCACCTCCATGTCGGAGATTATAGACACCTCATCCTTGTCATCTGGCCCATCATGAGAGGATTCTGTGACGCTTCTGCATAGTAGCCACGTGCGGGCATGCGCGCACGTCGGCTGCCCAGCCGTTTAGAAACTGGCTGGTGGTAGCCAGCCGGCAGGCTTTTCCTTAGTATATATCCTACGACAATGTAACTAATGTCTGGGATATTCTTATGTTGTTTCACAGCTGGAAGCTGCCCTTATTCTTAACCAACGCATCTTAGTATATTTTATTCTCGATAGTTGATTGTTTCATTATAATATATAAGATGTAAGTCTAGTGAGAGCGGGAAGAGACGAGCGGGAGAGAGAGACCGGCTTGGGACGTTGCTTCGCTTGCTTAGCTTGGGACGAGCCTGAAGCGCTGCCACATGCATTTGATTGCAACGTTAGGCTTAGTTTCGACTCACGCACGGGGTAGAGGATTTTGACCCGGCAACTGTGTTGAGTGTTGCCAAGCATGGGATGTATTCTGCATGCCTAGGGCGGGGTCCAGACAGATTCAAGACTCAGAGCTCACCTCATTGTCGTACCCTTCGGACCCCCTTGATATCTATCCCTCTCAACCCCACTTAGAAACGTTCTCTCTTACTTTGTATACCTTCTTTCCACTACTTCACCAATCTATTTAATTATCCCATCCCCTTGATAGACCTTATATCTATTATTGTATTAACGACGAGCTCTCGTTTCCGCACCCTCCTCAGCTCCCCGCCATGGAGTGGCTTCGGTCACCCAGGCTTTGTTGTGGTCGGTGGGGGGGGTTCTGTGGGGGCGCTCGGTTGTGGCCTTGGCCTTGCTCGGGGCCTTGGGGCTGTTCGGCCAGGCAGCTTGAGGAACAGCAACAACAACAACAACTAGATAGGATTTAGGGCCTTATGCAGGGATGTAATTGTTAATGAGACCTAGGAAGCTTTTTTGTTGTCTCATATTTGGTGGTATCATGCTTGCTAGTGTGTTCTTGTGTCAGGTTAGCAGGGGCTAGACCGGAGGGGAGGCTTTTTGCGATCCTTTAAGTAAAGTCTGCTGGTGCGAGTCCCGTGGACCCGCACGACTTTACTAGGATACCCGTGGGAGTCTGGGGGCATTTTCTTGTCTGTGTCCCTGTGTGTCTAGCGTTGTGTTGTGTGAGGGCCATTGACTAGTCCACTCAGCACTGCGCTAGCACGTCTTGCTTTTGTTTTAGGGTCGGAGTCAGATACTTGCGATCTGAGTCTCTCAAGAGAGCACCCTTTCAATTAGAGTAATTTGGCGCAGAGACCTGGGAACGTCCCTAGGCTAGAGCAGGTGGCTCAGCCCGGGTATCCGAAGCCTATATCCTTCCGGCTAGACCTCTGCCACCTGGCAGATTAACAGCTAGGGGTTTATTATTTCTGTATGCTTGTTATTGTGCCACAGTTTACCGTTTTTGTGAGCATTGTGAGTCAGGGTGTGGCTTAGAGACTCTGTCCGAGCAGGCTTGCCTGACTAAGAGTGAGAAGCACACCTGTATGTGGTTATGTTGCGAGTTGCTGCCTTTATTTAATTATACCTATGCCATTATACACTGTATGTCCAATCACTAGTATTTATTCCTGCTTATGAGTTAAGAGTTCTCTAAATCCGTAACGTACTTTCTTTGCTAAGCATCAGATCCTACAGTAGCCGCATGCAGTTTAGAAACCCGCATCTTGTCTACCTGTACGATGTTTTGAGGACTGTTTGCTTTCACCTTCTTTCCACGCAGGGGTGATTAGTTGTATTAATTAACGTAACGTTAAATGTACTTTCTTCTAGTTTGTTATTAAATTGTTTCTGCAATTTAATTCCGTTATCTATCTTTTCCTTGAAGCTTAAGTCAACTTAATTGTGTGATCTTTTATATAGCCTGCTTGACTATCAGCAGTCTATAGTGCATGCACCCTGTAACCGAGTCATAGGATACCTCGTTGTCCAGGCAGGACTCTTGACGGTTTAGGGTGGTTTGTTGCCTGGGTTTATAGATAAGGGTTGGATCTAGCGTTTTCTGTTGTTGCCGCATACCTAGTCCAATAGAAAGAGCCCAGTGTTTATATATCCCAGGACGTAACAAATGGCGACCTTGCATAGGATTTACTGAACAGAGGAATATAGTGGTCATTTGTTTTGAGATTCCTTATGATTAGAGGAATACAGTGGACATAGAGTTTTTTTTTTGGAGCAACCAATATAACACATTAAAGACTTTAAATAACATTAGTATATACATACTTGCATAGGAGATAAGGCACATTCTATAACCGTGATAATTACTGCAGTACACAAACATGTCTAATACATCAGAACACAGTGATGGGTCAGGTCACGATACGGGCTCGGAGGGAGAAAGACCGGTGGAGTGGCTAGTCGATAGCGAGGAGGGTGCTAGAAGATTTTTAGAGGTGCCCCTTACCGCTGCCAGGGTGTTGAAGCTGAATAAGTATGGCTTAAAGTGTGTGGCAGGTCTTCAGGGTCACCAGGGTTTAAGTGGCATGAGGAAAGATCAGCTGAGGACTTTGATATTGGGTTTAGAAGGGAGAGACCTGGGTGGAGAGGCGACTGGGGGCCCCGGTCCCCAGCCCCCCCTCCACTCTACCCCCATATCAAACGTCAGGGTGCCTGAATTTAGTACATACCCCCAAGTTGATTCAATGGCAGCGTGGAATTCAATCACAGGGACCCTCTCCATTAAATGCACCTTCCCCTCCTCAAGGGTTGACTCCAGATTTGTTGTTTCGGCTTGAGATGGCCAAGGTTGAGGTTGCTAGAGCTCAGGTTGAGGCTGCCGAGAGAACAGCTATACGAGAGGCTGAACTGCAGGCAGAGTCTACTAGGTATCGGGCTGACAGGGAGCTGGAGATATCTCGAGTGGAGGTAACAGGGCGAAATATTGGGGGAGGTAACAGACATCGGGACCAATCATTGTCGCACCTGCTTAAACTAGTTCCTGTGTTCGATGAATTAGGTGTGACTGAGTTTTTTATGCGATTTGAGAAGAAGTGTCAGGAACACCAGTGGCCTCAGGAAAAGTGGGCAGCATTAGTTTCATCAAGACTCCTAGGAAAGGGGCTAAAAGCGTATGATGCACTACCTTTAGAGTCCTGTGTAGTTTATGATGAGCTAAAGAAGGCTGTGCTACGGGCCTATGAGTTACAACCAGAAACTTACCGCTTGAAGTTTCGGGGTGTTACTAAGGGCAAGGATAGTACCTTCCTAGAACACGCCCGGGACTTGTCTGATGCACTACGACATTGGCTGCGTTCTGAGAGGGCAGCTACTTTTGAGGAGTTGAATGAGCTGGTTCTTTTGGAGCAGTTCTTTAAGTGCACAGGCGGGGACTTAACATTAAATATAAAGGAAAAAAATCCTAGAACTCTCCAGGAGGCAGCAGAAATGGCTGACCTCCGACTGTCATTAATTCGAGGGTGCGGAGCAGCAGCTAGGAGTGAGTCGGGTGCAAAGGATCGTACCCCTCCCCCTCCCAAGAATTTTGATACACATAAATACACAAAACCATCTAGCACTGACAATAAGACTGAACATAAACCAAATACCGTCCCGTATAAGAAGTCTAATGGTACCTCCCACTCCCAAGGGAAACCAAAGAGTAAAGAGTGCTTTGCATGTCACAAGGAGGGTCACTTTGCAAATGCTTGTCCGAACAAGCCACCAAACAAGGTTGTGTCATTGGTCCGCAGCATAGGGGTGTCGCCTATATCTTCTGAGTTTGCCAAGGGTAGTTCGTCAGAGGGTGGGACACAGCCTGTGTTCAAGAGTCCGGAAGGCTCGAACCCTGTCCGCGACGTCTTTGGGGGTCATAGAGGGCATGGTTTTATGAGGTGGGCTGGCGAAAGGCGAGGAGTTAAGCTATTGCGTGATACGGGGGCTTCTCAGACCTTGTTAAAGAACTTTACTGGTAGACCGATTAACGCTGCTCGGGTGGTGGTAGTTCAGGGGATCAATGCTACGAAGTCCTACCCGCTGGTGCGGATGGAGCTGGAGGTGGGTGGTGTGGCGAAGGAGCTGGATGTCGGAATTGTAGAGAACTTGCCTGTTGGGGGCGTCGACCTCCTCCTCGGCAACGACTTTGCGGTGCCTGCTTCTAAGGTTTCACCCTTGGTCGTTGCCGAGAAGGCGGCCGACGTTAGTAGGGAGGAACAGGAGTGGGTTGAGAAGTGTAGCGTACAAACCATGGCGTGTGTTGTGACGCGTTCTCAGACATCCGGAGCCTTGCAGCCACCACCTCAGTCTATCAAACCGCGGAGGAAAGGTCACAAGAAAACGGGAAGTGTTGGTCAATTGGAGAGTTTTGAGCCGGCAGTGTTTCTTGGTGACTCATTATTGGCACCTATGTTAGAGTCTGGAGAGGCCCCGGGGCCTGTCACCGCTAGTGCAGGTGCAGGGCAGGAAGAGACTCTGCGACAGCATCGTTATGCGCAGCGTGAGGAAAGGATGGCTCAGCGGGACATTGGAGGTGGAAATAAATTATTTAAGATGAACTTGGATAATCTCGCACCTGCTGATATATGTTCCTTGCAGCTGGAAGATCCTGAAGTCAGGGCGTGTGGTAATGGTGCTGTCGAACTGGAGAGCGATGGGGATGCGCAGCCTGGTGATTTTTTCTTGTCCGAGGGGATCTTGTATCGGTGACATCAGGATCCCAAGAAAAAGTGGGATGGCGGGTCAGGATTAGTGGACCAGTTAGTAGTACCGAGGGTGTGCCGTGAGAGCTTATTGAGATTAGCTCACGATGTGCCTTTGGCAGGGCACCTGGGGGCACGTAAGACGGAGGCAGCTCTGAGCAAGCTTTTCTGGTGACCTGGGTTAAAGGCGAGTGTCGTGTCATGGGTGTCACAGTGTCACACTTGTCAAGTTGTTGGGAAACCCAATCAGGTCATCCCGAGAGCCCCGTTACAACCCATCCCTGTCATTGGGCCGCCCTTCAGCAAAGTAGTTATCGATATGGTTGGCCCATTGCCCCCCACTAGTGCCGGCAATAATTTTTTTACTAACTGTAATGGATGTAGCAACACGGTATCCAGATGCTTACCCCATGTGCAACGGGATGGCTAAGACTGTTGTCAAAAACCTACTTGTCTATTTCTCTCGTTATGGCTACCCTCAGGAGATCCAGTCTGATCAGGGATCCAATTTTACTTCTGCTCTGTTTAAGCAGACCATGCAGCAACATGGGATAGTGTCTGTGGTGTCATCTGCCTACCATCCCGAGAGTCAGGGAGTTTTGGAAAGGTGGCACTCGACTCTCAAGAGTATGTTGCGGTGTTATTGCATGGAAAATGGGAAGGACTGGGATCTAGGTCTCCCATACGTTTTATTTGCTGCGAGAGAAGTACCTGGGGAGAGCTTGGGATTTAGCCCGAACGAGTTGGTTTTTGGACACAGGGTCAGGGGGCCCCTCCACATAGTCAAGGAGATCTGGGAGGGAGTCACAAAGCCATGCTCGCTTCTAAAGTATGTTGTTGAAAGCCGTGAGAGAATGCTAAAGAGCCTGGAGGTAGCGGGTCGGAACCTTGAGAGTTCACAAGCTCAGATGAAGGACAGATACGACCAGAAGGTGAAGCTGAGGGAGTTTGAAGTAGATCAGGAGGTACTGATACTACTGCCTCTTGTGGGACACCCCTTGTCTGCCAAGTATTCTGGTCCGTATCGGGTTGTAAGGAAGGTTTCTGATCTAGACTATTTAGTAGCTACTCCTGATCGTAAGAAAAAGAACCAACTTTGCCATGTAAATCTGATGAAAGAGTATGTGAGGCGCCCCTCCGAGCCTCTCACTGTCCCGGTGTTGATCTGCAGCGATCGTGGTGGAGAAGGAGGAAGGGACAGTCAAGCTGCGGGGGAGGATAATTGGGATTGTCATGTTTCCGCGGATCAGTGGGCGGGGAATTCTAGACAAGTGGCTCACGAGTTGATATTGCACCTGCCTGAGCAACAGCGTGTAGCTGTGCAGCACTTGTTTGATTCAAACCCAGCTGTTTTCGCGGAGCATCCTGGCCTCACTACTCAAGCGGTGCACGATGTCGATGTTGGGGACCACCCGCCCTTTAAATCAGTGCCACACCGTGTTCCCCCTATTAAATTACCAGCACTTAGGGAAGAGCTGGATTATATGCTGAAACGTGGGCTGATTTCTGAGGGTGCAGTAAGGTGGACTTCCCCAGTCACACTGCAGCCCAAACCAGATGGCAAGGTGCGGTTTTGTATAGATTTCCGCAGGTTGAATGGTTTAACCCCCACAAATGCCTACCCTCTCCCTCGCGTGGACGACAGTGTGGATAAGATAGGAAAAGCCAAGTTCCTCACTAAGATAGACCTTGTTAAGGGTTATTGGCAAGTGCCCTTGTCTGAGCGAGCACGAGAGGTGTGTGGGTTTGTGGTGGACTGTGCCACATATCGTTGCCATGTTATGCCATACGGGCTGAAAAATGCCCCTGCAACGTTTCAGAAATTAATGAACGACATTGTAGCCGACATTCCCAACTGTACGGTGTACCTAGATGATGTCATAATATACGACGATGATTTTAACAGTCACTGTGCTCACATCGGACAGCTTTTTAATAAACTGAATGAAGCAGGTTTGGTGGTAAACCTGGGTAAGTGCGATTTTGTCAAAGCCACAGTTTTGTACCTGGGGTTCGAGGTGGGGATGGGTCAGGTGTGCCCTCCACAGACAAAGATCAAAGCCATCGATCAGTTTCCCCAGCCTACGACTAAGAAACAAATCATGCGGTTTCTAGGTATGATAGGCTATTATCGTCGCTTCATCAAAGGCTATTCGACTGTACTTGCACCTTTAACTGACTTATTATCTAAGGACAAGAAGTTCCGGTCGGTTCCTGAGTGTGCAGAGGCGTTTTCCTTGGTGAAACACCTGTTATGTACCCACCCCATACTCAGGGCCCCGGACTTCAGCAGACCTTTTCAGCTGGCGACTGATGCCAGTGGCGTAGGGGCTGGGGCTGTCTTGTTACAGACAGATGATGAAGGTATCAAACATCCAGTGAGTTTTTACAGTAAAAAATTCAATAGTGCACAAAGGAATTACTCTGTAATTGAAAAAGAACTCCTGGCGATAGTGCTGGCGCTCAGGCACTTCGATGTATATGTTCCTGCTTTCGGACCAGTCATAGTGGTTTATACCGATCATCACCCTCTGAAATTCTTGAATCAGTTTCATAACCGGAATATGAGGCTGACCAGGTGGTCACTCATGCTTCAGGAGTATAATCTGGACATACGCCATATTGCCGGTTCTGATAACGTGATAGCGGATTGTTTATCAAGGGTGGATGATGTTGGTTAGACTGCCACAGGATTGAGGGTTGAGTGTGGAGGAAAATAGGCTGTCACTGTAGTTCAGCCAAAAAAAACAAATTAAAAAAGCAAAAACCTTATAAAAACTCTTTATTTTTTATAACGTGTAGAATTTTGTATAAGATGTTGTAGCAGTATCTAAGTTGAATGTTTTCGCTTATTGTCGCTAAGTTAGTTGAACTTGCTCAGTGGAGCGCAACAGTCTTTATTTTTTTTATATATAGTGCCTTGTGTCGCAACAGTGTGTGGTACTATGAGAAGCTTTCTGTTAGATATGAAGAACTTAGTCAAGGGTCTTATATCTTGGGGGAGGTGTGACGCTTCTGCATAGTAGCCACGTGCGGGCATGCGCGCGCGTCGGCTGCCCAGCCGTTTAGAAACCGGCTGGTGGTAGCCAGCCGGCAGGCTTTTCCTTAGTATATATCCTACGACAATGTAACTAATGTCTGGGATATTCTTATGTTGTTTCACAGCTGGAAGCTGCCCTTATTCTTAACCAACGCATCTTAGTATATTTTATTCTCGATAGTTGATTGTTTCATTATAATATATAAGATGTAAGTCTAGTGAGAGCGGGAAGAGACGAGCGGGAGAGAGAGACCGGCTTGGGACGTTGCTTCGCTTGCTTAGCTTGGGACGAGCCTGAAGCGCTGCCACATGCATTTGATTGCAACGTTAGGCTTAGTTTCGACTCACGCACGGGGTAGAGGATTTTGACCCGGCAACTGTGTTGAGTGTTGCCAAGCATGGGATGTATTCTGCATGCCTAGGGCGGGGTCCAGACAGATTCAAGACTTAGAGCTCACCTCATTGTCGTACCCTTCGGACCCCCTTGATATCTATCCCTCTCAACCCCACTTAGAAACGTTCTCTCTTACTTTGTATACCTTCTGTCCACTACTTCACCAATCTATTTAATTATCCCATCCCCTTGATAGACCTTATATCTATTATTGTATTAACGACGAGCTCTCAGATAACTAGATAGGATTTAGGGCCTTATGCAGGGATGTAATTGTTAATGAGACCTAGGAAGCTTTTTTGTTGTCTCATATTTGGTGGTTTCATGCTTGCTAGTGTGTTCTTGTGTCAGGTTAGCAGCGGCTAGACCGGAGGGGAGGCTTTTTGCGATCCTTTAAGTAAAGTCTGCTGGTGCGAGTCCCGTGGACCCGCACGACTTTACTAGGATACCCGTGGGAGTCTGGGGGCATTTTCTTGTCTGTGTCCCTGTGTGTCTAGCGTTGTGTTGTGTGAGGGCCATTGCCTAGTCCACTCAGCACTGCGCTAGCACGTCTTGCTTTTGTTTTAGGGTCGCCAGGAGAGAGTCAGATACTTGTGATCTGAGTCTCTCAAGAGAGCACCCTTTTCAATTAGAGTAATTTGGCGCACAGACCTGGGAACGTCCCTAGGCTAGAGCAGGTGGCTCAGCCTGGGTATCCGAAGCCTATATCCTTCCGGCTAGACCTCTGCCACCTGGCAGATTAACAGCTAGGGGTTTATTATTTCTGTATGCTTGTTATTGTGCCACAGTTTACCGTTTTTGTGAGCATTGTGAGTCAGGGTGTGGCTTAGAGACTCTGTCCGAGCAGACTTGCCTGACTAAGAGTGAGAAGCACACCTGTATGTGGTTATGTTGCGAGTTGCTGCCTTTATTTAATTATACCTATGCCATTATACACTGTATGTCCAATCACTAGTATTTATTCCTGCTTATGAGTTAAGAGTTCTCTAAATCCGTAACGTACTTTCTTTGCTAAGCATCAGATCCTACAGTAGCCGCATGCAGTTTAGAAACCCGCATCTTGTCTACCTGTACGATGTTTTGAGGACTGTTTGCTTTCACCTTCTTTCACGCAGGGGTGATTAGTTGTATTAATTAACGTAACGTTAAATGTACTTTCTTCTAGTTTGTTATTAAATTGTTTCTGCAATTTAATTCCGTTATCTATCTTTTCCTTGAAGCTTTAAGTCAACTTAATTGTGTGATCTTTTATATAGCCTGCTTGACTATCAGCAGTCTATAGTGCGTGCACCCTGTAACCAAGTCAAAGGATACCTCGTTGTCCAGGCAGGACCCTTGACGGTTTAGGGTGGTTTGTTGCCTGGGTTTATAGATAAGGGTTGGATCTAGCGTTTTCCGTTGTTGCTTGTTGCCGCATACCTAGTCCAATAGAAAGAGCCCAGTGTTTATATATCCCAGGACGTAACAATTCCGCCGAAGCCGGAATCCCGTCGTGGTGCCATGTTAAGTCTGGAATGGATGATGGGATCACAGCGTCCCGGTGTACGTCCGCCAGTACCTGTGGCTCCTGAACCAGACGTGGGCCTTCATGCCCTGGTTGGGAATACCGCCATACACCCAGGCCTTGGCCCGAACTCCCTTGAGAGTCAGATACACCATCAACCACTGAGCCCCCACTAGACACTTCTAAAGGGCGATCACTGCCCACAGAACTCTCTAATTCTAAGTTTACAATATCCATTGGTAACCTGTCCGCCGGTAACACCCCTACCACAGTCTCTGACTCCACTCCCGCCCGATCAGATTGGACACTAGATAAGTCGGGAGTAGAGGCAGAAAGTGAGGCACGAGGCTCCGGCGAACGCCGGGAGGCCTTTCGTTCCTGAGAATCTTTCCTGGAAGATTTGTGGCTGCGGTGTGACTTGGATCTTCCACTAGAACTGCTCTTGGACTTCTCAGATTTATCACTAGAACTGCCCTTGGACTTTTCCTCTTTGCTCTTCTTTCTCGCAGGTGAAGAAGAGTGACTAGGCGGCTGTTGTCTGAGGGGCGACCTGGACCAAGCCCGTGACGTGGAGGCTGTCACCGGGGGCGTGGTTCACAAGGTCTCTTAGATGTGCTAGGGGCCAGAGTAAGTACTGTACCCTGCCCAGTCTCTGCCGACTTTCGTACAATTACTCTAGAGGTACGTTTAATAGGGGGGGTGCTCAATCAGTAATTTATCCTAAAGAATTACGTTATCACATTGAAGCGCTTTATGAGCCACTGTGGTAGCATAAGTGGACAACAGCTGCCTGACCTCCCGTAAAGCGACCGCCGCGGATCTATCATTGTCTCGCAATACTTTAACACTCAATTGAGTACAGAAGGTACAGTTCCCCGTCACCCACAAACCCCTTGAGCGATCTAAACATTTAACACATCTAATGCAAAGAGTGTGTGCAAAGATAGGGATACCTGAACAGGAGGGTGTAACACACAAAGCAAAAACAGGGTCTAGGGTAGCCATGGCAGAGACTGGTGGAAAACGAACCCACCCCCGGGTTTACTCCAGGTTCTCTATAGACCCGCCGGAACTCAGCCCTGGAAAAAAGAAAATTTCCAGGAATTAATGCTCATAAGGCTACACCAACATGATCGAACACAAGTGTTGAATAACCCGCCAGGTAACGAGATGTAATACACAACTATCACGACTCGCTACGCGGGAGGTTCATAGTTAAAGATTTCAGAATATCTTAACCTGTCCAAGAGATTTATGAATATCCTCTGACATGATATAAAGACCAGCATGGCTTTTTATAAATGACGCAGTCTTCCCAGTGGTGTTTGTTAAGTTTACTGGAAAACCCATAAAAAGACGCCGGCCCCCGTATTATCTCGCAGATCAAAAACTGGGAAGCCTGTCTAAAATGCTAGATCTGGCTTCTCCCGAAGCGTCCTAGATCGCCGTATGTTGAATGGCGGCGATACTTATCGTATCCCTCAATTGTTTGGTCAACTACACTGAATTGCAAATCAGTTAATCCCACCCTCCCCAGGTTCAACCGCCGGGTGTGAATTTAAGTATAACGTTAACCCCAATTATTCCTATCCCCACTTCTTTGCAAAAGATCGCCGGGGAGGAAAGACCAATCAACAAACAGCCTAGTTTTACTGGCTTTGCAAAACTGGGAAAAACTAAACTCAACAAGTGTCCGCATGAACACTTAGATAAATGGGTAAAGCCATCCCGCCGGGAAACACAGTAAGCCTGAACACAGGCACCACCACAGAGACGCAGTCCTGGAGAGCCTCAAGCCACCACTCGCCGGGGGAAACAAGCCTTTTTTAACCACGCGTGATTAAAACTCGGCAACCAGCCGGGTTTTCATGGTGTTACTGAGAAAATCCGCCGGAAAAGGCAACCCACCCCGTTCAGATTCAATCTGAATGCACCAAATAGACCGTGGAATTAGCCAAAGCACAACTAACCCAGGACACATAATTAATTCGTGGAAATAGCCAATACACAACTAATCCAGAACACACAAATAGTCCGTGGAAATAGCCAATACACAACTAAACCAGGACACACATGACACAGTAGTACATATTTATAACATAAATCAATAACACTTGTACATGTGGCAAAGCTACGAGAGGCTGGCTAGGCCTAGGCAGACGGAAATAAAAAGAGATCATGTCGTAATATAAACAAAAAGCACTGAATTATATCACAACAGGAACCACCGTCAACACACCACCGTAGCATAAACTTCCCGGCAAAGGGAAGAACTGAATCGGGACCCAGAAAAAACTTCACTAAGTGAAGAAAAAAAACGCTGGCAACGTCAGAGAAGAAAAAGCTACCTCATCAGAAAGATAAAAGGAAGCATAATAACGCGTAGTGAAAGCCGCCTACATCATAAAGCTAGCTAACCGCGAAAAAGTTCACGGGACCATGAGGGTACACCCGAAATAGATGCCCCAAACACACGACGCAAAATACACTGCACTGCGGGCAACCCGCCCAGGACACCCCTGCTACGCATATCCTAACCTTACTCGATACATCCCGGAGTAAACAAATGAGAAAAAACTCACTAGGGACGCAACAAATGCGGAACTAGCGGAGCGTGGGGAGGCACGTCCGGGTAGTGTGAGCGCATAGCAGAGAAGGAAGAATGACGCCTGAGTCAGCGTCTGGTCAAAGATCCACACAAGTACATCCACGATTATATGGAAAGCTTATGAATAGTTATTCTTATTTTCTTTTTCTTTTTTATTTGTTACGAAGTTTTTTCGTAGTGAGAACCCAATTTCATAATGACTGAACCATGAGTGAGGTTGCGTGTGCTCATGATGAAGGCTCCTCAATTTTTTATGCTCTGCGCGGTAGATTCAAACTACGGCGGATGAGTGTTTGAAGAGGGTGCCTTATGTAATAGGCATAATCGTCAATGATGGAGGGGCCACTAATAAATACATGCATACATACAGTACATACATACATACATACTGTACATACATACATACATACATATAGAACCATAAGGGTGATGGTCCCCTATCAGCCTGGGCTACATAACGTTAAACACCCTAACATAAGCAAATTTTATCAGAGGTACAGTATTGTGGAAACTATTTGTGCTGGTCTAGTTATCAGTACAGTAATGTATTACATGGATGGTGAGTGCCCCCACCTACCCATGAAATGTATAGTAGTGAATTATTGTAAATGTTTAAATTACTTTTACAGTATTACCTATAATTAGGATAGTGTATTTTTAAATTTTATTTTTGAATGTACAGTACAATTCTATTTTAATTTTTCACATTTTTTTTTACAGTTGGGAACGCTGGGTGCTGGAAACCATTATGCAGAAATTCAAGTGGTTGATGAAATTTACGATAAATGGGCAGCCAGTAAAATGGGCATTGAAGAGAAAGGTCAAGTGTGTGTAATGATTCACTCTGGTTCAAGAGGCTTTGGTCACCAGGTGGCTACAGGTGAGAGACATAATTCATATTTTATATACTGTACATAACATACATACACATATACAAGACATATTATGAAAGATTAAAAAAACTTAACTTATTCTCACTCAAGAAGAGAAGATTAAGGGGCCAACTTATTGAATGTTTCAAAATCTTAAAAGGCTTTGACAGAGTAGACATAAATGCGTTGTTCTCCTTTAATTATCTTCCCACTCGAAATAAAGGCATGAAGCTGCTAACCAGAAGAGCTAACCTAGATGTCACTAAGAACTTCTGTAGCTATAGTATAATAAACGAGTGTAACAATCTACCAAATAATGTAATTGCCTGTACATCTATCAATATGTTTAACTCATAAGCTGCGCAGCTATGGTATTTGAAAGTGCCCGCCATGCGAAGATATATGGTACATTCCTTACAAAGCTCGTCAATTTACCAAATATATATATGTGTCATCATATAGCTTAGTGTCATCCGCATACAGGTATATCTCACTTCCATTAGTTATAACTTCAGGTAAGTCGTTGATAAATATAACGAACAGTAGTGGTCCCAACACAGATCCCTGAGGTACCCCACTTGTAATTTCCCTCCACCCCGAGCCTATTCTATTCACCAGTACCCTCTGTCTCCAATCTTTCAGGAAGGCTTTTATCCATTTCACACATTTCTCTCTTATACTATTGCTTCTAACTTTCTCTATTAACCTTTTATGTGGGACCTTATCGAAGGTATTATTAGGTAGTTTAGCTACAAGCAGCCTCGAAAGGATTAATAGATCTGTTGTTGCTTGTTTTCCTTTGTACTCCTTTGTTAAGGAGTGTAGCGGTTTTGATTGTGACCGTTAAGGATTTTGGCTGCTTAACCCAAGAACGGCGAGCATCCTCCAGAGAGGTTTTACTGGTGGAAGGTGTGCGTCCTCTATAGAGCCGACGACGCTTAACAAAACCACTTGCAAAATACCCCACTGGCACTCAAAACAAAGCAATATGTGATTAGGCGAGATAATTCACCTCCAGTACCTCCTTTATCACCCCTCCACATGTGTCCCCCCCTTCCCCCCTCCTCAATTATCGGGTATTTTCCCTATTATTCCCAATATTTATAGAGTATATTCGTACGAGGATGGCTGGGAGACCAGAGGGAGTATGAGGGAGTCTTTCTCCGACCCAATAGCCAGTCCGAGACATCCTTCTACTCCTAGTCTCTCAGTAGCATACGAGACAGTGGAGAGGATGGATGTTACTCAGTTACTTGTTCGTCAAGGGGAATCCACGCAATGCGAGCTAAGCTCATTATTATCGCGCCTCCTTAACTGGGAATGTATTGCGTGAAATGCATGTTAAATATTTTATGTACTGTTGGAATGGTTGTGGATGTGTGTGTAGTCTGTATTTAGCCAATTGGCGACATCGGAAACGAAGGCTTAGGGTGGATCTGTATGGTACCATTCTCACTATAGACGGTACCGTCTCGCCCGAAGGCTTAGGTAGCCATCAGCTTAGGTGAACCATATGATACCCATCTCGCCTTGTACCATTTTTGCCAACCCCAGATGGGACGTCACAACGTCGTCCACTTATTCCAGGTACCTATTTACAGCTAGGTGAACTGAGGCTAACACATGAAAGGAGACAAGCCCAATTTGTCTCCGCCCGGCCGGGGATTGAACCCCCGACCCCTCGTGTGTGAGACGAGAGCTCTACCTACTAGGCTACGGGCTGTGTACAATAGGTCTCTCGCCGGTCCGCCTCAGATTACGACTGCGGTGATAAAATTCTTACAGTTTCTTACAGCAGATCCTCTGGAAAAAGGCAAACTAGGCCTGTGTATCCAGCTCAGTGCCAGTACTTGCACTGCTGCGGTCGTTCACGGTGTTGGTGGCGGCGGTAGTAGACGCAACAATTTTTACTATTCTGTATTTTTGCTTTGTGATCAAACTTCAAATCTTGTCTTCCCCATGCTTTATCAAGATTACTTTCAAACTTCCTTATTGATTCGGAATCGACTACATACTGGGGCAGTGCGTTCCACTCATTTACCACTCTATCACAAAATTATTTCATTGCCTTTTCAAGCCTATTTCTTTCCTTGTAAATTTTCTTAGTGTCCTCTCATTCTTGTTCCCTCCCGCATCAAGAAGATACCTTCACACACATCCTCATCATACTTTCCTGACACTATCTTAAAAGTCTCTATCATATCCCCTCTCTTTCTCCTATATGCCAGTGTCGGAAGTCCCAGTGTCCTCAACCTCTGCTCATAGTCCGCGTTCTTCAACGTTGGTACCAGCTTGCTAGCTCTCCTCTGCACTTTCTCCACTGCTTCTAAATCCTTTACCATATATGGAGCCCACACCTGGTTCGCATATTCCAGGTGCGGCCTAACCAGCGCTGTATAGAGATTCCTGAAGATTTCTTCATCCATGACACGAATGTCCTCCTTATCAGCCCTACAATTCTATTGGCTTTATTTATCTTTTCTGCTAAATGTTCTGAGAAATTTAACATTGTCTATCACTACTCCTATATCCTTTTCTGCATTCACTTACTCCATCGCTTCATACATACTGTATCCCACCTTGTCTGTCTTGCTTGTCCCAATCCGCATGTACTTGCATTTTTTTGGATGAAAAGGCATTAACCAATGTTCAGACCATCCCTTCATTCCCTCCACATCTCCTTGAAGCAAATCCACAGCTTCCTTACTCCTCACTCTTCTATACAGCTTGGTGTCATCCGCATAAAGGTATATCTCACTTCCATTAGTTAAAACTTCAGGCAAGTCGTTGATAAACATTACGAATAGTAGTGGTCCCAACATAGATCCCTGAGGTACCCCACTTGTAACTTCCCTCCACCCCGAGCCTATTCCATTCACCAGTACCCTCTGTCTCCGATCTTTCAGGAAGGCATCTATCCATTTCACACATTTCTCTCCTATACTATAGCTCCTAATTTTCTCTATTAGCCTTTTATGTGCGACTTTTTTTTTTTTTTTTTTTAAGAGACAATGAACGGAGGAAGGAAAAACACAGATAAAACAAAAAGGTCCATGTGCCTAAAGGCATCCTCCATTCATAAAATGTTTGTAACAACTGGATTTAAACATTTGTAGATTGTAAGTTTGTGAAAAGCAATTTGAGGGAAGTGAATTCCAAATAGTAGTAGTTCTAGGGATAAATGAATTTTGATAAGCAGAAGTTCTGCATTGTGGAGGAGAAAGTGTAAACTCATGGTCACTTTCAGCTGCCCTAGTTCTACGGGGAAAGATGTGGAGAGGCGGCACAATTGAAGCAAGTTCCTCGGAACAATTGCTGTGAAAATATCTGTAGAATAATGCAAGGGATGCAACGTTTCTTCGTATGGATAATGTAGGAAGGTCCTGTGTGATTGCAGGTTATTGATTAATCTAATAGCTTATAATTGAATTTTGTCCAACTGCCTCAATGCAACCACTCCACTTCCACTCCACAGAGGTGAACAGTAATCCATCTGAGAACGCACATGACTTTTATATTACGGCCAACTGCTCGTCAGTGAAGAATTCTCGAACTCTGTACAGGAGTCCCAGTTTTTTAGAGGCATTCTTAGCAATGCTTCTAACATAATGTGTCCAGCTCAAGTTAGTAGTTAATGTTACACCGAGAATGTCAATACTAGGGGAAGTGGGAATATTTAAATCATTAAAAAATATATGGGAGTCAGTGAGATTCTGTCGGTTAGAAAATTGAATGTACTTGGTTTTCTGTGCATTAAAGGAAACTAGATTCTTTTGTCCCCATTCTTCAATTCTAGAAAGGTCCTGGTTCAGAGAAATTGCAGTGCTTATTTTTGAATTTATAAGATCGGGTTGGGTGAAAGAATTGGTAAATGTGAAGGAACTGTGGAGTGTTGAGTCATCTGCGTAGGAATGTATGGATTATGAGTGGTAGATATGAGATCATTGATATGAATGAGGAACAGAGTTGGGGCCAAAACTGATCCCTGGGGAACACCAGCATTTATTGAGTGAAATTGAGAATAAGGCCATCTACCATTACACATATTTTTCTGTTATGAAGATAAGAAGAAATTAGTGGAACTAATGATGCAAGGCCGTAGTGTGACATCTTCGACAATAAGGATTGATGCCAGACTCTATCAAATGCCTTTGATATATCCAGTGCTATTGTATGTGTTTCACCATGTTGGTCTGTAGCTTGGTTGATTTGATGCGTAAGAAGGCAAAGAATGTCTGCAGTTGATCGACATCGTCTAAAACCATATTGCCTATCACTGATTATTTATTATTCTCAAGATACTTAATTATGTGATTATTTAATATAATTTCAAAGACTTTACCAAGAGTGGAAGTTATAGCTATTGGTCTGTAGTTTGATGGATCTGAAGAGGCACCTTTTTTAGGAACTGGATGGATGTTTGCTTCTTTCCAGGGTACTGGGAAGCATGAGGTATGAGTACATAGACGGAAACATTTTGCCAATACAGGAGCGAGCACCAAGGAGCAATTCTTAAGTACTATTGGAGGAATTTCATCTGGACCAGGAGCCTTATCTACTGAGAGATTCTGCAAAATAGTTTTGACATGTCTGGTGTGGATCTTAAGTGAGGGAATTTCAGGCGAATTAAAATTAAGTACAGGGTCATCTTGATTTATTTCATCTAAGGTTGAGTTGGTGGAGAAAATATCCGCAAGAAGATTAGCTTTACCTCGTGGGTCACTTACAAGATTGCCAGTCGGAGATTTTAATGGTGGAATGGATGAAGCAGTAGTGAAGTTGGATTTGAATGAGTTAAGAGTAGACCAAAATATTTTGTTATCATTTGGATTATTTAGAAGTTTATTTGCCTGCTTATGGAGAAAGTTTGATTTAGTTAGGTTTAATACAGTTTTGGCATGATTTCTGATGTTTCTAAAGTAATTAAAGGCTTCATGTGTTTTTGATCTTGTGTATGCATTGTAGGCTATTGCTTTATGTTCAGTTACTCTCACAATTATGGTCAAACCATTTAGGTGAATTAGATCTTTTAATGTACTTTTGATGAGGAATAAAAGTTTCCATTCCAATTTTTACAAAATCTTGTATGTGGCTCAAGGTGGAGTGTGCATCATTAGAAAAGAAAGAGGTCCAGGGAATATCAATAAAGAAACCTTGAAGACCCTCCCAGTCTGCCCTATCGTAATGCCATTTAGTCACCAAAACAGGTTCAGAGTGGGAAGGTGTGGTAGGTGATAGACAGGTGGCCTGTATCAGACAGTGATCAGAAGATCCAAGTGGGGACCTCACTGTAACATCATAATTTTCTGAATTGGTTGTTAAAAATAAGTCCAGTAGGTGGGAATTATGATTAGGATTATCTGGTACACGGGTGGATTGGTTGACTAGTTGAATGAGATTAAATGAGTCTGCAAATAGCTCACATTCAAGACCAGCATCATCAGTCCTGGCTGAATGAGTGAGCCATTCAACATTATGGACATTAAAATCACCCAACACAGTGATTCAGAAGAAGCATTTAAGTTGAGGACACTGAGTTGTGAGGACAGAGAATCAAAAAGACTTTGCTCTGGAGGAGTATTTGGGGAACGGTAGATGCAACATATGTATTTAAATTTACCAGCAGAAATTAATTTGTATATAGAATAATCAAAATAGGGACAATTGAAACTAGTAACCTCCTCCAGGGCAATTTCAGATTTTGCGAAGCAACATACACCTCCTTTAGGTCTGAAATTTTGGAGCAGTTGATAACCTGGAAAATTAAATCTAGACGTGTCAGATGTGGATGTTACTTGAGTCTCTGTCAAAAAAAGGAGAGTAGGGGATTCTGCTTGAAGAAATTGGTGTACAGAATTGATGTTAGAGTGAAGTCCCCTTATATTGCTAAAGAAAAAGCTGCACCGACGAGCAGCTTTGGGACGTTGCAATGCTCTTGCAACGAATCGAAGGGCTTCATAAAATCGCAATATACCACGTCTATTACATCCCCATCCTCCAGAATTTGCATCCAATCATCTACCACCTTAATTAGCTGTAATACCGTCGACCTCCCTGGCAAGAATCCGAACAGTCTCTCACTGAAAAGTTGGGTTGATTTAATATGTTCCATTATTCCTTCTCTAATTGCAGTTTCCATTAGTTTACACACAACACTTGTCAAACTGACTGGTCTATAGTTTCCTGGGTCATTTCTCTTTCCCTTCTTAACCCTTAACTGGCGGCGCGCAACATATGTCGAGTGAAATAAATTTGGAGTAAGTGGCGGTGCACGACAGCTGTCGAGCGCCATTTTCAGCACGTAATGTTGCTGAGAGAGAGAGCTGAGCGGTGGGACGAGCGTAGTAACCTTATGACCGCTCCCCACGACCACCGTGGACCAACTGAACTGTATCCCACCCTTCTCTCCCCTTTCTCACTCGCTACACAGGGAATTATGTACGGAAATTACCTAATTATAGGGTTTTTGCACTCGTGTTGCACGATCGTTGCAAGAGAACCAGTGGTCGTACAAGGATGGTTCGGGTGTCATTGGAAAGCTCTGTTTACGCCCTTTCAGGGATAGATACTTGTTTTACGCTCTGGGTCTTATTTAGGCATGAAAATGATCACGTAAACAACCCTATTTAGGGTAAAAAAAAACCCGCTGTGCGGTACGGTCAAATAGACCACCTAGCCCGCCAATAAGGTGTTAAAAATAGCTGTTATGTTTGCCTCTCTCCAGTCCATCGGGATTTGTCCTGTATTAAAAGATACCTCAAATAAAAAATGTAATGGTTCTACTAACATCTCACCTCCTTCCTTTATGATTCTTGGATGTATCCCATCCGGTCCCGGGGACTTACTTCTGTTCATTTTCCCTATAGCACTCGTAATTCTAGCATGTAAGTTTTTCACCAGCCAATTGCTGTTACCACTTCATTTATTGCTCTTCAATGTTTATATGTACAGTAGCCCAACTAAGTTTTGCGACAAAATTAGGTACGTGGCACCTGTCTAGTTTGCACTCCCGTCCCAAGCCTGTGTGGTCGTGTCTAGTAGAGACCCGTGTTGTCTAAGGCAGGCGCCACCGGCCGCGATACCACAGCCAGGGCACACAGACACAGTACTCGCATATGCTGGGTGCTACATATGACAATATTGCTATCATTATTTGTTTGTATCATATTAGAACTCTCTCTCTCTCTCTCTCTCTCTGAGGTTAATATCAATCGATTTTCACGCTACACTATTTGTAGATTAATTAGCACACACACACACACAAAAAAGCAAAAGACCTAGGGGTAGTATGGCAGACAGCTTGTCACCTGAACAGCATATAAATAAAATAACTGGTGAAACTTATGCAGTTTTGACTAACATGAGAATAGCTCTGAATTATTTAGATGAAGAGATGTTAGCAAAGATAATAGGGACAATAATACGACCAAGACTGGAGTATTCAGCAGTGGTGTGGTCTCCACACCTTATAAAACATAATAAAAAACTGGAAAGAGTTCAGAGAGTTGCCACTAAGATGATAGCTAGCCTTAGAGACCAGCCATATGAGGAGAGATTGGAGAGGCTAAAGCTGCTAACGCTGAGGGAGAGGAGAGAGAGGTGACATGATCATGATGTTTAAGTGTGTGAAAGGTTTGGAGAAGATCGACAAGGGAGATTTTGTGGTGAGGGACGAGGGAAGAACCAGGGGTCATGAATGTAAGTTGAGGAAAGTTGTATGTAAGTCTGATGTAAGAAAGTTCAGCTTCCCATATAGAAGCATTGATTGTTGGAATAAGTTGGATGGGGAGGTGGTGGGAGCAAGAAATATCCAAACTTTTAAAGCAAAATTGGATAAATGTAGAAAGAGAGACAGGACAACACGAGCTTAGGCTCAAATCCTGTATACTACAATTAGGTGAGTACACACACAGTACCAAGAGAGGCTCGAGAGATTGAATCTACCTACACTGGAACAGAGAAGGAAACGAGGACAGCAAATTCAGATATACAAATGTGTTAGAGGTATTGACAAAATCGACCAAGAAAACTTCATAGAGAGGGATGGAGGTGAGAGAACAAGAGGTCACAGCTACAAACTGAATGTGCCTAATAGTAAATCTGATCTGAAAAGTAAAAGATTTCCTACCAACTCGATTAGTGGGTGGAACAAATTGCCAGCCGAAGTAGTGTCTGCACCATCAGTGCATAGTTTCAAAGCACGGTATGACAAACATATCTTAGGAGGCGGGAATTAACGAGCATGCTCACTCCCGCAAATACAACTAGTGTAAGTACAACTAGTGTAAGTACACCAGAATGGTAAGCGTCACTACTTTATAGATCCACATTGTATACAGAACTTAAAATGAACACAATAAGTTGCATAATTGTTATTTTATAATCTATTATACACTTGTTAGTGATTGTTTTAATAAGAGCCCCGGCCTCCTTAACACTATACTGTACTTGGTGTTGGTGTCAGCGACATTGGCTGTAATTCTTATCCTTAGCCTTTCTATAACCCAGAAAGTGTTCGAGAAACGGGTAGTCAATTTCTACATCTATTTCCTTATCTACTCCTATATTTGTTTTGTTCTTTATAAGATGTTATGCGGTCAGGATTAGCTCCAAGTTCGCTGACACCGGGTATAGATTTTACGAGTTATCCTAAACGTTTATATGCATCAACTGTATTAGATGTTGCTCAATAAAATGTAATTTTATACAGCTAAATGACTAAGAGACTTAATTTGTCCGAACGTTTATAGCATCTGAGGTGAAGCCAGTGATCTTGGGAGCTAATAAGTGATTGAGGTTTCCGAATGTTTGTGTGCGAACTGTTGTATGGATTCTTCCCCTGCCGCCTCTTGTTTTGCCTCCTTTCATGTGTATCTTGTTGATACTCCCTACCCCTTGTGGGAAAAAGGGCTGGCTACTGACTAAATTACAAATGTCAAATTAAGAGTAGTATGCTGCTGTCACATTTGTTAAATGCTTAATCATCAATCTTGTAATGGAATTTAACCGTGTTGGCTATGAGTGTCTCGCTATCTATTAACCTTTCCTTTCCCAAGCATACGAATCGATAAACACACAAAAAAAAACTTCAAAGATATTGGCATGTCAGTAAAGTTTTCGATAAATATCCACATGAATGGTTGCTGATTAACCCTCCAGCCCCGGGGGCTATAGCTTGCGACTGTGCTGCGGTACCGGGTGTTTTGACGATCTTTGGGCTATGTTAACTACTCTGTAAGTCAATGAATATGGCATGTAATGTTGTGAATAAAAAAGAATAATGTTCCACAAACCTTCCTCTGTCGAATGGCGTTGAGTAGAGGTCTCTAGCCCCTCTGGTTGCATAATGGTGAGCGCGGGAAGACGAGTGCTTTTCGGCGGCAAATTCTTCCCGCGTTCGGACGCGTCGCCCCGGCCATGGCTACGACGCACCTAGCCGCTCGTCGCGCCAAAGTATTTATCTCCCTTAGACGATTTTAGTGTTTGATATTGAGAATGTGATGTTTATTTGATATTTTTCTAGTTATTTTGAGGCCAATTATATAAAATATGTTTATTAGGGTATCACTGTCACTGATATTGCTAATTTTCACTCGATACCGTACATTTTATTAGTAATTGAGGTAGGTTATTGTTGTATTAGGCACTGATTATTCGTTATCACAGGTGTTTATTATACTTTGGCCATCAAATATTAGGTCTTGTGTCACTTTCACTTTGACAAATATGCTTTAGAGAGTGTCACTGTCACTGATAATGCTCATTTTCACGCGATACCGTACATTTTATTAGTAATTGAGGTAGGTTATTGTTGTATTAGGCACTGATTATTCGTTATCACAGGTGTTTATTATACTTTGGCCATCAAATATTAGGTCTTGTGTTACTTTCACTTTGACAAATATGCTTTAGAGAGTGTCACTGTCACTGATAATGCTCATTTTCACGCGATACCATACATTTTATTAGTAATTGAGGTAGGTTATTGTTGTATTAGGCACTGATTATTCGTTATCACAGGTGTTTATTATACTTTGGCCATCAAATATTAGGTCTTGTGTCACTTTCACTTTGACAAATATGCTTTAGAGTGTGTCACTGTCACTGATAATGCTAATTTTCACTCGATACCGTACATTTTATTAGTAATTGAGGTAGGTTATTGTTGTATTAGGCACTGATTATTCGTTATCACAGGTGTTTATTATACTTTGGCCATCAAATATTAGGTCTTGTGTCACTTTCACTTAGTTATACGAGTTGTAAACGTTTTATATACAATTTATTGTGTCTTTTTTCACTGATTTATATATTTCTATAGGTTCTAATCATATGAATGTCACTTGGTATATACATATGTGTCACTTTCACATATTATTATGGTGTAATTGTATTTGTATAAATTTTCTCATAATACATGACTTTTGTATTACAATAAATTGGTTTTCTTCCACTTTTTGCCTATATATAATTATAGTGTACATATTGTCATTTTATTTGGCAATTTCAGTATGATTATTAGAACTCCAGCTTGGAGTGGTAATCAAAGAAGCACTCTAAAGCACAGAGTGCCACCTTGCACTCCACACACTCCATGGTTGACTTTTTACCTGGCCTCGGCCTCACCCTGCTGTTGTAGCAGACATGGCACCGCTTCTGCTGTGTTCTTCCTGATTCATTCTGAGGCAGGGAACCAAGCCTGTGCCTAATCAAGTATTGAGCACACTGCAAGCGGTCAATAACGGCGGGCCCAGGATGTGCCACTGCCCTCTGTGGCGTAGCATACTTCTCCAGGAGCTCCGTCAACACCTGCTTTTGGAACCTCCGCAGGCTATTGAACTTCATGGGTGTGTTCACATTCCGAAGCTTGTATATATTGTAGGCATTCAGAACTGACATGTCCACCATATGCAGAAAGAACTTTTTGTACCATCTGCACGAGGTACGCAGGCAGTCAATGAAGCCTATCTGCATGTCGGACTTGTCCACCAGCCTCATGTTGATGTTGTAGTCCAGGACAGCATCGGGCTTGGTCACCCTGGCCTGGGTGCGGCGATCCACCTTGCCAGTCTCCACCATTTCCCCCTTGTGGATGGTGGTCAGGAGGTTGACCTTCCGCTGGTCGTGCCAGTGGATAGCCAGAATGGGCCCCGACTTCTTCTTCAACACATCACCTTTTTTGGTCTTTGGAGGGAAAGGTGGCATGCCCTTCCTTTTCCCTCGTACTGTGCCTACAGTCCCAGTCTTGCGCTCATGCAGGTACTGTGAGAGAGTGGGGGACGTGTAATAATTGTCCGTGTAGAGGACGTGATTCTTATGAAAGTAGCGGTCCATCATGGCTTGCACCACTGCTCCGCCAAAGCCAATGAGGGGGTCCACAAGCAAGTCCCCTTCCTTCCCGCTGTAGACCAGGAAGTCCAGGACATAGCCAGTTTGGCAGTCGCACAGCACAAAGAATTTTATGCCAAAGCGATGTCTTTTTGAGGGGATGTACTGCCGGAAGCTGAGTTTTCCCCGGAACAGCACAAGAGACTCGTCAATGACGACCTTGCGGAAGGGCTTAAAGTAGGAGGTGAAGCGTTCTCGCATCATCTCGTACAACGTCCTAATCTTCCACAGCTTGTCTGGGAGGTGGACATCAAGGTTGGTGACAAGATGGAGCGCTGCGAGGATATCAAGGTACCGGTCGCGAGACATATATTTCCCGAAGGCAGGGGTGGATATCAGATCATTGGTGATCCAATAGTCAGGCAACCTATGCTTCTTGACATGAGGCATTAGCATGGTGAGTGCCAGGAACACCATGAACTCTTTATGAGTCACTGGGGTCCACTGCCTCATGTGGCCCTTGGTCACCTTGCCCAAAAAGTGGACCTGGAATTGGTGCTGCTTATTTGTCTCTTTGACAACATAGCCTACCACCTCCTCATCAAAGAAGGCCTCAAATAGTTTGTGTGGTGGAGCATTGGGGCCTGCAGGAAAATTGGGGGTAATGCCTGAACCCTCCAGTACCTCATCAAAAGCTGGCACATCAGGGTTGTATCCATCCCCATCAACTACGTCTTGCCACTGAAAAACGTAGAATGGGTCTTGTCTACGCTGACGAGGAGCTCCAGCTGGTGGCCCAGCACGCCCACGGCCAACTCGGGAGGCGCGCGCCCTAGGGCGGCGAGGGCGTCGGCCAGGGCGGCGGGCAGCACGACGGGCAGCACGACGCCGGGCCAAGCGGATGGGTCGAGGGTCGTCGATGTCCATATAGTCATCGTCAGAGTGGTCATCTTGCCCTGACGGTGGACCTATGTAATCATGGCCAGAGTCTTCAGAGAGGTGCCCTTCATCATCAGTGGCCCCCACATAATCTGGCGGGGAACCAGTGATGCATGGGCGGCGTGCGGGTGGGCGAGGTGGGGAAGGAGTGGCAGGTGAGGCTGTGTCCCCCCGAGGTCCTGGGCTCCTTGGCCTGCGACGAGTGACTGAAAGCAATGTTTCACTGTCACTAGGCCCAGGTATTGGTGATGCGAGCTCAAAGACTTCTTCAGGAAGACATGTTGAAGGCGGGAGAGGTGGGGAGGACCGTGGGGAAAGTTGCGGGGACGTATGGCTGGGGCCGGCAGGGGTGGACGCCGCGGGAGCCTCGAACAAAACTCTCTTCCTTTTCTTAATTTTTTTGGTATATTTCCTACCTTTCCCCTTTTCGGCAGCAGTATGTCTCCTGTCGGGGTACCTAGGAGGCAAATAGGCCGAAAGTGGGGGGTCCTCAACCCTTGGCAATGGTGGGGGGGGTGGGGAAGAATGCGGGGCATCCGGGTCATCTTGGGTGGCGTGGGTAGATAAGGGAGACAATGGCGGACGAGAAGGGTCACCACGCTGACCCTCACTCACAGCCTCATCCTCACCAAGTATTTTTGCTTGTTCCCTAGCTGCCGCGTCTGCCTTCTCAAGTATTTTCTGCTTATACAAGTGTAGCTTGAAAGGCGATTTACCTGGGGAAGGGCTTGGAGTCGTGTCACTTATGCGAAATTTGGTGAGTGACCTTGAACTCTCCCACTCACTCACTCACTCAAGTTCACTGTCTTTAGGTAAACCAGCTTCCTCAACAACTGGTACATCACCTTCATCACTCTCATCACTGTCATGTTCTCTCGCAAATCCCAGGAATTGCTCTTCTTTCTCACTCTCATGGCCATAATCACTCGACTTATAATTACTGGAGTCGTCACTGACTATATCATCAACAATATACTTGGCATCAGCACGCTCATATAGTCTCAATGTCGTCTCAATACCTCCGGGAGATAACACATTTAGGCGATGGCGTCGGGGTAAGGCGCGACGAACTAGCAAGGGCGTCGTAGGAAGCACGGTATCGGACACAGCGGAATCACTATTTGGCGTACTGTCCATGATGGCGTCGGGGTAGATACTGTTGCTGTGGCGTAGTTTACGCCTGGTGGCGCCACCTACCCTCCCACGACACCAAAAATATACGCGCGGCATTCGAAAGCACTCACGCAAGCAATGGGCATTCAAGAGCCCTTCCGGGTTGCGTGGGCCGAGTTTGTTATGGGCGTTCAAGAGCCCTTCCGGGGTGGAGGGGTTAAAGAAGCAGCTCATGGAGTAGGGCGAACTATATTACGTGAATTAGACCATGTCTAATTAGTAGGAAACAAAAAATTAACATTAACAGTAGCCCATACAATCAGATTGGGGTGTAGTGAAGGTTGGGGTCTTACACGATGGTCAGTTTTAGTTTCTCAATTGTTCATCTTTTACATTAATGACCTTGATTTAGGCCTAATTAAAAAGATTGGTAATTTTTCAAATGACACTAAAAATAGGTTGAATTAGTGATTCTGATAACGATGCATGCTCTCCAAAAATAATTTGATACACTACCCGAATGGTGCAATACCTTGTCAGTTGATATTTAATGTTTAATGATTTGGGCTAGGACAGATCCTTGTGGTACTCCACTCGTAATTTGAGTCCAGTTTGACGATTTCCCCCTTACTGTTGTTCTCATCTGTCTTCCGCTAAGGTAGCTCTCCATCCATTTCAGCAGTTTGTCTCCTACTTTTCCCTCATGTTTTAATTTCCACAGCAATCTCTTGTGTGGAACTTTGTCAAATGCTTTTTTAAAGTCTAGGTAGGCACAGTCTACCCATCCTTCCCTCTGGTCCACTGTGTCTATTACTCTAGAGTAAAAACTCAACAAGTTGCTTACACATGATCTGCCTCCTCTGAATCCAAATTGTCGGTCAGTAATTAATCTTTTGGATTCCAGGTAGTTCACCCATTTGTCCCTTATTAATCCTTCGAGAATCTTCATGAGGATGCTCAATAGTGATACAGGTCTATAGTTGTTGTTGTTGTTGTTCCCTAAGCTGCCTGGCCGAACAGCCCCGAGTCCCTGAGGAAGGCCATGGCCACGATCGGGCTTTCCCACAGAGCTCTCATTGAGTGTAGATTATGTTGTTGGCGTAAGTGGTTGTGTGAAATGCAGTCTTCTATGATGTGTTTAATGGTATGGGGTGCAGTGTTACATCCCGGGCAGGCGTCGACAACGGAGTCATCCAGTCTCTTCTGATAGCTCAGGAGAGCTGGATGGTGTCCGCATCTCAGCCTGGCCAGGTGGACTCTGTCCACGCGAGGGAGGGAGGATTCGGAAGGATGGATTTCGGGAGGTCGTGCATGCAGCTGCGTGTTGTCTGTGAGTGAGTGGATGGATTGGCGAGAGATATGAGTATGGATGTGCTTCTGGAAGTTGGTTTCGGGGTGGGCAGGGAGGGAGAGAGGACAATAATTGTGTGTGATACCATGTGCTGGGTGTTGTTTTGATATTTCTTGGTGTCTGTGGGTGTGTTGCCATGTAGTTTAGTGGGTGGTCTTGGTTCGTGGAGGCTGCTGCCAGGAATTGAGTGCCTCTCATGTCCAGATGGTCTTTGACTTTGAGGATTTTGGTTTCTTGATGTAGGTGATCTGTGGGTGCAGTAGCTGTGCAGCCTGTAATGATCTTCAGGGCTTTGTTTTGAATAGTCTGTAAGGTCTTATGATGTGTTTCAGCTAGGTTAGAAGCCCAGGCTGGGCTTGCGTATTCCATCACTGATCTTATGTATTGTTTATATACTGTGGTGGTAGTTTCTTTGTTGTGTCCAAATTTTGTGTGAGCAAGTGACCTGAGGGCGTTAAGTCTGGGTGTCAGTTTCTTTTTAATGTTTGTGGTGTGCTGTTTGAATGTCATAAGAGTATCATATGTTACTCCTAGGATTTTGGGTGTGTGTGTATGTGTTAGGGGTGTGTTGTTTATGGTGAGTTGAGGGATGTATTCGTGTTCACCTGACCAGCTTGTGAGCAGGGTTGCGGTGGATTTGGCTGGAGCTAGATTAAGTCTGTTTGTAGTGCACCAGCCATGTAGTGTGTTGAGATAGGGTTGAAGGAGATCTGTTGCTCTTCTTGGTCTATAGTTCAGTGGTTTATCTCTGCTTCCTCCCTTAAATATAGGAATAATGTATGCTCTTTTCCATTCTGTAGGTACTATCCCTGTGTCCAATGATTTGGTCATTATATCATATAATGGTATACTCAGTTCCTTGGTATTTTCTTTAATAATCCAGCCTGATACTCCGTCCGGTCCGGCGGCTTTGTTTGGATCCACCTTACTCATTATGTCTATGAGCTCTGCTCTGTTAAATGTGACTTCCGGCATTTCCTCTGTACCTATCTCCTTGGTTTCTGGTG
The DNA here is from genome assembly GCA_032716605.1 of Paralithodes platypus. Classification (NCBI taxonomy): domain Eukaryota; kingdom Metazoa; phylum Arthropoda; class Malacostraca; order Decapoda; family Lithodidae; genus Paralithodes; species Paralithodes platypus. Next base: position 2,932,268 of record CM064533.1, on the reverse strand, counting down.
CAATGAATTCGCCTTCTTTTGTAAATACTGATGCAAAATTTCTATTTAGTTCTTCCGCAATTTCTGTATCCTCTTCTATGATTCTGTTTCCACTTTTAATCTTTACGATTGTGGCTTTTATCTTCCTTTTGCCGTTTACAAACTTGAAAAACATTTTTGGATTCTTTTCATAGTTCTCCACTATCCCTTTCTCATGGTTTGCCTCTGACCTCCTCCTCATTTCTGTGTATTTGTTTCTCTCCTCTTTATACTTTTGCCTGTTATCTTCCGAATCCCAGTTTCTCATCTTTTTCCAGGCTTTGTTTTTTGCTTCCTGTGCTAGCCTACATTCGCGGTTAAACTATTCTTTGCGATTTCCTTTTTTTCTGTTATTAATGTACTTTGGGACAAAAGTTTTTATACCAGTATCATAGATCTCTATGAATGCCTTGAGTTTTTTGTCTACCTCACTTTCAGATAACACCTGATCCCAATTTTGTGACTTGAAAAAATCCTGTAGTCCTGCGAAATCGGTTCTGGAATACATCCAGTGATTTTCCTTGTGCTTTTCCCTTTCCTTGGGTAGATTATGCTTCAATAGTAGGTCTATGTCGAGAACTGCAGGGTCGCTTTTTCCTAGTGGGCATAGGTACTGAATACTTTGAACCTCCTCCTCCCTTCTTGTGAAGAGAAGGTCCAATCTAGCTGGTTGATCACTTCCCCTTACTCTTGTTGACTCTTTTACATGTTGGTATATAGAATTTTCCATGGCCATACTTAAAAATTCATAGCCCCAACTTTCCTCTCCTGTTCCGGGTTCAAGTTCTTCCCAATTCACTTCCTTGCAGTTAAAGTCCCCACACATGACTATTTCATCCTTTGAAGCTAAGATATTTTCTAGCACACTAATTGTTTCCTTACGCATTAGGCTATGCTCCTCCTTACTCCATGTCTTCGTCTTGGGAGGTACATACGCTACTATCACCACTATTTTTTTGTTTCCACCAATTTCTAGTGCTAAAACTTCTGCTGTTGAAGTTTCTAGTTTTATCTTAGACACAATCAAATCTTTCCTAGTAAGGATGCACACTCCACCTCCATGTCGAAATTTTCTGTCCCTCCTCCAAATCCTGTATTCAGACCATCCTAGCAGATTTATATCAAGTTCCTCTCTTAGTTTTGTCTCAGTGAGACATACTATTTCTGGTTTCTTAGTATTGAGTAAGTCTGTTAGTTCTAATTTCTTAGAGATTAGCCCATCGACATTGCTATATAGAATCCTTATACTTTCTAGTCCCCCATTACCTGCTCCAAGTGCCTTTTCTGCGGCGGTCTGTTCCCTACCCTCTTTTTCTTTTAGTTTCTCTTTACCGAAAGTTTCATAATCTTCCCCTTTCTTACTCCGTAAAAAAACTTATTCTTTTCTTGTTCTGTCCTCTTGCTATTTTCCTCTTTGGCGGTTTTCCTTAGTTCAGCCTCCTTCTTTCTCTCTTCTTCTGGTATGTCCCGCCTGATGTAGATTTTGTCCCTACCCTCCGAGTCTAACCCTTTTAGCCTAGCTGCTACTGCCATGATTTCATCATATGTCCTTCTTGACTTAAATTCGATTTTTACCAGTCTATTGTATTCCTTTGTATATTTTCCCAGCCTAAACATGTCTGATATTTCCTCCTTCCAGGTGTCCTCCTCATCCTTAATAGATTCCAGAATCTTGTTGATGCAACCTTCATCCTTCTCTCTTCGTTTTGTCCAGTCTAGTTCCTCCTTTTCTTCCACCCCTGATATTATGAGGCAGTTAGCCCTACGACTTTCTTCCTGGATGGCCTGAGAGTTTTCGTGGATGCCTTGCTTAACCATTCTTTTTACCTGGTCCTTTATCCTAACATCATGCTGTTTCTGTTCATCTATTATCTTCCTGAATTCGTCACTGTTTGCCGTCCTTACACTGTCTAAATCTTTTACCACTTGGTCTCTAGTCATGCCCCAAGCATTTTTACCTTCAGAGATACTGGTGTCTAGCCTAGTCATTATCACTGCCTTTTCTCTCTCCACTAACTCCAACCTGTTCTTCAACTCACCATTCTCTGTAACAATTTCCTTCTTAACTATCTCCAAGCCGGTCACTCGGTCCTCCAAGTTCTTGATTTTGTTCAATAGCATGTAGCAAAATTTTCCAGTGTCCTCAGCTGTCCATGTTTTCATGAAACCGGGAAAATCCGGCTCTCCCTCCGATTCGTCACTCCCGCCTTTATCACCCCTCTCTTCCTCAGCCCCCTCGTCACCTTCATTAACCATCTTCCCCACCTATTTCCTCTTGTAGCTGGAACCAAATATCTTGCCTGTTGTGCTGGGTAATACACTTACATATACTTTTACCCACCACACTGTGTGCGTGTGTGTTAATCTACAAAGTTTGTCGCGCGTAAATCTATTTATATTTAGAGAGAAAGAGAGAGAGAGAGAGAGAGAACCTTCTATTATTATACAAACAAATAATGATAGCAGTATTGTCATATGTTGTGCCCAGCGTGTACGAGTACTGTGTGCCGTGGCTGTAGCTGCTAGTGCAGGCGGTGGCGCCTGCCTAGACACCACGAGTTTCTGCTAGACGCGACCACACAGGCTTGGGACGGGAGCGCAAACTACAGTAGACAGGTGCCACATACATAATATTTTGTCGCAAAACTTAGTTGGGCTACTTTACATATTAAAAGTAAAATAGGTGCACATGGAGAAGTATTAATGTTATATATGGTAAATATGACTATTTTCGTCGGAATTGAAACCAATACCTTCGCATGGCGGGCACTTTGAAGTACTGCTATAGCTTTGCGCTTCTCGAGTTAAGAGTAGCGTTTGTTGTTGTTGTTGTTGTTGTTGTTTTTCCTCAAGCTGCCTGGCCGAACAGCCCCAAGGCCCCGAGCAAGGCCAAGGCCGTAACCGAGCGCCCCCACAGAACCCTCCCTGCCGACCACAATAAAGCCTGGGTGACCGAAGCCACTCCATGGCGGGGAGCTGAGGAGGGTGCGGAAACGCCCGGGAAACCAAAGCCCCACCCAGGGCCCTGTGCCCCTCAGCAATTATGAAGAGAAAGTTGAGGGGCAAAGGAAAGATGTGACGCTTTGGCTTCCAATCTTGGTAGATTAGGAGGTCAATCCACGCAGGAGACGCCGTCACTTGAGATCTAGAAAATATATAAGTAAAGGAACAGTCAGAGTAAGCTATGGGTATGGCAGAGATCGCTCAGTTCTCACTCTGATAGACCAGCCCATCACCACATGACTAGAACCCAATCCTCTCAGCATCAGCTAGGAAAGGCCCTAGAAAGCCGCCTTTGGCGGGGGGGATAGCTCCCCTATTTCAACCCTTTTCGGGGTTGGGCACCCGCCCAGCTAGTGAGTATTGTCATTTTAGAGTGTGGACATTTTGGTTTTGACCATGTTTGGCTATTGTTATATACCATGCTATAATGTTGATTATTTAGAAAACAGGCAAATAAGTTCATAAGTCTATAAACAAAGGTACAGCTAACCATTATGGTTGACAAGCATAGCTTATAAAATTGAATACGGCAAAAAAAAAAAAAAAAAAAAAAAAAATTACATTTCTAGGATCAGGTAGCCTTAGTCTATGTCAAATTTATATTGAATCACATTACAAATTAATAGTTCATAATTAATGTACAGTATACCAGGGAGAGCGAGTGTTTACAGAAATAAAGAATATGAAACCATAACACTAATTTAACCCTTGTCTAGCGGGGGGTTTTGGGCTTATTTGGGCATATTCAGGCCCTCCTGCATGATATATCAAGTATCTGCATGAAAAAAAAATTATTTAGCAAAAAACTAGGCGCTAAAAGCTTCAAAATGAGACCAGAACGAGCTACGTAGAACTCGTGGTTCTCATACAGTGATACCAGTAACATGGGAGTTTAGCATATAGCGGCATATTTTTCCCAGCTATGCTCACTACTGGCTACACTGCCGGCCTCTCGAGAACACAGGGAACATGAGTTAATGGGCGGCGGTAAGCCCTGGGAGTCGGCTGTCTGGCCCGCTGCGCTCCCGGCCATTTGCACTCGATTTTAACCCTTTAAAAGCCTTAATAATGCTCCTAACTTGCTGCAAATTGGAACCGGACTTAAGTCCGACCCCGATCTTTAAGGGTTAAGGAAGATAGGTTTGTCTGTCAAATTGTCTGTTAGCCTACAGCAAAATTCTGATAATTCGAACACAGATAATCCAAAATCCCAATAGCCCACATTTTTAAAGATAAGAATCAATAACATTAAAATGGGGAGAAATATAAAATAATAATCAAAATGCACGCCAATATCGGCGAAGTGGAGACATGCGTAGGTGCAGACGATGCCAATCTGCTACTCTCCAACCAGCATCTGTGATATTTACCCTAATTATCATATAACACTGTGACCACAGACCAACAACTATGCCACTATCACCATCTACAAGCTTATCAAGCTTTATTATCCCCAATTCAATTCAATTTAAGGTCGCAACATTACAAAATTCACAGCAAAGCAATAACAACAAATCTTGGCCATGTTATGTTAGGATTTACACGGTTGCATTTGGCCTAACATGTTTATTTAATTTTCCTGTTTTTGTCATTTTGTTTTCTATGTGAGTTAGGGAGATAAAATGCAGAAATGCCTGTAGCGAGTGCCTCCCCAAGAGTTGAAAGAGTGACAGGGCCAAAATCAAGGGACGTCTGAGCCAAAATGCATGGACACATGGAGTTTGAAGTAATTTAAGTCATAGGAAGAGGGAAAGACTGATTCTGGGAGAGAGTTCCAGAGCTCATCTATGGAAAGCTCTGAGGAACACTGATTATTGTAATAGCGGTAGAATAGTGAGAGATGCAACATTGCGGCGAAGAGAGAGAGACTGCAGAGAATTTGTGAGTGGACGTGAGTTAATGACACGGAAGGCTTTCTTTTGTACTTTGTCTAGAAGTTCTGTGTGAGAGGATCCTTCCCACACGTTTGAACAATACAGTACTCAATACATGGACGCACTGTGCCCCTGGAGGTGGTTGAGCACACCTAGCTTCTGGGAAGCTGTTTTTAGCTAGAGTGGTAATATGATATTTCCAAGAGAGATCAGAAGAAAAAGAGACACCAAGAATATTAAGAAAAGATGAAGGGTTAATTTGTATGTTGTTGAAGAGTAGGTTATAGTTTTCTGGAAGCGGGCGACAAGTAGACAGATGGAGAAGTAGAGTTTTGGAAGCATTGAAAGTAACAAAGTTTTATCTGCCCCAATTATAGATAGTAGAGAGATCAGAAGATAGGTGTTTTATGGCCTCTTAACGTGAGTTTTGGAGTTCCTGCTGTGAATAATTTTGTGGAAGGCTAGTTGAATAGTGTAATGTAGAGTCGTCAGCATATGAGTGAATGGGGCAGGAGGTGCAGTTGAGAAGGTCGTTAATGAATAATAGGAAGAGAATTGGAGATAGGACAGAAACCTAAGAAACACCGGAGTTGATAAGTTGAGGAAGTGTTTATTATGTTATTGTATCAGATAGAATTCAATATTGACAGTACAGTACATGTATTCATAGTGTGCACGGGGTTAGTTCCGATTTCTCCACCAGACGGCGTGGGGCATCATTGGCCCGCTACTCCCAAGTAAATAAACACGTTGAACTCGATGCGATTGAATCGGTTTCTACTTTATATGCTCGTAATGCCGTGTCTAACGTGAACACTATGGAAATTGAGTTATCGCCATACATTCTTAGTGTTCTGAAGGGGGAAGACTTATTACTGCCTTGTGATAAAAGCAGGGTGTATGAAGAGTGAACAACACCGACTATATCTCCTTATATACTGGGCTAACTTAAATACTGTATTATCATTATTTACATGTCAATTTTATAATTTTACACCATACAGTAGTATGTTGATATTTATCCGTTTTCCGTATATTTTTTTAATGATTACTATGCGAGCGAAGGCGAAGCAGAAAACAAAAGTTTGTTATAAGACACCAACATTCCATTACTCACTTCCTTTCTGTATATATATATATATATATATTTGGAAATTAGAGATACTACAGTAAAAGTCCTTTAATCCGACGACCGATGATTCGAATCTCCCAATAGTCCGAATTTTTCAATTTGAGGCCAAATCCGAATTCACCCGATGGTCCGAATTTCAAGAAGTTCCAAAGTCCCCTTTTTGAGGCATTAGTCCACTCAAATGACACATAATGGAGCACACACATATCATATGTTCATGAATTCACTTTAAAAGTTTACCATTGTCATTGTAGCCTATTACCTACTTCAAAACATTCAGATTAACCCTCTCCGACATATGACGCGATTTTGAGCCTATTAGGGATACTTTAAAGCCTTTGTTGCCATCAGGGGTATTTAGAAACCTTTAGTTTAGTTACTTCAACCTCTGCAGTTGTCTTTGAGTTAGCTGTGGGCAGAAAACTAATTTTGGAGAGGTAATTATAAGAGTGAGAGAACTCTATTTCTTATTGCTAATCTGGCAACCTCTGCGTCATATGAGTCTGAAGGGGTTAATGGTCAAAGGAAGCTACTGATATAAACGTAAACACCACATCGTCTGCTAGAGAGTTTGTTTTGCTCTTGAACGCATCCTTGGGACGCTCCGATGCGCTACTGGCTTGCACCGCATTTTCTGCAAGCGCATTCAGTCTTGAGCTTGAAAACGCACCTTTGGACGTTCCGATACGCTACTATTTATAGTTCAGTGATCGGAGCGTCCCAAGGGTGCTTTCAAGACAACAAGACAAGGGTGCTTTCAATACAATATAATATAACAGAGCACGTCACAAAAGGAAAATCACAAAAGGAAAATTACAAGAACCTCTCAGGGAAGTGCCGTTGTTAAGGCATTACTTTCCGAACCACATCTGATCTGATCTTCAAGAGCAAGACAAACTCGCTAGTAGACGGAAGAAGACGACGACGATGCGGACATATGGTGTTTACGTTTATATCAGCAGATTCCTTTGACCATTAATCTGAATGTTTTGAAGTAGGTAATAGGCTACAATGACAATGGTAAACTTTTGAAGTGATTTCATGAACATATGATATGTGTGTGTGCACCATTGTGTCATTTGGGTGGCCTAATGCCTCAATGTTTTCGTCATACACAGGTTCATAGGGGTAAAGTCCGATAATCCGAAAAATCCACTAATCCGAACGAGGGCCGGTCCGCTGCCCTTCGGATTAACGGAAGTTTACTGTATTAAGATTATAAGCCTTGTTACAACAGCAGAACTGCGCATGAATACCGTACAGAAATCTTTGAGAACAGAATATTAACCCCGTCTTTACCGGTAACGTCTTTTTGTATTTGATTTCAGCTACATTTAGACGATTTTGTCTAAGCTTGGGAAGGATATATGATATCTAAAAGGATTAATTGAGATAGGCTGTAGCCTTGTAATGAGTAGACATCCTTCCTAAGCTGTACAAAATTGTCTAATAGTGGCCAGAATATAATGATAAGTACATCACCGGTACAGAAGGGGTTAAAGGCACGTAACACAATCTACCGGTATATAGGCTAGGCCTACTTATAATTTCAGTGATGCATAATACAGATTTATTAGTGGCCCCTCCATCATTGACGAACATGCCTATTACATAAGGCATCCTCTTCAAACACTAATCCGCCGTAGTTTGAATCTACCGCGCAGAGCATTTAAAACTGAGGAGCCTTCATCATGAGCGCACGCGACCTCACTCATGGCTTCAGTCATTATGAATTGGGTTCTCACAACGAAAAAACTTCGTAAAAAATAAAAACAAAAACAAAATAAGAATAACTATCTAATAAGCTTTCCATCATATCGTGGATGTACTTGTGTGGATTTCTGACCAGACGCTGATTCAGGCGTCATTCCTCCTTCTCTGCTCTGCGCTCAGCCTGCCCGGACGTGTCTCCCCACGCTCCGCTGATTCCGCATTTGCTGCGTCCCTAGTGAGTTTTTTCTCATTTGTTTACTCCGGGATGTATCGAGTAAGGTTAGGATATGTGTAGCAGGAGTGTCCTGGGCTGGTTGCCCGCAGTGCAGTGTATTTTGGGTCGTGTGTTTGGGGCATCTATTTCGGATGTTCCCTCGTGGTCCTGTTGTGGACATGTGAACTTTTTCACAGTTAGTTAGCTTGTGTTGCAGGCGGCTTTCATTACGCGTTAGTTATTGCTGCCTTTTATCTTTCTGATGAGGTATGCTTTGCTTACTGACGTTCCCTTTGTTTTTTTTTTCACTTAGTGAAGTTTTTTCTGGGTCCCGTGTCAGTCTTCCCTTTGCCGGAAGTATTTGCGACAGTGGTGTGTTGGCGGTGGTTCCTGTTGTGATATTTCCAGTGTTTGGTGTATATTTCAACTTTTATTATGCCGTCTACTTAGGCCTAGCCAGCCGCTCGTAGCTTTGCCACATGTACAAGTGTTATTGTTTATTATTTATAAATATGCCATACTGTGCCATGTGTATCCGGGTTTTAGTTGTGTATTGGCTAATTCCTCGGACTATGTTTGTTTCCTGGTTTAGTTGTGTATTGGCTAATTCCACGGATTATTGTGTGGACTTAGGTTAGTCGTGCGTGGCTTCCTTCGTGTCCGTTGTACGTTCAGATGGTTTCTGATCGGGGTGGGTTTCCTTCCGGCGGGTTTTTTCTCGGTTTCACCATGAAAAAAACCCGGCCGAGAGCCGTGTTGGGCCACACGTGGTTTTAACACAGGCTGGTGTCCCCGGCGATGAGGTGTCTGTGGCTCTCCAGGACTGCGTCTCTGTTGGTACCTGGTTTCAGGCACCCTTTGATTCCCGGCGGAAATGGCTGTACCCATCTATAAAACGTTGTTCATGCGAACATACGTTATGTAGTTTTTCTACCAGGTTTTACAAAACCACATGAAAAACCTAGCTGTTGTTAAGGGCTTTCCTCCCCGGCGATCTTTTACAAAGAAGTGGGGACAGGAACTTATGGGGTTAACTTGACATCTCACCCGGCGGGTGTACCTTGGTAGGGTGGGATGAACAACTAAGTCATTTAGTTCTTTAACCAATCCATTTTAAGTGATGCTATATGTATCGCCGCCTTTATACTTACGGCGATTGAAGGTTCAATTAGGGTTAACATCGTTTTTTCACACCCGGGGGGTGCTCCTAGGTGGAGGAAATAAGGAATTTACAAATTCAATTTCGATTTAACCACTTAATTTAGTGATACAATTAGGTATCGCCGCCTTCAACCTTACGGCGATCTTTTTGTGACAATTCGTTAGAAATCAGATCTCGTGTCAGCCTGCCCTGTGTTATTCTACTAAAATATTTCAAGGGCCGGCGTCTTTATGGGGGGTTGTTTTTGTTCCAAAAATTGAATCTTAAGACAGTCACCACCAGAAAGACTATAATCGCCATGCTAGACAATTATATTATGTCAGAGGGTATTCTTCACTTTCGTCAAAAAGATTTGTTTAGATATTCTGAACCCCGCCGCGTAGCGAGCTGTGATCGTTGTGTCATTACATCTCGTTATCCGGTGGGTTATTAACACTTGTATGCGAACATGTTGGGTTAACCTTATGAGCATTAATTCCTGGAATTTTTTTTTTTTCCAGAGCTGGGCTCCGGCGGACCAATACAGACCCGGCGGTAGTTTTCCCCACCAGTCTCTGTCATGGCTACCTCAGCCCCAGTCTTTGCTTTATGCACTACCCCTGCTTGTGCCGGTATCCCTATTTTTGCGCATACCCTTTGCATAAGGTGTGTTAAATGTCTAGACCGTTCAAGGGGTCTCTGGGTAATGCGCAATTGTTCTTTTTGCTCCCAATTAGCTGTCAAGGTCCTTTGCGACAATGATAAGACCGCGGCAGTAGCTTTAAGAGAAGTACGGCAACAGATGGCAGCCTACACTACGATTGTTGCGCATAAATCACTTCAATGTGACAACGTCCCTCTTTGGGATAGATTGCTATTTGAACACCCTCCCCCTAAACGTTCCTCTAGAGTCACGAGTCATAAGCCGGCGGAGACTGGTCAGGGTTCTGTATCTTCTGCTACTACACCAAAACGTCCAAGAGAGCCTACACCCCCAGCGTCCGCCTCCTCGTCTCGGGCGAGATCTCGGTCTAGGTCACCTCTCAGACGCCAGTCTTCTAGTCTTGCCTCTTCACCAGCGAGTAAGAAGAGTAGGACGGAAAGTTCCACCAGTGGTCACGGCGATGAATCCTCCAAATCTAGGAGTAGTTCTCGGTCACACCGTAGCCATAAATCCTCCAAAAAGGATTCCCAGAAACGAAAGTCCTCCCTACATTCACCAGCTTCTAGTGCCTCTCATCGTACCTCTACCCCAGACAAAGTTTGTGTTAGGTCTCAAGGGTCCAGTGCGGTGCCTGTCCCTAAAGAGGATTTACCTATTAATATTTTAACCCTGGAATTGGAAAGTTCAGGGGGTTCAATAATTGAGAATGTTTCAGACTCCCAAGAGAGTGTAGGCCAGGGCCTCGGTGTTTGGCGGTTTGCTCAGCCAGGGTCTGACCACCCACGTCCGACTCAAACGAGTCACACAGTAGCTGATGTCCACAGGGACGCGGCGATCCCATCCTCTATTCCTGACTTATCTTGGCAACAAGGTACCCCAGCTTCGGCGGGGTCTTCTCAGGAGGATCAGGAGGAGAAAGACGAGGTTTCAATAATTTCGGAGATTGAAGGGCAAGAGTCAGGCTCAGGCTTAGACGCCGCGCAGGATATTAATGATTCACCTGTAAGTTCATCATCTAACCAATTTGTTACTGCGCAAGAAATTAAAGGGCTACTTACTGATGCTTTATCTAAATTTTTTGGCCAACAACAGGAAAACCCCACAATGGACCTGGGGGCTCCCACGACAAGTTCTACGGTACGGCCTCTGATGACTTCGATTGCTTTATCTAAGATCCCTAACCCACCCACTCTGTCACCATCAGTGGTTACTAAGCCTGCTACGGCGGCATTGACAACTTCAAATGTCAGGGTCATCACGGATGTCAATCCACCCCCTCTAGACAAGGCGCCTCTCAGAAAGGTGGCTATGCCCTTGCTTTATGGACCAGACGAGTCATGGGTCCTTTTGACCCCCACTAACCCAGAGCTCGCCCAACCTACCTTGTCAGGGGAACTCCCGGTACCGCATGAGTGGGTCATCCAGGGCAATAAATCAAAGAAATTAAGGGCCCTGGATAATTTGGGAAATGTACTGGACGTAAACATCAAGGCTATACCTAGTTATTATCACCAAGACTATTTTGTGTATGCTACTAAGCCAGCTTTACCCCCTGCCTCAGCTTCGAAACTATTTTCAGACTGGTCTAAGCTGGATGGGTTTAATGATATTAAGACTCTGTCAGCTCTCACTCCTGAACTTGATTTACAGACCGTCACAGACGAAGCAGCTAATCCAGTTTTGAAGGTGGGGCAGTTGGGTCCAGGACCTTGGGTAGATTGGGAGATAGAGGCTCAAAACTTTGCAACCACATTTACTTCTAAATCTTCCCACCAGATCCCTCAGGATACTCATTCATGGTTCTCCATGCCGGTAGGTTCTGCCGGCGGAGTCCCGTCAGCTTTGTTTTCTTTCCTAGCTGCCCCTAAGATTAATCTTTGTGAGCTAAAAGACCCTTTCACTACCCCTACCCCTACTCACCTAGACAGAGAATTTAGGCTAAGGGGGAAAGCTTTTCGCCTGTTCTCTCAGTACATAGTGTCTCAACAGGTGGCTAAGTCTTTACTGCGGTCCACTCAGGCAATCGCTGACGCGGATGCCAGAAGATCGGTTGAATTATCCCGGCGACTGCTCCTCCAGTCGTCAATCCAATCCTTGGGTGACATACACACCGCCTTGCTTGAGGCGGTACGAGCAAGACAAGATCTCAGAATGTCTTTAGTTCGCAAGCTACCTGATCGCATTGCGAATCGGGTGATCATGTCACCAGTGCTTACTCCCTCTTTAATGTCCCCTGAAGTGTGGCGAATGGTGTTCAATATGGCACAGGCCGTTAAGCACAGTCCCACCCCTTCTAAGAAACCTGCATTTAACTTCCCCAAACCCAGGCCAACCGCTAAAGCTCAGCCAGGGGGATCTAAACCCTTTCTTCTGCCTAAGTCCTCCCACTCCCCCCAAGGTCAGTACAGGCATAGACAGGGTAGGTTTTCAGGTCAGAGAGGACGCGGCCAGCATAAGCCAGGTCAGGGCCAGTCTTCGGCCAACACCAGCCAGCCGGCAAAGCGTCCAGCACCACCAACCCCACCATAAAAAAACTAAAGTCTCTCTCACTCCCGGTGCCAACCTTAAGGCCGGAGGACCCGAGGGTAGTACAGCCGGCGAACCCTTGTCTGCTAACTGGGTCGTTCCGAACGTGTCACCAAGCATGGCCATTAAACACTTGGGCACGGATGGTGGCACGCAAAGGCATCACTTGGCAGTGGCTCCGGCGACCTCGCTTGCGTCAGCCGACAACGGCGAATTTTGTTTCTTTAGAGGTGGAGTCACTGGTCCAGGAAATGATTGCCAAGAATGTCATCATCCCGGTCCCCCCAAATTACCCTGTATTCACGTCCAAACTATTTTTGGTTCCAAAAAGCGACAGTGTTCAGATGAGGCCGGTTGTAGACCTGTCTTATCTGAACCTTCACATTCACAACGAATCTTTCAGAATGTTAACAGTACACCAAATCAGGCTAACACTTCCGCCGGGAGGTTGGATGTGTTCACTAGACCTGACAGACGCCTATTGGCACGTCTCGGTCAACAAAAGATTTCAAAGGTTTTTGGCCTTACGGATCAGGCACCAAAATTTTGTTTTTCAAAGGATGCCGTTCGGCTTGAACCTAGCACCTCGATTATTCACGAAATTAGTCAGGCAAGCCCTGATGCCATTGTTAAAACAGGGGATCAGAGTGTTGTGGTACCTAGACGACTGGCTGGTGGTGGCAGAGACACAACAATTATGCGTCAAACATGTCAATATTATTTTAAATCATGTCAAAACTCTAGGCTTCAAGGTAAATCTGGTAAAGTCAAACCTTGTTCCCTCACGAGTAATTCAGTGGATAGGGCTGGTCTGGGACACGGCCGCTCTCACTCTGAGTCAGAGTGTGGACAATCGCAACAGGTTTCGCAGGAAACTGTTCATGTTTCTTCACAGTCTGACTACGACGCGGAGGGTCTGGGAGTCTCTGATAGGCTCTCTCAACTGGATTCAACTAACTGTCAAGTTGGGCCGGTTGAAAGTAAAACGATTAATATTGGAAGGCAACAAATATTTCCCGCTCTTACCGGCGGGAAAATTATGGCCCATCCCGAAATTAATCCACACCTTGCTAGCGGTCTGGGCAAGGAGGGAAACGTTGCACTCAATAATGTCATGGACCTCTCCTCCACCAACGGTATGGGTAGACACGGATGCGTCAGGCACAATAGGGTGGGGATTTCAGTCAAATCAGGGGCACCAGGGTCAGGGGCTTTGGTCCCACTTAGAAATATCTCCCATCAATGTCAAAGAATTACTAGTCCCCTTGTATTTCCTTCAGGCTCACGGCCCGGCGCTACGGGGCAAATCGGTGGCCTTCAGAATGGACAATCTGAATGCAGTTCACTGTATTCAGAAACAAGGATCAACGAGGTCAAGGGGGTTGCTAAACGTGTCGGAAGAGATTTTTACTCTCGCCAACAGACTAGACATTTACCTTCACGCATCTTATCTCCCAGGCGTAGCGAACGTCTGGGCAGACGCTCTGTCCCGGAGACAGAGCACGACAGTAGAATGGGAGCTCAAGCAACCCATTTTCAACCTAATGATTGCAGAGCTCTCCCATCCACAAGTGGATCTATTTGCGTCCGAGGAGACTCACAAACTCCCTCTATACCTCACCCGCCGGGCGAAAACGCCGGCAGGGGGGCCAGACGCCCTAGTGACAGACTGGAACAGATGGAGCTCCATCTATCTGTTTCCGCCGCCAGATGCGTCACTAATGTGCCACGTAGTGAACAAACTACGAGATTATCGAGGCTTAGTCTCGCTAATCGCGCCCCTGTGGCCGGCGCAGTTGTGGTACCAGCAATTGAAAACGTGGTGCCCGGACCCGGTATTGCTCCCGGTCGGGTATTTCCACTTAGACACGATTGGCAACCTAGCGACCTCGCTGACTTTTGCATTATGGACATTCAGGAGGCCAAGTGGCTAGCACCATATGGTAGAGATGTGACCAATAAATTAATCAATCAATATACTCAGTCTACGAAACGACAGTATCACTCACATTGGCAAGCCTTTACTTCCTGGATCATCAGAACGGAACAGAATGTGCCGTCAGTGGCTTTAGTTTTCAATTATTTAAATTATCTGTTTGAGCAGAAACATTTATCTGTGGTAACATTAAAAAATCACTTAACTGCGATTAGAGTGCCCTTTTTAGACCTTACAGGTCTCTCAATACCGGTGGCGGAGGAAACAGGTTTTATGAGAGCTTGTTTTAAACTTCGCCCACCTCCCCGTCAGCTCATGCCTACTTGGTCTCTCGACAAAGCTTTGTCTTTACTTCACTCTCGTCTGTACCAAAATACTGCAGACTTTGCATTACTCTTAAAAAAGGCGGTTTTCCTTATGGCTTTGGCCACCGGGAACAGAGTGTCTGAGCTGGCGGCGATGAGCAACACACCTAATTGCCTTAGGTTTGGCAGACTTAATGAATGTATTTACATTGCACCTTCCCCAGGTTTTGTAGCCAAGAATGAGCACAGTGCACACGTGTTTTCTGAGTTCACGGTGCCGGCGTTAAAAAGGGGAAAGGTGCATCATAATCTATGTCCAGTGCAAGCTCTAACCAAATATTTGAGAGTAGCTCCTCTTAACCCCCAAGGTGCTTTATGGGTAGCAAGTACGGGTAAACGCTTACTTAAACGACGATTAGCCTCTCTTCTGGTCGAAGTCATTAAAGAGAGTAATCCCGGCGTTGTGGGTAGGGCCCACGATTTACGCAAATGGGCAGCCTCTTTACGTTTCCTGAAAAAATTTTCAGTAGAAGATATCGCGTCCACTCAGTTGTGGGCGTCTAATCATACGTTTTTGTCTAGATACTTATCAGTTGCTCTAGACAAACCTTCCTTACCATGTATAGCTTTAAGGCAGAGGGTCTAGGTGGCCCTGCAGTCACTTTTGTTTATTTTCACAAGAAAGGGGGGGGGGGGGGGGGTGCAGTCAGTTGACATAGGACACCCTAGACCCCGCCGGAGTATGAGAGCTGTGATATAATTTAAGGTTAATGTGATATGAAAATTTCTCAGTCAGAAATTGTGCTAGTACAATGTTAGTACAAAACAATGGAGTTGTTATAGTAGTTTTAGCTGCGAAAGCAGTCTAATATTAGAACAGTGGAGATCCTTTGCAATTTCTCTCCACGATTATTTTGGGGTTTATTATGTGCACATATAAACTTATAACTTGTTATTTTTGTCACCACTCGTTGAGTGGGGTGCCTTTGTAACTACAGATCTGTGTTCAGAATCTTCAGGGTTACCCATTTTTGTCAGGCAGGCTTCTTTGAAGCACGCACCTGCCTGAACCCCTTTTTTCTTGTATATTTTTGGTCTACGCCATATTTAAATATATTTTTCAAAAGTAAGAATACTATGTGGTTGTTTTTATTATCTGCTTTTATAGAGTTATGATATGATTACGAATGTCCCCCTCCAGTCTTAGAAATCAGGCATGTTCGTCAATGATGGAGGGGCCACTAATAAATTATAGGTTTGACTCCTGTAAGGAGATAAAGAAAACCTAATATTTAGTAGTGGCCCCGTAATCATTGACGACTGGGGCCCTCCCGACCGTCCCCTTCCCATTCGTTGATGTATTAAGGATTTTGGTTTACTTGATATGTCAGTGAAGGAGGAATGACGCCTGAATCAGCGTCTGGTCAGAAATCCACACAAGTACATCCACGATATGATGGAAAGCTTATTAGATAGTTATTCTTATTTTCTTTTTGTTTTTATTTTTTACGAAGTTTTTTCGTAGTGAGAACCCAATTCATAATGACTGAAGCCATGAGTGAGGTCGCGTGCACTCATGATAAAGGCTCCTCAGTTTTAAATGCTCTGCGCGGTAGATTCAAACTACGGCGGATTAGTGTTTGAAGAGGATGCCTTATGTAATAGGCATGTTCGTCAATGATTACGGGGCCACTACTAAATATTAGGTTTTCTTTATCTCCTTACAGGAGTCAAACCTATAGTTTAGTTAATTAATATGGTCAAATCTCCGATGTATTTAGCTTATTGTAATACCCTCTACCCGCAAAAATCCCACAACCATAGAAATACCCGAGTTGACAAGTTTAAAAGTTAAAACCTACACCAAATTATAGGTTTGACTCCTGTAAGGAGATTTTATTAGTGGCCCCTCCGTCATTGACGAACATGCCTGATTTCTAAGACTGGAGGGGGACATTCGTAATCATATCATAACTCTAGAAAAGCAGATAATCAAACAACCACATAGTATTCTTACTTTTGTAAAAAAGAGATATTCGGGTGCATAAACTTTATACAGCCTAAATCTTCAAAAAGGGGTACAAGCAGGAGCGTGCTTCAAAGAAGCCTGCTTGATAATGAGTTAACTCTGAGACTCTGTGCACAGATCTGCTAGTTAAGAAGGCACCCCACTTAAAGTAAGTGGTGAAAACTAAAAACTTATAAGTTTACATGTGCACATATAAACCCCATTAACTAGTGGATATATTCCTAAAAATATAACCAAACATAAATGAATTCTTGTACATTCGTAGAAGTACTGAACTCGTGTACTTATGCAGAAGTAATTACTTCAAAAGTAAAAGTCGTAGTTGCAACTACCGAGATTTCTCAAAAATCTATTGCTTCACAGCCAAAGCTACTTACAACAAGAATTGTTGTAACACTATTATTGGCCTTTAGCACAATTTCCTGCAATGAATACTACAGAGAAATTTTATAATACAATGCCTACAACCAGTATCACAGCTCGTATGTTCCGAACACATACTCCGGAGGGGTCTAGGGTGTCCTATGTCACACTGACTGCACCCTCCCCCCCCCCCCCCTTTTTCTTGAAATTAAACAAAACGTGACTAAAAGGGCCACCTAGACCCTCTGTCGTAAAGCTATACATGGCAAGGAAGGTTTGTCCAGAGCTACTGAAAGGAATCGAGGCAAAAACTCCTGATTAGAGGCCCACAACTGTGTGGACTTAATAACTTCCACCGAAAGATTATTAAGGAAACGTAAAGAGGCTGTCCCCTTGCGTAAATTGTGGGTCTTACCCACAACGCCGGGATTCTTCTCTTTAAAGTCCTCGACCAAGAGAGAAGCCAGTGTATGCTCCATCAAGCGTTCACCCGGACTTGCGACCCATAAAGCACCCTGGTGATTTAGAGGTGCCACTCTTAAATATTTGGTTAGAGCTTGCACTGGGCAAAAAAGATGGTGCACCTTTCCCCTTTTTAACGCCGGCACCGTGAACTCTGAAAACACGTGTTCACTGTGCTCAATCTTGGCTATGAATCCTGGGGAAGGTGCAATGTGAATACCCTCATGAAGCCTATCAAACCTGAGGCAATTAGGTGCGTTGCTCATCGCCGCCAGCTCAGATACTCTGTTCCCGGTAGCCAAAGCCATAAGGAATACTGTAAAATCTGCAGTCTTTGGTACATACGGGAACGAGAATAACGACGATGCTTTGTCCAGAGACCATGTAGGCCTGAGCTGACGGGGAGGTGGGCGGAGTTTAAAACCTGCCCACATAAATCACTTTCAGATAAATGTTTCTGCATGAACAGATAAATTAAATAATTAACAACCAACGCCACCGAGGGCACAGTTTGTTTTTGTTCTAAGAATCCGAGACGTAAAAGCTTGCCAATGCGATTGAAACTGTCGCTTTGTAGACTGGGTATATTGATTCGTGAATATCTTGGTCACGTCGCTACCATATGGTGCTAGCCACTTGGCCTCCTGAATGTCCATAATGAACAAGTCCGCGAGGTTTCTAGGTTGCCAATTGTGGGGGGTGGCAGCCAAGCAGAGGGGACTCCGCCGGCACCAAAAACCTGAAGAGAGAACCAAGAATGGCGTTCTGGAGGGATTTGGTGGGAAGAATAAGTCATGGTTATAAGAACCTGGAATGTCCTTAATATGAACATCCAAAACATTTCCGTAACATTGCTACCCCTGACTCATCCGGCCCGTATAAAAGAGGCATAGCTCCTGTTTTTTAACTGGCGCCTTGTCTAAAGGAGGGGGAGATATGACTGATAAGACTTGCACAGTGGAAGTAGTGAGAGCTGCTGTGCCTGGCACATTGGAAATTGGATCTGACACAAGAGGATGGTTAGGTATTTTAGCTAAAGCAAAGGATGTAGCCAGAGGTCGCACAATCGTCGACATCGCGGGATCTCCCGTATCAAAAGGAGTTTCCGGCGTAGGGCCAAAGAACCTATTAAGTGCATTCAATAGTAGTCCATCAATCTCTTCCGCCGTTACATACCTAGCCGATGACGAACTCCGTGGAGATTCGACAGTACCCTGAGAGTCGCCTAGAAGGTGACTGGACTCTTCAACCTCCATCTCTGAGACCAGAGATCGTTGTTCTTCATCCGTTAAGTCTGGCCTATCATGGGAAGATCCCGCCGAAGCTGGGACCTCCACATGTTGCCATGTTAAAACTGGGATAGAAGATGGTACATCGGCATCCCGGTGGACGTCAGCACTAGTCGAGTCACAAAGGGATGTGTGCTGTCCTGCCAGGACTGTGAGTATCGCCATACACCTTGGCTGTGGCTGTCCTTCGCTTGCGAGCTCGGTATACTCTCTGAATGGGAGCCCTCGTCCGAGTCCCGTAAAGGTTTATGATAATTAAAAGCTCCCATAGCTCATTAACACATTGAAAGCAGAGCTGGTGAGCAAAATCATAAAGTATACTAATTAATTTAATATATATTTAATTGTATTAAAATAAATTACTATAAATAAACACAATATTATCATAATATAATCATAGAAAATATATATGTTTATTATGATTCAGCTATTAAATTATTTCATTAACAAACAAAATAAGATAGGGATACCTGAGCTTAACGGCGTTGAACATACAGCAATGAGAGGTTCAAGTGCCGACACGACAGACACTGGGGGAAAACTACCCCGCCCCCGGGAACTACCTGGTCACCTGGTGCAACACCGGTACTCCGCCCTGGAAAGAGAAATTTCCGGGGATTAATGCTCATAGGGTTACACCCAAAAAATGGTACAAAATATGTGCCACAAAACCGCCGGTCAACGAACCGTAGCACTCCACCACTACTTTTGAAGTCTTTCAAGTATCCCTATACACTTGAAACACTAGTAAGATTCCGGCATCTTTTTATCCCATAAAAAGTCTAAGCCTATCTTAATCTCTAATCCGGCTTCTCCCAGAAGCCCTCATAGATCGCCGTCTTGAAGGCCGTGACACCCTATTGGATCAATCAATTGTTTGGCAAATTATCGCGAATTGCAAATCAGTTAATATAACCACCCGAAGGTACAACCGCCGGGTTTTATATGCAATGTCAAACCAATTGTACCTGCCCCAGACCTATTTGTAAAAAAAGGTCGCCGGGAGGGAAAGACTAAACAAACAAACAGCATTGTTTCAATGGCTTATTAAAGATTTCAGCATTTCTTTTACCTGTCCAAAAGAATTAAGCATAACTTCTGAATCCTCATAAAGATGAAGCATATCTTTATTAAAGATGAAGTCTTTCAAGTATCCCTTTACACTTGAAACACTAGTAAGATTCAAGCATCTTTTTATCCCATAAAAAGTCTAAGCCTATCTTAAACTCTAATCCGGCTTCTCCCAGAAGCCCTCATATATCGCCGTCTTGAAGGCCGTGATACCCTATTGTATCAATCAATTGTTTGGCAAATTATCGCGAATCGCAAATCCGTTAATATAACCACCCGAAGGTACAACCGCCGGGTTTTATATGCAATGTCAAACCAATTATACCTGCCCCAGACCTCTTTGTAAAAAGGTCGCCGGGAGGGAAAGACCAAACAAAAAGACAGCATTGTTTCAATGGCTTTGAAAAGCAGAGAAAACCATGTCCAACATGATCACCTAGATAACTGTGAGGAGCCCCCCTCGACGGGAATAACCCAGGAAGCCTGATCCCAGGCTCGACCATAGAAAACGCAGTTTCTGATGAGCCCTCAAGCGACCAAACTCGTCGGGGTAACTTACCTATTTTAGCCATCCTGACTAAAACTCGGTAAACAAAAACGGTGTTCTCGGAGCAACGAGAAAAACGCCGGAAAGGTAACCCACACTAAACGAGACATTACAGGAGGGCGTAATGCATAAAGCAATGAATAACACAGAAAGCCTGATCCCAGGCTCGACCACAGAAAACACAGTTTCAGATGAGCCCTCAAGTGACCAAACTCGTCGGGGTAACTTACCTATTTGAGCCATCCTGACTAAAACTCGGTAAACAAAAACGGTGTTCTCGGAGCAACGAGAAAAACGCCGGAAAGGTAACCTACACCAAACGAGACATTTTAACACATTTTATACAAAGGGTGTGCGCAAAAATAGGGATACCTGAACAGGAGGGCGTAATGCATAAAGCAAAAACCGGGGCAAAGGTAGCCATGACAGAGACTGGTGGGAAACTTACTCCAGGTTCTGCATAGACCCGCCGGGACCCAGCTCTGGAAAAAAAGAAAATTTCCAGGAATTAATGCTCATAAGGTTAACCCAATCATGTTCGCACACAAGTGTTAAATAACCCGCCGGGTAACGAGACGTAATACTCAACGACTACAGCTCGCTACGCGGTGGGGTTTCCTAAGTAAAAGATATCAGAATATCTTAATTTGTCCAAAAGATTTATGAATACCCTCTGACATAATATATAAAGACCAGCATGGCGTTTATAACAGATTAAGTCTTTCCGGTGGTGTTTGTTTCAAGTGACCCACGAGGTAAAGCTAACCTTCTTGCAGATATTTTCTCCACCAACTCAACCTTAGATGACATAAATCAAGATGTCCCTGTACTTAATTTTAATTCACCTGAAATTCCCTCACTTAAGATCCACACCAGACATGTCAAAACTATTTTGCAGAATCTCTCAGTAGATAAGGCTCCTGGTCCAGATGAAATTCCTCCAATAGTACTTAAGAATTGCTCCTTGGTGCTCGCTCCTGTATTGGCAAAATGTTTCCGTCTGTGTACTCATACCTCATGCTTCCCAGTACCCTGGAAAGAAGCAAACATCCATCCAGTTCCTAAAAAAGGTGCCTCTTCAGATCCATCAAACTACAGACCAATAGCTATAACTTCCACTCTTGGCAAAGTTTTTGAAATTATATTAAATAATCACATAATTAAGCATCTGGAGAATAATAAATTAATCAGTGATAGGCAATATGGTTTTAGACGATGTCGATCAACTGCAGACATTCTTTGCCTTCTTACGCATCAAATCAACCAAGCTACAGACCAACATGGTGAAACACATACAATAGCACTGGATATATCAAAGGCATTTGATAGAGTCTGGCATCAATCCTTATTGTCGAAGATGTCACACTACGGCCTTGCATCATTAGTTCCACTAATTTCTTCTTATCTTCATAACAGAAAAATACGTGTAATGGTAGATGGCCTTTATTCTCAATTTCACTCAATAAATGCTGGTGTTCCCCAGGGATCAGTTTTGGCCCCAACTCTGTTCCTCATTCATATCAATGATCTCATATCTACCACTCATAATCCAATACATTCCTACGCAGATGACTCAACACTCCACAGTTCCTTCACATTTACCAATTCTTTCACCCAACCTGATCTTATAAATTCAAAAATAAACACTGCAATTTCTCTGAACCAGGACCTTTCTAGAATTAATGAATGGGGACAAGAGAATCTAGTTTCCTTTAATGCACAGAAAACCAAGTACATTCAATTTTCTAACCGACAGAATCTCACTGACTCCCATATATTTTTTAATGATGTAAATATTCCCACTTCCCCTAGTATTGACATTCTCGGTGTGTAACATTAACTACTAACTTGAGCTGGACACATTATGTTAGAAGCATTGCTAAGAATGCCTCTAAAAAACTGGGACTCCTGTACAGAGTTCGAGAATTCTTCACTGACGAGCAGTTGGCCGTAATATATAAAAGTCATGTGCGCTCTCAGATGGATTACTGTTCACCTCTGTGGGGTGGAAGTGGAATGGTTGCATTGAGGCAGTTGGACAAAATTCAAAATAAAGCTATTAGATTAATCAATAACCCTGCAATCACACAGGACCTTCCTACATTAGCCATACGAAGAAACGTTGCATCCCTTGCATTATTCTACAGATATTTTCACAGCAATTGTTCCAGGGAACTTGCTTCAATTGTGCCGCCTCTCCACATCTTTCCCCGTAGAACTAGGGCAGCTGAGAGCGCCCATGAATTTACACTTTCTCCTCCACAATGCAGAACTTCTGCTTATCAGAATTTATTTATCCCCAGAGCTACTACTCTTTGGAATTCACTTCCCTCGAATTGCTTTCCACAAACTTACAATCAACAAATGTTTAAATCCAGTTGTTACAAACATTTTATGAATGGAGGATGCCTTTAGGCACATGGACCTTTTTGTTTTATCTGTGTTTTTCCTTCCTCCGTTCATTGTCTCTTAAAAAAAAAAAAAAAAAAAAAAAAAAAAAATCAATTTTTGGAGAAAAAAAAAAACTAAAAAAGACGCCGGCCCCCGAATTATCTCGTAGATGAAAAACGGAAGCCTGACAAATATACGAGATCTAACTTCTCCCGAAGTATCTTTTTAGATCGCCGTATGTTGAAGGCGGCGATACAAAACGTATCCCTCAATTGTCTGGTTAACTAACTGAATTGTAAATTCGTTATTCCCACCCTTCCAAGGAGCACCCACCGGGTGTGAATATTAGTTTAAAAAACGTTAACCCCAATTGTGCCCTAAAGCGCCGTATGTTGAAGGAGGCGATACACAATGCATCCCTCAATTGTCTGGTCAACTAAACTGAATTTTGCAAATTCGGTCATCCCACCCTTCCAGGTTGCACCCGCCGGGTGATTTAAAGTTTAAAAGTTAACCCCAATTGTTCCTATCCCCACTTCTTTGTAAAAGATCGCCGGGGAGGAAATACAACAACAGCATAGTTTTATATTGGCTAGTAAGATTCAAGCATCTTTTTATCCCATAAAAAGTCTAAGCCTATCTTAATCTCTAATCCGGCTTCTTCCAGAAGCCCTCATAGATCGCCGTCTTGAAGGCCGTGATACCCTATTGTATCAATCAATTGTTTGGCAAATTATCGCGAATCGCAACTCCGTTAATATAACCACCCGAAGGTACAACCGCCGGGTTTTATATGCAATGTCAAACCAATTATACCTGCCCCAGACCTCTTTGTAAAAAAGGTCGCCGGGAGGGAAAGACCAAGCAAACAGACAGCATTGTTTCAATGGCTTTGAAAAGCAGAGAAAACCATGTCCAACAGGTGTCAGCATGATCACCTAGATAACTGTGTGGAGCCCCCCTCGACGGGAATAACCCAGGAAGCCTGATCCCAGGCTCGACCATAGAAAACGCAGTTTCTGATGAGCCCTCAAGCGACCAAACTCGTCGGGGTAACTTACCTATTTTAGCCATCCTGACTAAAACTCAGTAAACAAAAACGGTGTTCTCGGAGCAACGAGAAAAACGCCGGAAAGGTAACCCACACTAAACGAGACATTACAGGAGGGCGTAATGCATAAAGCAATGAATAACACAGGAAGCCTGATCCCAGGCTCGACCACAGAAAACGCAGTTTCAGATGAGCCCTCAAGCGACCAAACTCGTCGGGGTAACTTACCTATTTTAGCCATCCTGACTAAAACTCGGTAAACAAAAACGGTGTTCTCGGAGCAACGAGAAAAACGCCGGAAAGGTAACCCATACCAAACGAGACATTTTAACATATTTTATACAAAGGGTGTGCGCAAAAATAGGGATACCTGAACAGGAGGGCGTAATGCATAAAGCAAAACCGGGGCAAAGGTTGCCATGACAGAGACTGTGGGAAACATACTCCAGGTTCTGCATAGACCCGCCGGGACCCAGCTCTGGGAAAAAAAGAAAATTTCCAGGAATTAATGCTCATAAGGTTAACCCAATCATGTTCGCACACAAGTGTTAAATAACCCGCCGGGTAACGAGACGTAATACTCAACGACTACAGCTCGCTACGCGGTGGGGTTTCCTAAGTAAAAGATATCAGAATATCTTAATTTGTCCAAAAGATTTATGAATACTCTCTGACATAATATATAAAGACCAGCATGGCGTTTATAACAGATTAAGTCTTTCCGGTGGTGTTTGTTTCAAGATTCAATTTTGGAAAAAAAAAACTAAAAAAGACGCCGGCCCCCGAATTATCTCGTAGATAAAAAACTGGGAAGCCTGACAAATATACGAGATCTAACATCTCCCGAAGTATCTTTTTAGATCGCCGTATGTTGAAGGCGGCGATACAAAACGTATCCCTCAATTGTCTGGTTAACTAACTGAATTGTAAATTCGTTATTGCCACCCTTCCAAGGACCACCCGCCGGGTGTGAATATTAGTTTAAAAAACGTTAACCCCAATTGTGCCCTAAAGCGCTGTATGTTAAAGGAGGCGATACACAATGCATCCCTCAAATGTCTGGTCAACGAAACTGAATTTTGCAAATTCGGTCATCCCACCCTTCCAGGTTGCACCCGCCGGGTGATTTAAAGTTTAAAAGTTAACCCCAATTGTTCCTATCCCCACTTCTTTGTAAAAGATCGCCGGGGAGGAAATACAACAACAGCATAGTTTTATATTGGCTTTGCAAAACTGAAAAAACTACAAACAACACGTGTCCGTATGAACACTGTTTGATGGGTACAGCCAACCCGCCGGGAATCGTATGGAGCCTGAAACAGGCACCCCAGAGACGCAGTCCTGGGGAGCCACAGACACCCACTCGCCGGGGAAACAAGCCTGTTTTAAACCACGCGTGGCCAAAACTCGGCAACCAGCCGGGGTTATCAAGGTGAAACCTAGAAAAACCCGCCGGAAAAAACCCACCCCGTCCAGATACCATCAGAACGCAACACCGGACCGAGGCGTAACCAAACACAACTAACGCCGGGCCCAACATAGTCCGTGGAATTAGCCAATACACAACTAACCCAGGACACATAAATAGTCCGTGGAAATAGCCAATACACAACTAAACCAGGACACACATGACACAGTAGTACATATTTAGAAAATAAATCAATAACACTTGTATATGTGGAAAAGCTACGAGAGGCTGGCTAGGCCTAGGCAGACGGATAACAGTAACATGTCGGAATATAAACAAAAAGCACTGAATTATATCACAACAGGAACCACCGCCAACACACCACTGTAGCAAATACTTCCGGCAAAGGGAAGAACTGACTCGGGACCCAGAAAAAACTTCACTAAGTGAAGAAAAATACGCTGGGAACGTCAGCAAAAATACGCTACCTCATCAGAAAGATAAAAGGAAGCAATAACGCGTAATGAAAGCCGCCTGCATCACAAAGCTAGCTAACTGTGAAAAAGTTCACCTGTCCACAACAGGACCACGAGGGTACATCCGAAATAGATGCCCCACACACACGACCCAAAATACACTGCACTGCGGGCAACCAGCCCAGGACACTCCTGCTACGCATATCCTAACCTTACTCGATACATCCCAGAGTAAACAAATGAGAAAAAACTCACTAGGGACGCAGCAAATGCGGAACCAGCGGAACGTGGAGAGACATGTCCGGGCTGGTTGACCGCAGAGCAGAGAAGGAAGTATGACGCCTGAATCAGCGTCTGGTCAAAGATCCACACAAGATCCACGATATGATGGAAAGCTTATTGGATAGTTATTCTTATTTTCTTTTTATTTTTATTTTTTACGAAGTTTTTTCGTAGTGAGAACCCAATTCATAATGACTGAAGCCATGAATGAGGTCGCGTGTGCTCATGATGAAGGCTCCTCAGATTTTAAATGCTCTGCGCGGTAGATTCAAACTACGGCGGATTAGTGTTTGAAGAGGATGCCTTATGTAATAGGCATGTTCGTCAATGATGGAGGGGCCACTAATAAATATCACCTTATACAGTATATGGGCTAGACTTAAAAATACTAACTGTAAATTGATGAATTTTAAACCAGAATTTTAGACCAATTCACATGGATCATAATGTAGGTGTAAGGGGAGGTGTGGTGGAGTGGTCTTGCCACTGGCCTGGTAATCCAAAGGTCCCGGGTTCAAATCCCGATGTATCAATGGGAAGATATTATTGGGATGGAATTTGTACTGTACCTGGTATCAGTGCATTACCACAAGCCCACCGAAACGTCAATAAAATACCCTCATGGTTCCCTGATTAAATAGCACTGTATGAATATTCCCATATTCAAAATATGCTATAGGGGTGCAATGCCTGGTGAGTTATCTGCTCAACAGGTGGCGTTGTGTGTGTGTAAGTGTGAGAGTCCAAGTGTAGGGGATGAGACAGTGAAGCACGGGAACGAGGTGGCTTCAGAGATGGGGTCGTTTCGGGCCATGAGTGAGCACCGTGCCTCATGTGAAGGCAAGATGGCAGGTGCTCGTTGTACTCTACGTGCTTCACATGTCTCACTCCCTAGACTGGAACAAGACCTCACAGGCTTCACTGTTCATTGTAAAGCGGTGAATGTTAAGGCTCTCAGCCTATGCCCGAGAGGAAGTAAGTTGGAATCTAGAAAAAAAAAGTAAGGTACCTGTATGTCCATAAACGGTACCGGTACCAGGTACTGTATATAGTTTTGCTTCAACCGACAAACTTCATGATAAATCATATATTCTCCTATTATGGAAGGTAACATATATTTATACAACAGACTTTGCTTAAACCTCCTCAAATAAACCGTTAGTTAAGTTAATTCTTAGGTAGGTTTGGTGGGTTTGATATCTCAGCCTATGCCCGAGAGGAAGTAAGTTGGAATATAGAAAAAAAAAAAAAAAAAAAAAAAAAAAAGGTAAGGTATGTCCATAAACGGTACCGATACCAGGTACTGTATATAGTTTTGCTTCAACCGACAAACTTCATGATAAATCGTATATTCTCCTATTATGGAAGGTAACATATATTTATACAACAGACTTTGCTTAAACCTCTTCAAATAAACCATTAGTTAAGTTCATTCTTAGGTAGGTTTGGTGGGTTTGATATTGTTGCACGCCAATGGTTGGCAAAAGAGCAAAGTTCAGGTTTATATAATTTTGCTGCATTAAAATGGTAAAACTATGATGGATTTTGCTTATATTGCCAACGAGACTACTTAATTTAGTCTAAATTTCCCTGCATATATAGACGCAATTTATCCGACACGTAAGCATACAGTAATATATAAATGACCTATTCACAAAATTGGCATATGTTGGGGTGAAATTAATAAAATATAGATTATAAAATATGTATATTTTCAGTTGATAGATACCGGTAAAGTTGCGGCTGCGAAACGTCTAACGGGTTGGATTCTACGTACATTTAAAACACACGGTGAATTATCTATGATAACGCTCTTCAAATCTCTAGTGCTACCGCGGCTTGAATACTGTAGCATATTAACATCCCCATACAAAGCAGGTGAAATAAATGACTTAGAGAGTGTACAAAGAAATTTCACTTCACATATAAGTTCGATAAAACATCTACACTATTGGGAGCGTTTAAGAGCACTGAATCTGTACTCGCTGGAACGTAGAAGATAACGTTACCTAATAATATACACGTGGAAAATCGCAGAGGGTTTAGTACCAAACCTACATACTCCGATAGTCATGAAATTCAGTGATAGGAGAGGCTGGGAATGCGAAATCCCCCGGATGAATAACAGGGGTGGGGCTCTCTGCGAGAGGGCTGGTTATCACACAGAGGCCCACGTCTCTTCAACAAACTCCCACGGCGAGTAAGAGACATGAGGGACGTCTCGTTAGACAACTTCAAGAGAGCCCTCGATGTCGAACTGCAAAAAGTGCCAGACGAGCCCATCCTCGCGAGGGAGCGAGCTGTCGCTTCAAACAGTCTACTACACCAAAATCACCACCCATAACGAGGGGCGCCGCGCTCCTTGGTGCTGCTAGAAGAGTGGCGAACACATCAAAAGACTACTTAATTTAGTCTAAATTTCCCTGCATATATAGACGCAATTTATCCGACACGTAAGCATACAGTAATATATAAATGACCTATTCACAAAATTGGCATATGTTGGGGTGAAATTAATAAAATATAGATTATAAAATATGTATATTTTCAGTTGATAGATACCGGTAAAGTTGCGGCTGCGAAACGTCTAACGGGTTGGATTCTACGTACATTTAAAACACACGGTGAATTATCTATGATAACGCTCTTCAAATCTCTAGTGCTACCGCGGCTTGAATACTGTAGCATATTAACATCCCCATACAAAGCAGGTGAAATAAATGACTTAGAGAGTGTACAAAGAAATTTCACTTCACATATAAGTTCGATAAAACATCTACACTATTGGGAGCGTTTAAGAGCACTGAATCTGTACTCGCTGGAACGTAGAAGAGAACGTTACCTAATAATATACACGTGGAAAATCGCAGAGGGTTTAGTACCAAACCTACATACTCCGATAGTCATGAAATTCAGTGATAGGAGAGGCTGGGAATGCGAAATTCCCCGGATGAATAACAGGGGTGGGGCTCTCTGCGAGAGGGCTGGTTATCACACAGAGGCCCACGTCTCTTCAACAAACTCCCACGGCGAGTAAGAGACATGAGGGACGTCTCGTTAGACAACTTCAAGAGAGCCCTCGATGTCGAACTGCAAAAAGTGCCAGACGAGCCCATCCTCGCGAGGGAGCGAGCTGTCGCTTCAAACAGTCTACTACACCAAAATCACCACCCATAACGAGGGGCGCCGCGCTCCTTGGTGCCGCTAGAAGAGTGGCGAACACATCAAAAGTATCATAGCCTAATCAACTCTTTTCATATGTTTCGTTTTATTACCGGTACTTACTTTACATCTAGCAGCTTTGCCATTGTACCAAGATCAATGCCTTACATTGTGCTTTGTTCCTTATGTTATTTATCATGGAATGTGTCTGTTGAAGCAAACGATATACTTGTACCGTATATGTACCTTAACCTACATTTTAATCTATATGAAGAGGTCTAAAGACACACGATTATTCCTTGTCTCTTCATTTAGTATATATTATACAGTATACGTTTGTTATATATCTGCCGGTAGGCTACACTTTGTGATGAATCGTATTGTCTCTCATTATGGAAGGTAAAATAGATTGATATTAACATATCTTGTGTAAGAATGGAATGGTCGAAAACATATGAAAAATCTCCCCTACCCTCACCCATCCACCATAACAGACATTTCACATCAAGAAACCAAAGTCCTAAAAGTCAAAGATCATCTAGACATGAGAGGCACTCAATTCCTGGCAGCAGCCTCCACGAATCAACACCACCCACTACACTACATGGCAACACACCCACAGACACCAAGAAATATCAAAACAACACCCAGCACACGCTATCACATACAAATACTGTCTTCTCTCCCTCCCTGCCCACCCCAAACCAACTTCCGGAAGCACATCCATACTCATATCACTCGCCGTTCCATTCACTCACTCATAGACAACACGCAGCTGCAAGCACGACCTCCCGAAATCCATCCTTCTGAATCCTCCCTTCCTCGCGAGGACAGAGTCCACCTGGCCAGGCTGAGATGCGGACACCATCCAGCTCTTCTGAGCTATCAGAAGAGACTGCATGACTCCGTCGTCGACACCTGCCCGGGTTGTAACACAGCACCCCATACCATAAAACACATCATAGAAGACTGCATTTCACACAACCACTTACGCCAACAACACAATTTACACTATTTGAGAGCTCTGTGGGAGAGCCCGACCGTGGCCATGGCCTTCCTTAACCCTCCAGCCCCGGCTATGTATTATATATATATTCCCCGAAACCCGGGGGTTTTGGCCGAAAAACGTCTACGCCTAGGCTACCGCATCTTTGTTATTTGGCTTGCTTCCGCATTCCCGCGCATCCCCAAGCGTAGATGTGTTTCGTACCTGTAGAATGGCGTTAAGTAGAGCTCTCTAAGTCAACTGGTTCAGTTGTGATGATGATTTCAGTGGAGATAACTTTATGGCAAAAACAGCCACTTTACACTACTTTTCGATACTTAACAATAACATACAGGCACACACGAACAAGCGACGCACTCCTTCTTGTGGCGGGAGATGCGGGGTGTCGGTCCAGCCGGCTGTTGTTTACATGCGTCGGATGGACGCCTCGCACACCAAGCTCACAGGCTTTCAAGCACTGGGGGCCTCAGAGCCCTTCCGGGTTGCGCAGACCGAGTTTTTTATGGGTGTTTAAGAGCTCTTCCGGGTCTGATGGGTTAAGGACTCGGGGCTGTTCGGCCAGGCAGCTTAGGGAACAACAACAACAGACATTTCATATACATCATTAATGTGGTTAATAGATTGTTGGTGTCCTATTAATCTTTTGTTTTCAGTTGGCTTTGCATAGGATACGGTAATCTAGTGTAGGCTAATGGTATACGCTTTGCCGTGAATTGCGGTTACAGTACCTCCCTAATACATCGATAAACATAAATGTGTATACAAATATATTGTGTAAAATGAGACAATAAATATCAGTACAGATAATTGTTAAGCCTAGTCCTTATACAAGAAGATATTAGACAGTGTCCAGACGGCGATGGATGATAAAGAGCTTTGCGCTTTATATACAAAATAATATTTTTTTTTTACTCTTATTGACCGTTGCCATCTGATAGGTACTGTATTCACCTGTAGTTTTATGAATGAAATAAGGCCTATATATATTTGGGTAAAATTACTTAAGATATGTTCATAATAATCCAAACATCCACACATATTAAAGGAGAGAGCTCAATATTCAGTCTTATCATCTATTCATCACATTGTTTTATGTTACTGCTTTGAAGCTTGTTATTGTTTCCTTAATATATTTTCCTTACATCTTTGATTGTTTGAAATCAATACAAAAGCACATTGTCTTGTCCGTGTGTGCTAAAACAACCTGGTACAACACAAACTTGACCAGTCTCTTTGTGTGCAAGCGCGCGGCAGCCCCGTACCATAGGGCCAGGTACTGGTTTGTTTATTATTGTCACGTGACCTGACGTCACGGCCGCACTATGAATATGACTAATGCTCCCTCCCGAAAACATTACAAACATTACAACCAATCATCTCTGTCGGTCTCTGTTTACTGAAGGGTCACCGCACACCGAGTATCGTCGGCCTCAGACTCTGTCTACTAAAGGGTTACTGCAGCGATGTTCTCATATAATAATTATCTAGTAGTTGATATTATATGATAACTATGTTTTATTATATTGAGGCATTATGTAAGGACACTAAGAAAATTTACAAAGAAAGAAATAGGCTTGAAAAGGCAAAGAACTAATTTTGTGATAGAGTGGTAAATGAGTGGAACGCACTGCCCCAGTATGTAGTCGATTCCGAATCAATAAGGAAGTTTGAAAGTAATCTTGATAAAGCATGGGGAAGACAAGATTTGAAGTTTGATTATAAAGCAAAAATACAGAATAGTAAAAATGTTGCGTCTGCTGCCGCCGCCAACACAGTGAACGACCGCAGTAGTGCAAGTACTGGCACTGAGCTGGATACACAGGCCTAGTTTGCCTTTTTCCAGAGGATCTACTGTAAGAAAATGTAAGACAATTACAAACATTCGCTTGTCCCCCGGGCAACTGCCGGGTAGACCAACATTGATAATCACTAGCCTGGCTACATATCCGGGCTAGTACTAATTTCCCAGCCTGCCCCTGGTCCCTTCGGGGGCCCGAGCATCTGGATGGCTTCGATCTACCAGACTCGGGACTGCTCAGCCAGACAGTCTGGGGAACTACAACAACATCAACAACAACTCTGTCATAGGCCTTCTGCAAGTCCATAAAGGAAAAAAAAAAAAAATAATAATCTGCATGTATCTAAAATGTACAAATCCCGGTGGTGAAATATCAGGCCAAGCTTCGTACTTTTTGGTTTGTCCGCCAGGCGTTGAACTGGGAAGTTTCCTTATGCCAGTGTTTCCTTATCAAGCGTTTGTTGTGCGTAGCGTCCGAAATTGTATCATTGAATTTCTATGTAATGACGCCTCCAAAAACAACCACAGCATCAAGAACAAAGAGCAAGAAGGTTGTTCTAATGCTTAAGGAGAAAATAAAGATATGTAAGTAGATGAACGCTGGTGTGAGCAGGACTGTTTTAATGCGTGAATATGACGCTGATTTTATGACTCTGTATGACATCAGGAAACAGAAGGAGAAATTATTAAGCTTTGTGGCTAACAGTGATATTATGAAGATGATGGAAAATTGTCATACGTTACGTGATGCCAAATCTGCTCAGCTAGATAAAGTTCTGTACTAGTGGTTTTGGTGAAGTGTGTTGAGAAGTTCCCTTTGACTGGACACTGATTGAGAAGGCCAGGGAAATGGCAACAAAAACCATCAAAGACTTTGATTACTTATGCTTCAATCATCAATGGTGAGTTAAACCCTTTATATCTCTATATTTACATACATTGTTTACATTTACCTTGCTTTATTTACTTTATTTGGCATATATGTATATCTTACGAAAATTGTACTGCATATCCGTAATAATCGCTTAATTGACATTTCAAAAGACTCACCGTCCTGGTGGTGTAATGGTTAAGGTGGCAAAAATATGTGTGTGATAACCCGGGTTCGAATCCCGGTGGATCATATATACTTTAATTAATTTCATTGGGAGTGTGGTGGTGAGATTAATAAAAATAATACTGTACAATATTCGGATAAATGAGTTGGAACGGGTTTCAATCTATCGGTTGATAAGGTGTACTGCCACTGAGTTGTTTAGGAAGCCAATTTAAGTTTGAAGTGTAATGTAGTTGTTTATGATGTTGTGTTTGTCAGATGCCCTGGTGGCCATGGAGAAGGCTATGAAACGTGACAACATAGAGGTCAACGATCGTCAACTGGCCTGTGCCCGGATCAAGTCTCCAGAGGGCCAGGACTACCTCAAGTCTATGGCTGCTGCTGCTAACTTTGCCTGGGTCAACAGATCCTCCATGACATTCCTCAGTAGACAGGTACTACCCCTCACAGACCTCTTTTCTTAACACCTTCCGTATTACATGCTATTTGCACTATTGTTTGGCTAACATTAGACAATTTTAGTCACCTGTGTAGGGCTCTCCAGGAATTAAATGGCTAATATCTATCTCCATAAACCCTCCCACATGACCTTCCTAAGCTGAATAAAATAAACTTATGATATCTATCTACCTATTGCCAGATGCCTTACTCCCCTTAATGGGGTTGGCCATACACAAAATGCCCCCAAGTGGACCTATCCCCTGTAAGAGAGACAACCCATGCCAGTTTACTGAAGGACTTGCTGGATATACCACGCAATTTAGGGTCCGTCCGACTCCGAGGCCTTCTATGTACTTATGATAGCTAGTATATAACGAAGAAAAGCATCCTCAAATACTGAAGGGGTTAAGAAGTGTTATTGTGAGGTTTGACGACCTTCCACCAAGCTAAATAAGGAAAACATCATATTTGGTAATAGCCTCGGAGTATCCAACATAGAGCTACTATATACAGTACAGTACTTAATATTATATCTCGTCATCTTTCGGAGCGAGGCGATTTATTGGTACAGTACCACATACATGATTAACCAGTGTCTTCTTGAGAATGCACCTTAATTCTCTACCAGGTATGTTGTACACACTCCGAGACCATTATTTGCAGCGGGGGAAAAAAAAAAAAAAAAAAAAAATGGTAAGGTAGAAAAAAACAAAGAAAATGCGGTAGTGATCCATTAATCTAGGACCCTTCAGGTGCTCCTGTTTTCTTAACCCTCTGAGGCGCAGAACGCAATTCACATGGTTTGTAGCATATTTTCAACTTAGAAATACCCCAGATGCACCTTGAAAATTTTAATTTAGTTACCCCAAACCTCTTAAGTTTTCTTTCAATGATAGTTTAAAGAAAACTGTATTTAGAGGACTAAATTAATTTAATTTTCCTAAGTGCACATAAATCTATATCTATCTATCTATCTATTGCCTGACGCCGTGATCCCCGAAGGGGTGGCCACGAACGAACCGCCCCCATGCACCTCTGTCCCCAGTCAGTCGACGCCCCTCCCCCCAACCAGCACCGCCTTCGTTCATGTAGTTCTTCACTCCATCCTTCCACCTCATATTCGGTCTACCTCTGTCCCTCCACCTCGCTCTCGTACACCCTCTTAGTCATTCTCTCGCTTTCCATACGTTCCATATGGCCGAACCATCTCAAGTTGTTCCTTTTCACACTTTCCAGCACATCTACCTCCACACCACACCTCCTTCTTACTTCCTCATTAGTCTGTCTATCCCTCCATGTAACTCCTCACGCACTCCTTAAGTAATTAATTTCCACTGCTCTCACTCTTGGTCTGAGTCTCTCAACCAACGTCCATGCTTCGCTTCCGGAAGTCAGTGTCGGGATTACCACACTGTCATGCAAGGACTTCTTCACTTCCATACTGACCACCCTATTTCTTGTTACTGCTTTTAGCATTCCTACAACCCTCTTCCCCTGTTGTACCCTCTCCCGCACCTCTTCATCCATAGTCCCATCTTTACTCAACACACTGCCCAGATACTTAAAAAGAGTTGACGATCTCCATAGCCTGACCGTTCAGCTTCACCTCACACTCTGTGACTTCACCCCTTTCGAAGACCATAACCTTGCTCTTCCCTGTATTTACCTTCAAATTCCGTTTTTCGCACACTGTTCCAAACTCATTTACCAGACCCTGCAACTCCCATTCATTATCACTCATCAGAACTGTATCACCCGCAAACAGCAGTATAGGTAGCTTCCACTCAATTCCCTCCCTTTTCAGTGATACACCAACATCCACTGCTCTTGATAGTATTTCTTTCATGACTCCATCCATATATACAGTAAACAACCACGGGGACATCACACACCCCTGTTTCAAACCAACATTCAGGTCAAAGAACTCGCTCTGCTCACTCTCCACACGTACTGCCGCCTTTGCACCCTCATACATGCTCTTCACTGCTTTCAGCAACTTGCCCTCTACTCCTCTTTATACTTTTGCCTGTTATCTTCCAAATCCCAGTTTCTCATCTTTTTCCAGGCTTTGTTTTTTGCTTCCTGTGCCTGCCTACATTCGCGGTTAAACCATTCTTTGCGATTTCCTTTTTTTCTGTTATTAATGTACTTTGGGACAAAAGTTTTTATACCAGTATCATAGATCTCCATGAATGCCTTGAGTTTTTTGTCTACCTCACTTTCAGATAACACCTGATCCCAATTTTGTGACTTGAAAAAATCCTGTAGTCCTGCGAAATCAGTTCTGGAATACATCCAGTGATTTTCCTTGTGCTTTTCCCTTTCCTTGGGTAGATTATGCTTCAATAGTAGGTCTATGTCGAGAACTGCATGGTCGCTTTTTCCTAGTGGGCATAGGTACTGAATACTTTGAACCTCCTCCTCCCTTCTTGTGAAGAGAAGGTCCAATCTAGCTGGTTGATCACTTCCCCTTACTCTTGTTGACTCTTTTACGTGTTGGTACTGTATATAGAATTTTCCATGGCCATACTTAAAAATTCATAGCCCCAACTTTCCTCTCCTGTTCTGGGTTCAAGTTCTTCCCAATTCACTTCCTTGCAGTTAAAGTCCCCACACATGACTATTTCATCCTTTGAAGCCAAGATATTTTCTAGCACACTAATTGTTTCCTTACGCATTAGGCTATGCTCCTCCTTACTCCATGTCTTCGTCTTGGGAGGTACATACGCTACTATCACAACTATTTTTTCGTTTCCACCAATTTCTAGTGCTAAAACTTCTGCTGTTGAAGTTTCTAGTTTTATCTCAGACACAATCAAATCTTTCCTAGTAATAATGCACACTCCACCTCCATGTCGAAATTTTCTGTCCCTCCTCCAAATCCTGTATTCAGACCATCCTAGCAGATTTATATCAAGTTCCTCTCTTAGTTTTGTCTCAGTGAGACATACTATTTCTGGTTTCTTAGTATTGAGTAAATCTGTTAGTTCTAATTTCTTAGAGATTAGCCCATCGACATTGCTATATAGAATCCTTATACTTTCTAGTCCCCCATTACCTGCTCCAAGTGCCTTATCTGTGGTGGTCTGTTCCCTACCCCCTTTTTCTTTTAGTTTCTCTTTACCGGAAGTTTCATAATCTTCCCCTTTCTTACTCCGTAAAAAAAACTTATTCTTTTCTTGTTCTGTCCTCTTGCTATTTTCCTCTTTGGCGGTTCCTTAGTTCAGCCTCCTTCTTCTCTCTTCTTCTGGTATGTCCCGCCTGATGTAGATTTTGTCCATACCCTCTATCCCTTTTAGCCTAGCTGCTGCTGCCATGATTTCATCACATGTCCTTCTTGACTTAAATTCGATTTTTACCAGTCTATTGTATTCCTTTGTATATTTTCCCAGCCTAAACATGTCTGATATTTCCTCCTACCAGGTGTCCTCATCCTTAATAGATTCCAGAATCTTGTTGATGCGACCTTCATCCTTCATCCTTCTCTCTTCTTTTTGTCCAGTCTAGTTCCTCCTTTTCTTCCACCCCTGATATTATGAGGCAGTTAGCCCTACGACTTTCTTCCTGGATGGCCTGAGAGTTTTCGTGGATGCCTTGCTTAACCATTCTTTTTACCTGGTCCTTTATCCTAACATCATGCTGTTTCTGTTCATCTATTATCTTCCTGAATTCGTCACTGTTTGCCGTCCTTACACTGTCTAAATCTTTTACCACTTGGTCTCTAGTCATGCCCCAAGCATTTTTACCTTCAGAGATACTGGTGTCTAGCCTAGTCATTATCACTGCCTTTTCTCTCTCCACTAACTCCAACCTGTTCTTCAACTCACCATTCTCTATAACAATTTCCTTCTTAACTATCTCCAAGCCGGTCACTCGGTCCTCCAAGTTCTTGATTTTGTTCAATAGCATGTAGCAAAATTTTCCAGTGTCCTCAGCCGTCCATGTTTTCATGAAACCGGGAAAATCCGGCTCTCCCTCCGATTCGTCACTCCCGCCTTTATCACCCCTCTCTTCCTCAGCCCCCTCATCACCTTCATTAACCATCTTCCCCACCTATTTCCTCTTGTAGCTGGAACCAAATATCTTGCCTCTTGTGCTGGGTAATACACTTACATATGACATATACTTTTACCCACCATACTGAGCCGAGAACTTCCCACGCCGAAACAAGAATATTGTGCGGTCTCTTCCGATGATTCACTCACACCCTCTAGTATTAGTCACTAATTTCCCACTTGCCAGCCGAAGTTTACTTGTTTTTTATCACCATCCTTATCCCTGGAGTCCCCTTTACATATGAATAAGAGATAAATTATAGCTCACTCCCGCCTGCAACCATGTAAGTAGAAATCAGCTGGAGCCTGTGGACCGCTTCCTCTCGAGTCAGCTGGTGTCTCTCGTGTGTGTGTGTGTGTGTGTACTTATTCTAGTTGTACTTATTCTAGTTGTATTGCGGGAGTGAGCATGCTCGTTATTTCCCGCCTCCTATATGTGTAGGTGTTATATGTATCGTTGGAATGGCTGTGGATGTATGTGTAGTCTGTATTTTTAGGCAATTGGCGACATCGGAAACGAAGGCTTAGGGTGGATCTGTATGGTACCATTCTCACTATAGACGGTACCGTCTCGCCCGAAGGCTTAGGCAGCCATCAGCTTAGGTGAACCATATGATACCCATCTCGCCTTGTACCATTTTTGCCAACCCCAGATGGGACGTCACAACGTCGTCCACTTATTCCAGGTACCTATTTACAGCTAGGTGAACTGAGGCTAACACATGAAAGGAGACAAGCCCAATTTGTCTCCGCCCGGCCGGGGATTGAACCCCCGACCCCTTGTGTGTGAGACGAGAGCTCTACCTACTAGGCTACGGGCTGTGTGCGTGTGCGTGCGTGCGTGCGTGCGTGCGTGTGTGTGTGTGTGTGTGTGTGTGTGTGTGTGTGTGTGTGTGTGTGTGTGTGTGTGTGTGTGTGTGTGTGTGTGTGTGTGTGTGTGTGTGTGTGTGTGTGCGCGCGCGCGCGCGCGCCGACAGAGGATAAACTTGTAAGAGAGAAAGAGGAGTTCTGGGTGAATGTGGAGGCGTGCCGGGATAAGTTTGACAAGAACGAAAGCATATTTCTGATTGGGGATATGAATGGTAGTGGGTGATAGGAAAGTTGATGGAGTGGTGGGGGGGTACCGTCAGAGGTGAATGGGAATGGTAGTGCACTTGTGGACGTATGTGTGGGGAGGAGGTTGTGGATAGCCAACACCTTCCGACACAGAATGATACACAGGTGCACATGGAAACTGGTGTGGACGATGAAGATAAGACAGTGGTGGAACGAAAGTCACTGATTGATTATATATGTGTGGATGAAAGAATGAAGAAATCTGTGATGGATGCTAGGGTGTATAGGGGTATTGGAGGGCATCTGTCTAATCATTATGTAGTAGTAGCTAAGGTTAGGATACAAAAGAAGTGGGTGAG
The DNA here is from genome assembly GCA_032716605.1 of Paralithodes platypus. Taxonomy (NCBI): domain Eukaryota; kingdom Metazoa; phylum Arthropoda; class Malacostraca; order Decapoda; family Lithodidae; genus Paralithodes; species Paralithodes platypus. Next base: position 2,893,439 of record CM064533.1, on the reverse strand, counting down.
GAGAGCTGGAGGGAGGCGAGAGGAAGGTGGAGTGGTGAGGAGGGTGGAGAGGCTACAGGAGGAGGAAATCAGGGAAGAGTACAGGAGAGCAGTAGAAAGACGACTAGGTGGGTTCAACCTGGAAGATATGGAGGAAGTGGAGGAGATAAGCAAGGAAGAGGTCTGTGCAGCATGTGAGGAGGTGTGTGGAGTGAGGAGAAGAGGGAAGGGAGTGAAAGGTACAGCATGGTGGACAGAAGAGGTAAAAATAGCTGTCGAAGATAAGAAGAAAGCGTATAGAGAGTGGTTGGGTAGTAGAGGGAATGAAGATTTGGAGAGGCAGGAACGAGCGAGGTACGTGGAGAGAAAGAGAATGGTTAAGAGAGTAGTGAAGGAAAGTAAGAGAAGAGTAGATGAGGAATTTGGAAGGAATCTGAGTGTAAAATGGAGGGAGTGTAAGAAACTGTTCTGGAAAGAAGTCAAGAAAGTTAGGGAAGGTAGCAAGGGATGTAAAATGGAGGGAGTGTAAGAAACTGTTCTGGAAAGAAGTCAAGAAAGTTAGGGAAGGTGGCAAGGGAAACAGTAAGAGTGTGAAAGATAAGAATGGGAGAATGCTAGCCGAGAAGCAAGAGAGAGTCGAAAGATGGAGGGAGTACTTCAACGAGTTGCTAAATGTAAGGAATGAAGAGCCAGCAAACATAGTTGGATGGGGTATGGGAGGGAGAAGAGGAGAAGTAGTGGAGGAGGAGGTGGAGATCAGGAGGTCAGAAGTGTGGGAATCCATGAAAAGAGTTAAGTTGGGGAAAGCACCGCTTCCTCTCGAGTCAGCTGACAGTGTGTGTCAGGGGGAGTTTGCTGAAATGGATGGAGAGCTATTTAAGGGGAGGTATTTACTTTGTTCCCTAGACTTCCATCAAGCTTAAAATTATACCCCCTTGAGTCCCTTTCAAGATAAATTTGTACATTTTTCGGTAGAAAAATTTCCCGGCCAAAGGCCGGTTCCTCTTAAATTACAGGCTCGCTTTCGCTCGCCAGGATAAAATCGACACCTTAATGGCATGAAAGGTCTTAATATGGGGTGAAAGTTCTTAAAATCGCTAAACTAATGGGGCGAACGTTTTATAATATCAAAAGCAATGGGGCTAAACATGAGGGAGAAGGGAGTCAAGAAAAACATCCCTTAAGTGGAAATCTCCCCTTAACCCTCTGTTCCCGGAAGGGCTCTTGAACGCCCATAAAAAAGCATACACGAGCTGTCCGGAAGGGCTCTTTAACGCCCAGTGGTTGAAAGCCTGTGAGCTTGGTGTGCGAGGCGTCGGTCCGACGCATGTAAACAACAGCCGGCTGGACCGACGCCCCGCATCTCCGGCCACAAGAAGGAGAGCGTCACTTGTTCGTGTGTGCCTGTATGTTGTTGTTAAGTATCGAAAAGTAGTGTAAAGTGGCTGTTATTGCCGTAAGTTATCTCCAATTAAATCATCATCACAACTGAACCAGTTGACTTGGAGAGCTCTACTTAACGCCATTCTACAGGTAAATAACACAGCTACGCTTGGGGGGTGCGCGGGAATGCGGGAAGCAGTCAGAATAACAAAGATACGGTAGCCTAGCCTAGACGTTTTTCGGCCAAAACACCCGGGTTTCGGGGAATATTTATGTAATGCGTAGCCGGGGCTGGAGGGTTAACAGATAGAGAAATGAGGACCAACATTAGAGGAACTTACTCATCGTGGCGGAAAATTGAGAGTGGTGTGCCACAGGGATCTGTGTTGGCGCCTCTTATGTTCCTTATGTACGTGAATGACCTGCCGATAGGCATAAACTCCTACATGTCAATGTTTGCAGATGACGTAAAAATTATGAGACAAATAACAAATATAAGTAGTTGTGAGGAGCTGCAAGGGGATTTAGATAAATTTAATATAAGTAAATGTCATGTGTTAAATATGGGAAGAAGTGTGAATAGACCAAATTGGGAGTACAGGATGGGAGATAATATAATTAGCAAGGCCAAAAAAGAAAAGGATTTAGGGTTGATTATACAAGATAGCTTGTCGCCAGAGAAACATATTAACAAGCTCTTTAGCGGAATGTATGCAATGGCCGGGGATATGAGAGTTGCTCTGAACTACTTGGATGAGAACATGTTAGCGAAAATTATAAAAAGTATGATTAGACCAAGATTGGAGTATGCAGCAGTGGTGTGGTCCCCGCATCTTAAGAAGCATATTCACAAGTTAGAAAGAATCCAGAGAGCAGTTACTAGATTGGTTCCAAGTCTCAGAGAACTGCCATGTTGAAGGGAGGCTAGAAAAATTAAATCTACCGAGTCTAAAAGAGAGGAGAGAGAGGGGAGACATGATAATGATGTACAAATGCACCCGAGGGCTGGAGAGGCTGGATAGGGAGGATATATTAATTATGGATGCAGGAATAACTAGAGGCCACAGCTACAAAGTAAAAAGACCTACCTGTAAGAACGATATCAGGAAGTTTAGCTTCCCCTATAGATGTATTGACAAATGGAATAGGCTGGAGGAGGAGGTGGTAGGGGCAAGGAACATCCATATTTTCAAGAAAAAATTGGATGAAAGTAGACTGAGAGATGGGACAACACAAGCTTAGCTCAACTCCTGTAAACTACAATTAGGCAATTAGGTAAATACAATATGGTTGACAGCTTCCAGCCGAGTACTTCCCAGGCTAGGAAGGAGCACTTTAAGAAACTGTACTCCAAGCCTAAGAGTGGAGGTAAGTCACAACCTAGTGGTGGCAAGCCCTTTCAGGGCCCCATGTCTCCCCCGGCTCAAGGAAATACTCCGCACAAGCCGAAACAGGGAAAATAAACAGGCAAGTGGTATAATAAGAATAAGTCACAACACATACAAATCAGGTCAATGATCGGCATCTGCCAAAGCCAGTCAGCCGTCTAACCCGACCCCTCCACCATAAAAAAAATTAGTAATTCAAACTCTCTCTCTCCCTGGGCCTATCGAGGGCGAGTTGGATCCGAGGGTAGTTCCACCGGACAGACCCAGTCAGGTAACTGGGTCATTTCGGACGTGTCACCGGGCCTGGCCCCGGCGAACTTGGGCAAGGACAGTGGTACGCAAGGGAATCACCTGGCGGTGGCTCTGGCGACCTCGTTTACGTCAAACTCTAGAAGTCAATAATTTCTTACAGTTTCTTACATTTTCTTACAGTTTCTTACAGTTTCTTACAGTTTCTTACAGTTTCTTACAGTTTCTTACAGTTTCTTACAGTAGATCCTCTGGAAAAAGGCAAACTAGGCCTGTGTATCCAGCTCAGTACCAGTACTTGCACTGCTGCGGTCGTTCACGGTGTTGGCGGCGGCGGTAGCAGACGCAACATTTTTATTATTCTGTATTTTTGTTTTATAATCAAACTTCAAATCTTGTCTTCCCCATGCTTTATCAAGATTACTCTCAAACTCCCTTATTGATTCGGAATCGACTACATGTTTCTTTGTATGTTTCTTTGTAAACATGTATCATGTTTCTTTAGAGGTGGAGTCACTAGTCCAGGAAATGATCACCAAGTATATCATTGTCCCGATCAATCCAACTTGCCCTGTTTTCACGTCCAGACTTTTTCTCGTACCAAAGAGGGACAGTGTTCAGATGAGACTGGTCGTAGACCTATCTTGTTTGAACACACACATTCACAACACACCCTACGAGGATGCTCACTGTGAATCACATCAGGCTAACACTTCCACCGCAAAGTTGGATGTGCTCGTTAGACCTGACAGATACCTATTGGCATGTCCCGGTAAACAAAAGGTTCCAAAAATTCCTCGCCTTGAGGATCAGGCAAGAGACATACCTTTCAGAGAATGCCATTCGGGTTGAACCTTGCTCCGAGAATATTCACAAAATTAGTCCGGCAGGCCCTCATGTCAATGTTAAATCAGGGGGTCAAGGTGTTGTGGTACCTAGACGACTGGCTGGTAGTGGCGGAGTCAGAGAGTTTATGCAAAATCCATGTCAATCACATTATAAATCATGTACAATCCATAGGGTTCAAGGTCAACTTGGCAAGTCACATTTTGTTCCCACACGGGTAATTCAGTGGATAGGGCTGGTCTGGGACACAGTCAATCTTACTCTTAGCCAGAGTGTGGACAACTGCAACAGATTTCGAAAGAAATTTTTTGTTTCTCCACAGTCTGAACACCACGAGAAGGACATGGGAATCCCTGGTCGGCTCTCTCAATTGGATTCAACTAACTGTAAAGTTGGGCCGGTTGAAAGTAAAGAGATTAATCTTAGAAGGCAACAAATATTTCCCACTATTGCCGGTGGGAAAATTGGGGAAAATTCCTTTATTAATTCACAACTTACTGTCGGTCTGGGCGAGGAGAGAAATATTGCACTCAATAATGACGTGGACTTCTCCCCCACCTACGGTATGGGTAGACACAGATGCTTCAGGGACAATAGGCTAGGGTTATCAGTCGAGCCTAGGCCATTAGGGTCAGGGTCTTTGGTCCCAAACCGAGAATTTTCATATCAACGAGCAAGAGCTCTTAGTCCCTTTGTTTTTCCTTCGAACTCACGGCTCCTCCTTGCGGGGGAAATCAGTAGCTTTTCGAATGGACAATTTGAATGCGGTGTCCTGCATTCAAAAGCAAGGGTCAACGAGGTCTCGGAAGTTGCTAGAGTTGTCAGAAGAGATTTTTGTTCTGGCCGAAGAGCTGAACATTCATCTCCATGCATCATACCTCCCAGGCGTAGCGAACGTCTGGGCGGACGCTCTGTCCCGGCGACAGAGCACCAAAGTAGAATGGGCAATCAAGCAAAACATCTTTAACCAGATGATGGCAGAGCCATACCGTCCACAAGTGGGTCTATTCGCGTCCGAGGAGAACCACAGAAGGATGTTAAATTAAAGAAGGATGAATTTGAAAAGAACGAGGAGGTAAGGAATTTGAGATTTTCGGAGATAATAAAGGAGCAACAGTTAGCTGAGGAAAAATTTAAGATACATAGGCAGGGAGGTAACTTTGAAAAGGATGTACCGTCATCTGGGGTGGCTTCGGACATGTGGACAACTTCGGACATTTTGGATAAAAAGTAAAACAACTAAAAATAGAGAGAAGAGGAGTTTGGTTTTGAAAAATAGATGTGTAGCATTCAAGAGGAATGTTGTAACTATATGTAGGATGAACTAATAATTTAAATTAATTAATTTAATTTGTGGTAAATATTTGTGAATATGTAACAAAGAAAACACATGTTTTTGTAAGTGTGTCAAACTTCTACTGAGCATAATTAATGGGATGTGAGGAAGACAATTAACCTACACCAGAATGTTCTACAATTATCTGCGAGACCATACACACAGTAACTCTTTCCCCAAAGTTCATAATACACAGCCTATAGCCCTAACAATTTACTTTTATTGTTTTCCAGATTTATTGGGGTGTTTTCGGACATAGTTTGGGGTGATTTCGGACATGAGGTGACATCGGACATCTAATATTAGTTACAAGGACCTTCCAATATGAACAACAATTAGTACCTAAGTGTATGGTACTCTTACCTAGCCATACATAGCGAGCATCCGTCGAATCATGTCATCACAGGGATCTGCCTTGTATGGGCCGATCGGCTTTTTGCAGACTCCCATTTTCTTATGTTCTTATCATCTGTCATCTTGCTCCCGTTTGAGTAACGCCAATTAAAGGATGCTTAAGACTGAGTAAGGTGTCAGATGTTGACATGATTTGGTGGATGTTTGCTGTGTAAGGTTAGGTAAGAGTATCATATTACATTTCTTTTCATTCACAGGAGTAAAAATGCCACGGATATATAAACCAAAGCCACACAACGAGAAAAGGAAATACAACAGTCATGTATGTCAAGACAAATTAAAGAAAGCAAAAGATGATGTACAAAAGAAGAACAAGAGTGTACGTGAGGCTGCTAAAAAGTGGAAGTTAAGTAAGAGCACCTTACATGACTATATAAAAGGGAAACCTAGTAAACCTGCTGGTTATTGTTAAAGTTCCGTTTGATGGTAAGAAGAAACATCGACATTATATTGCAGTCATAGTAAAGGTTCTACCAGAAATACATGTTCGTTTCCTAAAGCATGTGAAGGGCACAAGTAACGTCTTCATTAACCCAGTTATTGATGATTACAGTGACATAGTACAAATCCTGCCAGAACCAATACTAGACAAGAAGTGCAGAATGCTGTTCAGTGTTGATGTAAATAAATGGCCAAAATAATAGAGAGAGAGAGAAATAGAGAGGGTTGAAGAGCTATAGAGAGGAGAGAGAAAGCGAGCGAGCAGGGGGAGAGAAAGTGAGAGAGAGAGGGTGGGGCCAAGAGAAGGGTGGGAGAGAAAGCGAGAGAGAGAGAGAGAGAGGTGGTAGAGGGCGGGGCCAGGGGAGGGTGGGAGAGGGCGGGGCCAGGAGAAGGGTGGGGCTAGGGGAGGGCGGGGCCAGGAGAAGGGTGGGAGAGAGATCGATATCGAGAGCGAGAGGTGGTAGAGGGTGGGGCCAAGTGAGAGAGGGGGGATGAATAAGGAAAGAGGCAATAATGTGATAAAGTTATATTTTTTGTAAGGTCCTTTTTATTTCATATTATGATTAGTTTAAGGTATATACCTAGGAGATACCATCTCTGCCGGTGGTGGGGCCGAGGCTGCCACTGTTGCTAGAATTAGGTGTGGCTGGGGGAAGTTCAGAGAATTGACGCCAATCCTGACCATGAAAAGAATGCCTCTCCCCCTGAAGGGAAAGGTGTATGCCTCATGTGTTAGAAGTGCAATGACGTATGCCTCAGAAACATGGGCCGTTAAAGTAGAGGATGTCAACAGAATGGAGCGTAATGAGATGAGAATGGTGAGATGGATGTGTGGGGCCAGGCTACAGGATAGAATAACAAATGTTGAGCTGAGGAGACGTTTAGGTATAAAGAGTATTAGCGAGGTGATGCGTACAAGTAGACTGGGATGGTATGGACATGTGGAGAGAATGGATGAACAAAATTGGGTGACAAAATGCAGGTCTGTGATTGTGGAGGGAGCTGCACCAAGGGGTGGACCGAGGAAGACCTGGGATCGGACTATACGCGCCGATCTCAAATCCAAGAACTTGACAAGTGAAGCAGCCCTTAACAGGGTTGCCTGGAACGCCGCCATTAGGACAAGAGACTGAAACTGCACTTATGTGTGGAACACTCAGTCTTAAAATGTTATGTATGTATGTATGTATGTATATACCCTGAAAGGGTTAATTAGTATTTTGGGCCATTAATTAGCCAAGATGGCATCTAGTCGGCTGTGTGCCATTAGTATTCCTTTAATATGCAGTCATTAAGATATTATTGCTAAGCTTTAATGATATCAGTATTATTTTTTTAGAAGTTTGGTCACAAGTGTGAAATACGTTTTCAAGGAGTCATTATGTGTAATTTGAATGAATTAATTGTATTTTTTTTGTATTAGAAAAGTGCCTATACATACGGTGTACCTGAATGCATTAGTGATAATAATATAATTGCGTTTGTTATTGAGAATACATAACAATTTATATGAAGGTGCTAAAATGCACAGAAACTTGGAATCTAATGTATATGCTCCTCTAAGGGCTACAAATGTAAGCATTTCAGTTTGTATTTTTTTTTTTAAACTCTGTCTTGTGTCCGAAGTCGCCTCTGCATTGTCCGAAGCCGTCGTTCAATACACACACTCAGATTTAAAGGGGAAAACCATTAATGTCCGAAGTCACCTTACCCCAGTCCGAAGTCACCTCATATCGATGATGACTTCGGACACCATTATAAATATTAGTTATAATTAAGCCAAAGGCCTATAATTTTTCCACTGTACACACGATTATTCTACGTTTCTAAGCTATACATAGATGCAAAAGATTGCATTATTAAGGCTTTACCTATTGAGTTAGGCTTAAAATTAGGTCAAATAGGTCCGAAGTCACCCCGAATGACGGTAGTTAAGGTAATTAGACAGAAGGAAAATCTAGTGAGGGAGACTGCTGGAAGAAAAAAATGTATTGTGATAAGAGGAGATAAGGAGAAACACAATGTAAAGAAAGAGGAGAGAAGTGGGATAGAGAGAAACCGAGTGAGGGAGATTCTACAGGTAGTGGACGAGGGTGTGAGAGAATGGGAGAATGAAATCGAAGACATGCATAGAATTGGAAAATATAAACAAGAGTCTAGGCCAATGAAAGTGCAGTTTCGTACAGTAGGAATAGTAGAGGAAATCATGAAGAATAAATGGAGGTTGAAAGATAAGGATTGTCTGAAGCATATTTACATCAAAAAAGACTTGGACTTAGATGAAAGAAACAAAATGAAAAGTTTGAGGGATGAGGTGAAGGAATTTAATGCCAAAAGAACAGACGAAGAAGTGGATTTTTTTTTTTTATTGGCGACTGGTAGGAACGAAGAAGAAGAAATGGTTCATCAAAGGACCACAGAGGAAGACGGAGGAGCAAACAGAGAACTTCGGGATGAACGGTCAGACAGAGGAAGCGAGTACCAGTACCGAAGGACAGGAGGGAGAGACTGGTGTAATCCAGGAACAAGTGAGAGAAACAGGGCAGGTGGAGAGCACGGGGGAGCAAGGGAGAGAAGGTGGAGTGGAAGTGGGGGGGGGGGGAGTAGAGTCTGGGAATATTAGGGAAAGAGAAAAAAAGAAAGGTGTAAGAAAGGGGGAGATGAAGCTGATGTATAGTAATGTGGATGGCTTGCTGTCTAAGAAATTAGAATTGAATGACTATATTGAGAAATATAAACCACATATTATGTGCTTAGCAGAAATAAAGTTGAGAGGTGGTACTGAATTGGGAGTGTTGGGGTTGAGTGAAGGGTACAATGTGTGGAGAAAAAATAGAGAAGGAAAAGTGGGGGGTGGAGTGTTAATAATGACTGACACAAATATAGAAGCATGTGAGATTAACCTAGGCAATAATAGATCAGAAATTATAGCAGTGACAATAAAAGACAAGGACAACAAAGCAACTGATATAGCAGTGGCTTATATACCACCACAAACTAGAGCATGGAAGCGGGAAGAATATGATCAACTAATTACAGAATCTGTAGATGCACTAAAAATACTTTTTACCACGGGAACGGGGGCAAAGCTCTTAAGAAGTTTTACTGGGCAACAGCGGCAAAGCTCTTAAGAAGGAAGGCCTAACAAAAAAAATTTAAAAGGCCCCAGTAGCACTAAAATTTTTTTTTTTTTTTTTTTTAATACCTCTCATCACTCCTCCACCATCCCTTCCTTCCCCCCTTTCCCCCTTTCCCCTCCCCCTTCAATTATCACCTATTTTCCATGTTATTCCCTAATTCGTTGGTATATTTTTGTGCTAATATTAGCAAACTGTGTGGAGGATGTGCTTATGTGCCTAGCGAGTGTGTTGCACAAGGGAGAGTGTGAATGAGTGAGGCAGTCAGGCTTGAGGCCTCGTGAAGGGAGGGGTTGCCTCAATTTGCTCCATAATTCATGAATGGGCTGCTCCATGTTTATTCGCGATTTTGACCAGAAATATTATATTTCCACTTGTTTTATTGTTGTTATAGGTTACTATCTTCATAGTGAAGGTAAAATAGGCGCATATGAATAAGTAATAACGATATTTATCGTAAAATGACGATTATAGGCATGAATGGAGCCTAATATGCTCGCCCAGAACAGTGGTGTTCAATACACCCAGCTCGCCGTTTATAGGTTAATAGGAGAAATAAATAAATATTTACAGGTGATTTCAACTGTAAGGAAGTCAATTGGGAAGGGTTAGATGAGGGAAATAATAATGAATCTTGGGGCAGTAAATTACTGAATCTAGTAACAGAAAACATGTTAACACAACATGTTAGGGAAAACACACGAATCAGAGGGATGGATGAACCATCCAGGCTAGACCTAGTCTTCACCAGTGATCCGCATGACGTTAAAAAGATAAATTATCGTTGTCCCTTGGGAAAAAGTGATCACAAGATTTTAGAAATGGAGATGGATTTGGGGAAAAATGAGGAGAGAAATGAAGGACATAAAATAAATAGATACAACTATGCTAAAACTGATTTTAAATCATTGAAACATTATTTCCAACGTATAAATTGGAAGGAACTAGAAAGCCTGGAAATGGTTCAAGACAAATATAGACTTTTCTTGAAAGTATATGAAGAAGGGATACATAAATATGTCCCAAGGTTCCAATCAGGGGTAAAGAAGGAAAAAGAATGGTTCAATATAAGATGTAGTAAGGCACAGGATAGAAGAAACTGAGCCTGGAGTATAGCACGGAAGAGACATAGTGAAAATAACTGGAATAAGTACAAGGAGAAAAGAAATGAATACGTAAAGATATGACGCGAGGAACAATATAAATATGAAAGGAATATTGTAGAGAAGTGCAAAAACGAGCCAAAACTATTTTATAGATTTGTAAATGGAAAAATAAAAACAAAAGAAGGTATTGTCAGACTAAGAGTTGGAACGAACAGCTATGAGAAAGATAAAGACTTGTGTGAAGTTATGAATGAAAAGCTTCAGTCAGTGTTTGTAAAAGAGGAGGAGTTTATAGAACCTGATAGAGAAATGAGAACACCACAGATGCCTGAAATGAAAGTGACAAAAAGTGAAGTGCTGAAATTGATGCAGGATTTGGACGTGAGGAAATCAATGGGACCAGATGGAGTGGCTGGATGGATCCTCAAAGAATGTGCGGAAGAGCTAGTGGAACCAATCTATGACATCATCAAATCTTCACTGAATGAAGGAGACCTTCCAGTGGAATGGAAGAGAGCTAACATAGTACCTATTTACAAAGGAGGAGACAGAGAAAATCCGCTTAACTACAGACCGGTGTCCCTCACCAGCATTGTTTGCAAAATTTGTGAGAAAATTATAAGAAAAAAGTGGACACACTTCATAGATAGAGGGGGTGCTTAGTGAGAAACAGTTTGGATTCAGGGAAGGGAGATCTTGTGTATCTAATTTATTAAGCTTTTATAGCAGAGTGGTAGATGTTACACAGGAGAGAGAGGGATGGGTTGACTGTGTTTACCTGGACCTGAAAAAGGCCTTTGACAGGGTGCATCACAAAAGGTTATTGTGGAAATCGCAGGTTGTTGGAGGTGTACATGGTAGGATGTTAAAATGGATGGAAAACTTTTTAATAGGAAGAGAAATGAGGACCACAATACGAGACGAATATTCACAGTGGAGGAGTGTGACGAGCGGAGTACCACAGGGATCAGTGTTGGGTCCGATAATGTTCCTACTTTATGTAAACGACATGCCAGAAAACTTGAGTAGTCATATGAATATGTTCGCGGATGACGCTAAGATCATGAAGAATGTCACCTGTATAGAAAGTTGTCAGGATCTTCAAAAGGACCTACAGTAGATAAGTTGCACAGATGGAGCCAAACCTGGAAAATGAGTTTCAATGCAGAAAAGTGTCATGTTTTGGAGTGGGAACAAGTGAGATAAGGCCAAGCTGGGAGTACAAATTAGGAATTGAAATAATCGGCAAAACACGGCATGAGAAGGACCTTGGAGTGATAATACAAGATGATCTATCGCCGGAGAAGCATATTAACATGATCATTGGAGGAGCATATGGAATAATAACCAATATGAGAGTGGCATTTAACTATTTGGATGAAGAAATTTTAAGAAAACTGATAATGACTATGATAAGACCAAGATTAGAATATGCAGCAGTGATATGGTTACCACATTTGAAAAAACACATTAACAAATTAGAGAAAGTCCAAAGGATAGCAATGAAGATGATCCCAAGATTGAAGGAGTTGACATATGAGGAAAGACTGCTGCCTACCTTGAAAGAGAGAAGGGAACGAGGCGACTTAATAACGATGTTCAAGGGAGTAAAAAGTTTGGAACGAGTAGATAGGGAAGATCTATTCGTGAGGGATAATGGAAGGACACGAGTTTAAACTGAGGAAGGGCAGATTTTGTAAGGACACAAAGAAATTCAGCTTCCCATATAGAAGTATAGAGACTTGGAACAACTCGGAGGAGGAGGTGGTGAGAGCGAAGAACATTAACATGTTCAAATCTAGGTTGGATAAAAGTAAATATGGAAATAAGACAACATAAGCTATGATATATTAGTCCAAAATACTGGGAATTGGGAATATCCATTACGATACTTGTCTAAGTAAAATGGATTGATTATAAAGTAACTAAGACAGACAACACGAGCGCTGCTCAATTCCTGTAAACTACAAATAGGTAAATACAGGCTTCCTCTCTACCTAACCCGCCGAGGAATGACTTCGGCGGGGGGTCCAGACGCATTGTTGGAGGACTGGAACAGGTGGAATTCCATCTATCTTTTTCCGCCTCCCGACGCTTCACTCATGTGTCAGGTAGTTCAGAAACTACGGGGTTACCGGGGCTTAGTCTCGATGATCGCGCCTCTATGGCCGGCTCAGGTGTGGTACCACCAGTTGAAAATGTGGTGAGAGAACCCGGTGTCGCTCCCGATCTTGTACTTCCACTTGGAGACAATTGACAACCTAGAGACCTCGCTGACTTTTGCCTTTTGGACACTCCGTATGGAGAGAGCGTTACTAATAAATTCCTTAATCATTATACTATGTCTACCAGGAGACAATATCAATCGCATTGGAAGTTTTTCACAACCTGGATAGTAGAAACGGCACAAACTGATGCATCAGTAGCTTTGGTTTTCAAGTACTTGGACTATTTGTTTGAACAAAAACGCCTTTCTGTAGTTACGCTGAAGAATCATCTGTCCGCTATTAGAACCCCCTTTTATGACCTAACAGGTCTATCTATACCGCAGGCGGAGGAGAAAGGGTTCATGAGGGCATGTTTCAAGCTTCGCCCACCACCCCGCCAGCTCATGCCTACCTGGTCACTGGACAAAGCTTTGTCTTTGCTTCATTCGCGCAAGTATAATCATGCGCCAGATTTTGACTCGTTGTTTACCTCCGGATCCGGGGGCTCTCATATGAGGCGATCGTCGTGTCCGGGGGTATTCCTGAAAAATGTCTTTGTCTTCGTATACTTAGTCATGTTCTACATTCCCCCCCCATCCCCTATTCCTTTTGGAGATTTCGAAGGAGGAAAGCAGAACCAGACTCATTCAGTACATATAACGCGTACTTATTCACTATAGAAGAAAACCCTTTGTCTTCTTACTTAGTCATGTTCTACATTCCCCCCCCCCCTTATTCCTTTTGGAGATTTGGAAGGAGGAAAGCAGAACCAGACCTCGTAACCAAAACCATCTAATGGATCATGAGATTGGCGTAGTGCAATACATGGAACCGAAGGTCTCTCCAGACAAATATTGTGATAGAAAGGTATTATGAGAAGACCAAACTCCCAATTGGGAAATATCCTGTATTGAATAATTATTCAGAAAGCGGACCATAGTTGTCCATTTCCGACATCGTGAGCCCTGGCCATTGCCCGGGGTTCTGCCGTTTGGATTACATCGACAATCTTGGAGTCAAGGTGTCTGCGAGAGGCGAGTCTGATCATCTGGAGAGATCCACAGGTGTGAAGCAACCAACGGTCTTGTGGCTTTAATGTAAGAATGCAATGCCTGATCAGGGCAAAGGGGGTGGTGCCGTGTGCCCCGTTGCAAGACAGGAATAGTAAATGGAGTAAAATGTGTCCCTCATGTTCATTATTCGCTATGAAAGCAGGGGCTGGGGCTACAGTTACACTTTGGTGTTAGGCCTGGAAGTGCAAACAATTGGGAGAACTAGACATTGCTGCTAGCTCTGACACTCGGTGAACTGTGGCGAGTGCTAGGAGGAAGACACATTTTTCTGTCAGTTTAACTAAGGAAGGTTTTACAGAATATGATCAAGAGGCTAATCTTGTTAAAACTTGATCCAGGGACCACTAGGGGAGCAATTGCCCTCGGGGTGCCCTGAGCCGAAAACATGCCTTGATAAACCTGGCTCCATCTTTAGGGAGAAGACGGAGTCCAGCCAGGTCAAAGAACGGCTCTATAATGGCCGTGAGATAATTTCTTAAGGTAAATACCGAAAGATGTTATGTTCAAAAAGGGGTAATTTAGATACAAGAGAATAAGGCCGGCCGACTGACTGTATTGGTCGGACTCCACCAACCAGGTAGTAAAACTCGTCCAGTGTGACTCATATTGCCTGAGAGTGGTCACCGAATATTGGGCCTTTAAATTAGGGTGAAAGATAGGATCGTATTTTTTCTCTTAGCCATTTAGCCTATAAAACGTCCATAATGCAAAAGCAAGTCTAAAGGCTTCCAATTTGGTCCAAGTGGAATTGAGAGATTGGAATTTCCACCGGAGACGGGCATCATAGGCTCAGGCGGCTTTATCACGCTTGTGTGGACCAAACTGGCGCAATGAGACACACTAGACCCTTGTATGACTTTGTACATGAGGGTCGTGTCCGGGGGAGGGAACAGGTAGATGGACGACCATGTATTCCAATTGACCGGAAAAGCGGCCGGTCCACCCGCCGGGGTTACTGACCACCGGGTTATAGATTGACGGGTCTTTACTGACGTGTGGGATGCAAAAAGGTCTACTTGTGGATGGGAAGGAAGAATCGGCTTGTCGAAAGCTTCCTGTTTGAGTGCCCATACCACTGACGTACTCTTGCCCCGGGATAAGGCGTCCGCCCAAAGGTTGGCCCTTCCAGGGAGGTACTAGGCTTAACCCTCTCACCATGGAAGGGCTCTTGAACGCCCATAAAAAAGCATATAACAGGTACCCGGAAGGCCTCTTGAACGCCCAGTGGTTGAAAGCCTGTGAGCTTCGTGTGCGAGGCGTCGGTCCGACGCATGTAAACAACAGCCGGCTGGACCGACGCCCCGCATCTCCGGCCACAATAAGGAGAGCGTCGCTTGTTCGTGTGTGCCTGTATGTTGTTGTTAAGTATCGAATAGTAGTGTAAAGTGGCTGTTTTGGCCATAAAGTTATCTCCAATGAAATCATCATCACAGCTCAACCAGTTGACTTAGAGAGCTCTACTTAATGCCATTCTACAGGTAAATAACACAGCTATGCTTGGGGACGCGCGGGAATGCGGGAAGCAGTCTGATTAACAAATATACGGTAGCCTAGCCTAGACGTTTTTCGGCCAAAACACCCGGGTTTTGAGGAATATATATATAATACATAGCCGGGGCTGGAGGGTTAAATGGTAAGGAAGAATCAGCTTGCTAAAAGCTTCCTGTTTGAGAACCCATTCCACTGACGTGCACTTGCAACGGGATAAGGTGTCCGCCCAAAGGTCGGAAATAAATTTCAACCCGAATGGAACACGGGTAAACTTTACTGCTGAATTTTGTCAGGGAAGGGCAAGAAATCTTTGATCTCTTTTGGAGATCGGAATGTGCCAAAAGGCATCGTTGAGTTCCAACGTTATCAGTCACACGTCCTGATGAAGGATTAGCTGTATCTGAGACACTGTGAGCATGCGAAATCTGTAATTTTAAGTGAGGAGAGATCTATGACTGGTCTCATCTTTGAGCTGTCCCGTTTGGGAACAACAAGAAACGTGGGATAGGAAAACTTTGGTGTCTTTTATAACTGGCACTAATACCATCGGCTTCAATAATTCTTTGATTACTTCCAAGACGTTTGGTGAAAGTATAATTATATTGTTCCTCAGATTGTATATGACAAGAAGCAAACTTATGGTCCTCATTTGGAACCTTATTGGGGGCAATTGCAGTGATGGATAGAGCAAATTTTGCCGCCTCTGCTGCTCATTCCACCCACGGACCTTGTCCCACTCCTAAGGTAAACATGCGAGATGGAGGGTCTGTAGCAACAGTATCTATCTTTGTAGAAGACACTGAGGAGAGGGACTTTATAGTATTATGAGCAGCAAGCTTAGAGAAATCTGACCAAGGCTTCAAGGATTTTGTGGCAGAAAATACTGGAGCAGGTTTGTCCACAAAAACTGAATATCAGACATGGAAGGGAAAGGAGACATGACTACATCCATTCCCCGCCTTTCAGCATCTTTTGCCCGCAGACTTTTTAACTCATTTACCTCGAGGACTCAGGATTGAGGGCCCGGGTAAAGTTCAGGGAAATCTGTCTCCGCGTCTTCGGGAATAGGAGCACCAATTATTGGTTGCCAAACTCGGGCAGGGTCATAAAGCAAAGGCATTGGCTTTTTGGGCAACCCCGGCTCTGCCTCAAGGGCAACCGGAGTGAACGGGGTTAGGAATAGCCCAGACCTGTCAAGGGTGGGAATCGTTGCAGAATCACTGGCTGGGGAACACTAGGACCAATTAACCCTGAGGAACGAGGCAGTGAGGTGGTCTTTATTTGTAAAGGAACAGTAGGTAGCGTAGAGTGCATTAGCCGAGATGACAGCTTAACCTGGGGAGTCAGAGACTTGTCTCTGACTAAACTTAGACTTAATTGCGTCTAGAACTTTTTTTTGGAACAAGGTCTCAAACTTCATTGGGACGTGGGCAAAAGAATATTTAGGAAACTCACGTAGTCATTACAGATAATGTCTGGGACTTAGGATATGTAAACTTTTACATCACTCCAAATATTTAGCAAAACCTGAGGCGCCCCAGCCGCAGTTATGTGGCCACTCGGATTGTGGTGGTGTTTCACGAAGAGTGCACAGTTTGTACACTTCTTAGTAGCCCACTTAGCTAGCGTACAATCAACACAAGACACATGGCGTACGTCCAAGAAGGGGGAATTTGTTGCATCTTGTGACCCCGCACCACTGCACCATGGTCGAGGCTGAAGCGACGATGGGGAACCCGCCATTTTCTCTGGTGTAGAAAAATCCAAGAAGCCGCTCTCCGAGCACACCGGAGAGGGCCACACACCCGGATGGCGAGCCAAAACGCGGGTGACGCCCGGAGCTGATCACAATTGTGGCTCAGGCGAGGGGTGGAGATTACAGGGGAGAGCTGTTGCTCACCAGGCCAAGAATCAATGTTACATAATACCAGAGCAAAGAACAAAGTCATGTACCAGCTCGTCATGCATAAGGCCTATGGGGTGTCGAGCAGCATGTTAGCTATATGAATGCAGTAAAAGAAGTTAGAGCGGGGTAGCGTATCAGCTACATCTTCTATAAGAATGGATTCAAGTGGGATAGTCTATGGCTATCATTAATATGATTAGAGTACACCCCCCCCCTTTCTCTCATACATTGTTCTACATTGAGAACCCGTTTGGCTTATAATAGGGATAGTACCCGGAGGAAATGTTCCTTATAGTTCAATAATAGTGGAACCAATGGCACCAGCTTATACATTGTAAAATGAAGTAAATCTCTCGAAAAACTTCATAAAATACATTCAATATTTGGTTTATAATAGGGATAGTACCCGGAGGAAATGGTGTTCCTTATAGTTCAATAATAGCGGAACCATTGGCACCCAGCTTAACCCTTTCACCACGGAAGGCCTCTTGAACGCCCATAAAAAAGCATATAACAGCTGCCCGGAAGGCCTCTTGAACGCCCAGTGGTTGAAAGCCTGTGAGCTTCGTGTGCGAGGCGTCGGTCCGACGCATGTAAACAACAGCCGGCTGGACCGACGCCCCGCATCTCCGGCCACAAGAAGGAGAGCGTCGCTTGTTCGTGTGTGCCTGTATGTTGTTGTTAAGTATCGAAAAGTGGTGTAAAGTGGCTGTTTTGGCCATAAAGTTATCTCCAATGAAATCATCATCACAGCTCAACCAGTTGACTTAGAGAGCTCTACTTAATGCCATTCTACAGGTAAATAACACAGCTACGCTTGGGGATGCGCGGGAATGCGGTAAGCAGTCTGATTAACGAATATACGGTAGCCTAGCCTAGACGTTTTTCGGCCAAAACACCCGGGTTTCGAGGAATATATATATAATACATAGCCGGGGCTGGAGGGTTAAACAGTACAGTATATTGAAAAATTAAGTAAATCCACCGAAAAACTTCATAATACTGTATACCGGTAATACTTATCAATAGAAAGAGACCAATCGACCTCTCATGTTGTAAAATTCAGTAGAGTGAGGCTCTGAGCTAGGCCTATTGGCCGCTTCCGTGATCACGCGCTCGATGTGACGAGCGTGAGAATATCCCTATATAAGAATCCATAAGTAGAGCCAAGAACATATCAGCTCAAAATAATGTTACCAGTATGTAACTATAAAAGTTTGGTAAACTTTGATATATGAGGAAATAAGTAATGATCACGTAGAACTGCAGAATATGTACGTAATACAGCTCGGTCCCGCATAGTGCGAGAAATTGATCGATACAATGCGTCGCACTATGTTAATTCGCACTATGTGAACAACGTATCCTATTGGGAAAAACGTAATTGGTCGATCGGTCCTCCATATAGCACACATATCTTTCCTTATATCGTTATTTATACCGACACAAACATACCAAGAACAAATGTTAATGATAAATATTGCATATCAATGGTAAATTAGACCTTTCCTTGCCTTAAATTCTACACTTGATATGATCACGAGGGAATGAAGATTCCGAGAGACAGAAACGAGCGAGGTACGTGGAGAGTAAGAGGGTGGTGAAGAGAGTAGTGAAGGAAAGTAAGAGAAGAATAGATGAGGAATTTGGAAGGAATCTGAGTGTAAAATGGAGGGAGAGTAAGAAACTGTTCTGGAAAGAAGTCAAGAAAGTTAGGGAAGGTAGCAAGGGAAACAGTAAGGGTGTGAAAGATAAGAATGGGAGAATGCTAGCCGAGAAGCAAGAGAGAGTCGAAAGATGGAGGGAGTACTTCAGTGAGTTGCTAAATGTAAGGAATGAAGAGCCAGCAAACATAGCTGGATATTGTATGGGAGGGAGAAGAAGAGAAGTAGTGGAGAAGGAGGTGGGGATCAGGAGGTCAGAAGTGTGGGAAGCCATGAAAAGAGTGAAGTTGGGGAAAGCACCAGGAAACAGATGGAGTGTGTGGGGAAATGTTGAGGTACGGTGGTGAGATAGTGATAGAATGGGTATGGAAAATGTGCAAACTAGCATGGGAGAAGGGGAGTGCACCCGATGACTAGAAGACTGGCATAATAGTCCCCCTATATAAGGGCAAAGGGGAAAGAGGAGTGTGTGGTAACCACCGAGGAATATGTCTTCTAAGCGTAGTAGGGAAGGTATACAGTAGGGTAGTGATTGAGAGAGTGAGAGTGAGAACGGAGAAATGGATAGGCGACGAGCAGGGAGGTTTTAGGAAGGGAAGAGGATGTGTAGATCAGATTTTTACCCTGAATTGTGTTGTGGAGAAGTATCTGGAGAAGAAACAAAAGGTGTATGTTGCCTTTATGGACTTGGAGAATGCCTATGACAGAGTGGATAGAGAAGGTTTGTGGAAAGTACACTGTACTTAGAATATACGGAGTAGAGGGCAAGTTGCTGAAAGCAGTGAAGAGCATGTATGAGGGTGCAAAGGCGGCAGTACGTGTGGAGAGTGAGCAGAGCGAGTTCTTTGACCTGAATGTTGGTTTGAAACAGGGGTGTGTGATGTCCCCGTGGTTGTTTACTGTATATATGGATGGAGTCATGAAAGAAATACTATCAAGAGCAGTGGATGTTGGTGTATCGCTGAAAAGGGAGGGAATTGAGTGGAAGCTACCTATACTGCTGTTTGCGGATGATACAGTTCTGATGAGTGATAGTGAATGGGAGTTGCAGGGTCTGGTAAATGAGTTTGGAACAGTGTGCGAAAAACGGAATTTGAAGGTAAATGCGGGGAAGAGCAAGGTTATGGTCTTCGAAAGGGGTGAAGTCACAGAGTGTGAGGTTAAGCTGAACGGTCAGGCTTTGGAGATCGTCAACTCTTTTAAGTATCTGGGCAGTGTGTTGAGTAAAGATGGGACTATGGATGAAGAAGTGCAGGAGAGGGTACAACAGGGGAAGAGGGTTGTAGGAACGCTAAAAGCAGTAACAAGAAATAGGGTGGTCAGTATGGAAGTGAAGAAGTCCTTGCATGACAGTGTGGTAATCCCGACACTGACTTACGGAAGCGAAGCATGGACGTTGGTTGAGAGACTCAGACCAAGAGTGAGAGCAGTGGAAATGAATTACTTAAGGAGTGCGTGCGGAGTTACATGGAGGGATAGACAGACTAATGAGGAAGTAAGAAGGAGGTGTGGTGTGGAGGTAGATGTGCTGGAAAGTGTGAAAAGGAACAACTTGAGATGGTTCGGCCATATGGAACATATGGAAAGCGAGAGAATGACTAAGAGGGTGTATGAGAGCGAGGTGGAGGGACAGAGAGGGAGAGGTGGAAGGATGGAGTGAGGAAGTACATGAACGAAGGTGGTGCTGGTTGGGGGGAGGGGCGTCGACTGACTGGGGACAGAGGTGCATGGGGGCGGTTCGTTCGTGTCCACCCCTTTGGGCATCACGGCGTCAGGCAATAGATAGATATGATCACAAACCCGAGAATGCGAGATAGCGTCACACAGTTTGGGGTAAAAAATGTCTGGCTGACCAGCCTCCCTCCATGCCCAAGCTGCTCAAACACCAGTGATGCCACGAGTCAGGCAGGAAATTTATCGCACTGTACAAATTTTGGCCGCACTAATAGAAAACTCCCCGGATTTAACCCATATTGCCGCCCGACTCGCAATAAAAGATTGTATTCGCATTGGTTGATCATTTTGTGTTTAATATTTTCATTGCTCGCACTAATCAAAATTCACACTGTTTGAACTCGCTTTATACGGGCCCGAGCTGTACGTACCTGCTATAGCTTATATAAGAAAGAATTCCAGTGGGATAGTCTATCGGCTATCATGAATATGATTAGAGTGGCTTTTAATCGGGATAGTATCCTGAGGAAAACATTGTTCCTCAATTAAACCGGAAACCTGTTGGTGACTCGGTTTATGTATTCGGAGTACCCGGAGTACCCTGAGGAAAACATTGTTCCTCCACTCAACCGGAACCTGTTGGTGCATCGGTTTATTGTACCCGGCGTACCCAGAGTACCTGGAGGAAAACTTTGTTCCTCCACTTAACCGGAACCTGTTGGTGCATCAGTTTATTGTACCCGGCGTACCCAGAGTACCTGGAGGAAAACATTGTTCCTCCACTTAACCGGAACCTGTTGGTGCATCGGTTTATTGTACCCGGCGTACCCAGAGTACCTGGAAGAAAACATTGTTCCTCCACTTAACCGGAACCTGTTGGTGCATCGGTTTATTGTACCCGGCGTACACAGAGTACCCGCAGGAAAACATTGTTCCTCAATTTAACCGGAACCTGTTGGTGCATCGGTTTTTTGTACCCAGAGTACCTGGAGTTAACCCTCGTGGCCCGGGCTGCCTTTCTAAAGGACGGAGCTCGTATCCGGGCGATCTGGCTGAAAAATTAGTAGTGTAAACAAAGACCTATCTCCCTTAATATAAGGGGTAGAATTATCAAAGTAA
This sequence comes from Paralithodes platypus, assembly GCA_032716605.1. NCBI lineage: Eukaryota > Metazoa > Arthropoda > Malacostraca > Decapoda > Lithodidae > Paralithodes > Paralithodes platypus. The sequence continues at coordinate 2,872,026 of CM064533.1, read as the reverse complement.
CATCAAAATGTGCGCCTTACCTTGCTGCGTAGAATGGCGTTGAGTAGAGCTCTCTAGCTCAACTGGTTCCGGAGTTATGGCGATGTTAGTGGAGGTAACTTTTGGCGCATATCTACCTTGGCGCGTCCGAACACTCAACCGCGGCCCCGGCTACGACGCCCTGTTGCACTCGTTGCCCTACCCGCAATTATGCCGGGAAGCTTTTTGAGAGTTTTTATTGTTTATTATGCCATTTATTATAGTTATGTTATTTTCACCCAATAAAGTTAATTTTATGAAGTTATTTGTGTCTCTGTCCCTTATACTTAGTTTTATTATTATTATAGTGTCACTTTCACTAGACTATGATAATTGATCGTGTCATTTTCACTTTTATGTATTGTTAGGTAAGCTAATAATATATATAGTGTCACTTTCACTTGTTCATATTGTTATGAAGGCACTTATTATTACTTATGTGTGTCTCTTTCACTTATACTTAGTTTTATTATTATTATAGTGTCACTTTCACTGGACTAGGATAATTGATAGTGTCATTTTCACTTATTTATTGTTAGAGGTAAGCTATAATATATATTTTAGTGTCACTTTCACTTGTTCATATTGTTATGAAGGCACTTATTATTACTTATGTGTGTCTGTTTCACTTATATTTATTTTATTATTACTATTAGCCTACATTTTAGAGTGTCACTTTCACTGTCATTGTCACGGGCACTTCAATATTGCACTAGAGTGTGAAAGTCGTTGAAGCACCGTCCAGCACACAGTGCCACTTCACACTCGAGGCATTCCTATGTGGTTTTGCTCACTGTGGGGTCTGCGAGTTGTGTGGCTGCACACATGGCACCTCTTCTGACTCCTAACTTTACTACCTGGTGCTTTGAAAGGAAGGGGGTGGAGCTGGTGCTTCCTGAAGAAGTCGGCACACCCCGTGCGGTCCAGCTGGCCTGGTCCTTGTAGTGGTCTCCCAGGTTCCGCATATTTAGCCAGGAGCTCAAGTTTCACCTGCTTGTGGAACTTCTGCAGGGACTTGTACTTCTTGGCTCCGGGAGTCCACAGACGGTAGATGTAGGCATTGAGGGCCGACATATCTACCGTATGCAGAATAAACTTCTTATACCACCTGCAAGATGTTTGCAGGCAGTCGATGAAGCCCATCTGCATGTTGGACTTGTCGACGAGGTGCATATTTAGGTTGTAGTCCAGGACAGCAGCTGGTTTCTGGATGGGGTTTTTCGTTCTTCGGTCCACCTTCCCTGTGGCGACCATCTCGGCCTTGTGGCATGTGGTGAGGAGGTTGACCTTCCGCTGGTCATGCCAGTGGATGGAGAGGATGGGGCCACTCTTCTTGTGGTAGATGTCCGTCTTCTTGGTCTTGGTCGGGTACACTGGCATGCCCTTCCTCTTGGCCTAGACTGTGCCGACAGTTCCGGTCTTGCGGTCATGGAGGTACTTGGTTAGGATGGGCGACGTGTAGTAGTTATCAGTGTAGAGAATGTGGTTCTTATGGAAGTGTTTCTCCATCATTCTCTGCACGACAGCGCCGCCAAATCCAAAGTCGGGGTCAGTCTGAATTTCGCCACCACTGCCGCTGTAGACCACAAAGTCCAGCACATATCCCGTCTTGCAGTCGCAGAGGACGAAGAGCTTGATGCCGAAGCGGTGTCTCTTGGACGGGGATATACAGGACCAGAGACTCATCGAGGCACATCTTCTGAAATGGAATCAGGTAGGTGGTAAACCGATGACGTATCATGTCATACAGCTTCCTGATTTTCCATAATGAGTCGGGAAAGTGGACTGCCATGTTGTTGGTCAGATGGAGATAGTAGAGGATGTCAAAGTACCTGTCCCTGGACATGTACTTGCCAAATGCTGGAGTCGTGATGAGGTCGGCAGTGATCCAATAGTCTGCCAGAGCGTGCTTCCTGATATGTGTCATCAGCATAGTCAGTGCCAAGAACACATACAGTTCTGCCACAGTGACAGCTCTCCATGCCACCATCTTGGCACTGGTCTTCCTGCCAAGAAAGTTGGCACAGATCTCATGATGGTTGTTGATCTCCTCGACGAGGTATTCCATGACTTTATTGTCATAGAAGCCACAGAAAAGTTCACTGGGGGTAGCATTTAGGCCACACGGATATGCTGGTGACACCCCGGAACCAATCTGCTGCTCGTCAAAGGCAGGACAATCTGGCTCAAAATCCGCCCCATCTGTCCACACAAACAAGTTGGATGAGCGCGCACGTGCAGGCGCAGCAGGCACACGCCTTTGCCCACGCGGACGCCCTGCATTCCCACGCCCACGCCCAGGGGCAGCGACGTCGACAGGCTGAGCCGCACGCCCACGACTTCGCCCTCGAACTCGTCGTGTCGGGACTTCCTTCTCTTCCACATCCTCTTCGTCGTCCTCCTCCTCCTCAGGCGATGTCAGGTCATCTGGGACAATGTTGGGGTCGTCAGCATCTTCTTCGGGAGACAATTCCGATGAAGAAGTGACCGGGCGTCGGCGGCGTGGGGGGCGGGAGGCTGCGGGAGGTTGAACAATGGGAGCCTCAGCCTCGGGAGTTGGGCTCCTATTGCGGCGAGCCGAGGGCTTCTCCGCAGCAAATAATTCCCTACGATGTGGGGGCCTGTGGTGGCACATTGTGGGAGGACAATGCTGCCCCACTAGTACCACTTGTAGAGGCTCTTTGATTATCGTGAGGGAGAGATGAAGCCGAGGGCTGTGGGTGACCCGCGCGGCGTCCCGGGTCAAGGCGTCGGGACAAAGGAATGCGGGTGGTTGCTAGACCAGGGTCGGCGTCACTATCACTATCTTCGCCTTCCCTAGCTTTTTCTGCTGCCCTGCGTGCTTTCTTGGCTGCACTTTTCACTAAAGTTGTTTGTAAAAGTATTTACCCACTTTCAAGGGCGTACGGGCAGGCAAAGGCGAAGGTCTAGGGCTAGGCCTAGGCTGACCACGCAAAGATGGCGACGGGGTAGGCCTAAGCTCTAGCACACCCGGAAGTTCGACTGCACCTTCCTGCAACACTTCCACATCAGGATCATCACTACTATCTCCTCCCTCAAACAAGTGAACATTGTCATCATCCCCAAACCCCACAAAATCATCGTCTTCACTCGCACTTATAAACTGTTCTTTATCAATCAAGCTTTCGCCACTGCTTTCTTCAATGGCAAAAAGTTCTCTCTCTTACCGCACTATCACTCAACAATACCTTGCTTTCTTGCGTTGAGCCTTTTTCTTGCTTGCAACAGGCGTAGACGTAGCGAGCGGGGTAGCACTGGGGTGCGCGGAAGGTTGCACAGAATCGGACGCGTCGGAATTAATTATTTCACTACAGTATAACTCGCCATGGCGGGCACGTAGGAACTGATAACGGTAGTAGTTGAGGCTTGGTGGCGCTGCGATCGCCCCTGCAAAGGAAATTGTCGCCGCGCGAATTTCAAAACACGCTTTCAAGCATAGGGATTTTAAAAGGACACCCGGGCTCCGGCCCATCTGCCGCACCGTCATTTTAAAATGCTGCCCGGGCCAGAAGGGTTAAACATTGTTTCTCACTTTAACCGGAAACCCGTTGGTGACTCGGTTTATATACCCAGAGGAAAACATTGTTCCTCAGTTTAACCGGAACCAGTTGGTGCATCGGTTTTATTAATATACATATACAGTACAGTCCATCCTCCAAATTTGCGAGATTATGGGCGACATGCGACCTAGAAAATTTCAAATTTGCAAATTTCAAGCAACGTAGCTTATGGGAATAATTACTTATGGGCGGCACCCGCCGAATTTCCTAATACAACTTCAACTCCTGGGTCATCAAGATGGCGGGAAACCAAACGCTCTCCAAGATGCGCCTGGTTATTTCCCGCTAAATAACCGTTATTTACATGAATCCAAACGTTATTTTAGAAAGTGGGTAACTATTCTGACTTGCCGTTATTGCCGAAAATGTTATTTTATAAGTTTGTTATTGGCGGAGTGTTTGTTGGCTTAGGCCTATTAATTGGCTTGACGCTTGGGTTCCGACTTCCGAGGCGAGGCAAGGCCTCACCGCCTCTCTCTCCCCCACCCCTCTCGTCCTCCTCAGCCAACACAGCCGCCTCGCCTATCATCCGCCGCTTCTTCCTCGCAAATGTGGATTAGGGGGTCGCAAATTAAGAGGAAATGGCGGATTTCCCTTATAATTCTACGGGCTGGTTCGCACATGTGAAATCGACCTCGCAAATGTGGAATATTATATTTTTTCCAATTTTGACCCCCCTCTCAAATTTCAAGGATCGCATATTTGGAGGATGGACTGTATATATATACACACATTATAGGTTTGACTCCTGTAAGGAGATAAAGAAAACCTAATATTTAGTAGTGGCCCCATAATCATTGACGAACATGCCTATTACATAAGGCACCCTCTTCAAACACTCATCCGCCGTAGTTTGAATCTACCGCGCAGAGCATTTAAAAAACTGAGGAGCCTTCATCATGAGCGCACGCGACCTCACTCATGGCTTCAGTCATAATGAATTGGGTTCTCACTACGAAAAAAATTTGTAAAAAAATAAAAACAAAAAGAAAATAAGAATAACTATTCAATAAGCTTTCCATCATATCGTGGATGTACTTGTGTGGATCTTTTGACCAGACGCTACTGCAGGCGTCATTCTTCCTTCACTGACATATCAAGTAAACCAAAATCCTGAATACATCAACGAATGGGAAGGGGATGGTCGGGAGGGCCCCAGTCGTCAATGATTACGGGGCCACTACTAAATATTAGGTTTTCTCTATCTCCTTACAGGAGTCAAACCTATAATTTATTAGTGGCCCCTCCATCATTGACGAACATGCCTGATTTCTAAGACTGGAGGGGGACATTCGTAATCATATCATAACTCTAGAAAAGCAGATAATCAAACAACCACATAGTATTCTTACTCTTGTAAAAAAGAGATATTCGGGTGCATAAACTTTATACAGCCTAAATCTTCAAAAAGGGGTACAAGCAGGAGCGTGCTTCAAAGAAGCCTGCTTGAAAAAGGGTTAACTCTGAGACTCTGTACACAGATCTGCTAGTTAAGAAGGCACCCCACTTAAAGTAAGTGGTGAAAACTAAAAACTTATAAGTTTACATGTGCACATATAAACCCCATTAACTAGTGGATATATTCCTAAAAATATAACCAGACATAAATGAATTCTTGTACATTCGTAGAAGTACTGAACTCGTGTACTTATGGAGAAGTAATTACTTCAAAAGTAAAAGTCGTAGTTGCAACTACCGAGATTTCTCAAAAATCTATTGCTTCACAGCCAAAGCTACTTACAACAAGAATTGTTGTAACACTACTATTGGCCTTTAGCACAATTTCCTGCAATGAATACTACAGAGAAATTTTATAATACAATGCCTACAAACAGTATCACAGCTCGTATGTTCCGAACACATACTCCGGAGGGGTCTAGGGTGTCCTATGTCACACTGACTGCACCCTCCCCCCCCCCCCCCTTTTTCTTGAAATTAAACAAAACGTGACTAAAAGGGCCACCTAGACCCTCTGCCGTAAAGCTATACATGGCAAGGAAGGTTTGTCCAGAGCTACTGAAAGGTATCGAGTCAAAAACTCCTGATTAGAGGCCCACAACTGTGTGGACTTAATAACTTCCACCGAAAGATTATTAAGGAAACGTAAAGAGGCTGTCCCCTTGCGTAAATCGTGGGTCTTACCCACAACGCCGGGATTCTTCTCTTTAAAGTCCTCGACCAAGAGAGAAGCCAGTGTACGCTCCATCAAGCGTTCACCCGGACTTGCGACCCATAAAGCACCCTGGTGATTTAGAGGTGCCACTCTTAAATATTTGGTTAGAGCTTGCACTGGGCAAAAAAAGATGGTGCACCTTTCCCCTTTTTAACGCCGGCACCGTGAACTCTGAAAACACGTGTTCACTGTGCTCATTCTTGGCTATGAATCCTGGGGAAGGTGCAATGTGAATACACTCATGAAGCCTATCAAACCTGAGGCAATTAGGTGTGTTGCTCATCGCCGCCAGCTCAGATACTCTGTTCCCGGTAGCCAAAGCCATAAGGAATACTGCCCTTTTGTAAAATCTGCAGTCTTTGGTACATACGGGAACAAGAATAACTACGATGCTTTGTCCAGAGACCATGTAGGCCTGAGCTGACGGGGAGGTGGGCGGAGTTTAAAACCTGCCCTCATAAAACAATTTCAGATAAATGTTTCTGCATGAACAGATACATTAAATAATTAACAACCAATGCCACCGAGGGCACAGTTTGTTTTGTTCTAAGAATCCAAGACATAAAAGCTTGCCAATGCGATTGAAACTGTCGCTTTGTAGACTGGGTATATTGATTCGTGAATATCTTGGTCACGTCGCTACCATATGGTGCTAGCCACTTAGCCTCCTGAATGTCCATAATGAACAAGTCCGCGAGGTTTCTAGGTTGCCAATTGTGTTCTAAGTGGAACAACCCGACCGGGAGTGACACTGGGTGCGGGCACCACGTGTACAAATGCTGGTACCACACTGCACCGGCCACAGGGGCGCGATTAGCGAGACTACGCCTCGCTAATCCTGTAGTTTGTTGACTACGTGGCACATTAGAGACGCGTCTGGCGGCGGAAAATAGATAAATGGAACTCAACCTGTTCTCGTCCGTCATCAGAGCGTCAGGACCGCCCGCCAGCGTTATCGTCCGGCGGGTGAGGTACAGTGGGAGTTTGCAAGTCTTTTTCAGACGCAAACAAATCCACTTGTGGATGGTAAAGCTCCGCACACGCAAGAGCGCCCATTCTACTGATGTGCTTTGTCTCTGAGACAGAGCGTCTGCCCAGACGTTTGCTACGCCTGGGAGATAAGATGCGTGAAGATGAATGTTCAGCCTGTTGGCTAGTATAAAATCTTTTCTGACACGTTTAGCCACTTCCGAGATCTTATTGACCCTTGTTTCTGAATACAGTGAACCACATTCAGATTGTCCATTCTGAAGGCCACCGACTTGCCCCGTAAAGCAGAGCCGTGAGCCTGAAGGACAGATAAGGGGACTAGTAAGTCTTTGACATTGATGTGGAAGATTTCTAAATGGGACCAAAACCTTTGACCCTGATGCCCGAGGTTTGACTAAAAGCCCCAACCTATCGTGCCTGACGCATCCATGTCCACCCATACCGACGGCGGAGGAGAGGTTCATGACATGACTGCGTGCAACATTTCTCTCGTCGCCCAAACCGCTAGTAAGTTGTGTAATAACGTTGGGATAGGCCATACTATCCCCGCCGGTAATAGTGGGAAAAATTTGTTGCCCTCCAAGATTAAACGTTAGACTTACAACCGGCCCAACTTCACAGTTAGCTGAACCCCGTTGAGAGAACCGACTAGAGATTCCCAAAGTCTCTGTGTCGTAGTCAGACTGTGGAGAAACATAAACAGTTTTTGCGAAATCTGTTTCGAGTGTCCACACTCTGACTCAGAGTGAGAGAAGCTGTGTCCTCGACCAGCCCTATCCCCTGAAATACTCGTGGGGGAACAAGGGTTTGACTTTTACTAAGTTGACCTTGAATCCTAGAGATATGAGATGGTTTAACGTAACGTAGACATGACTGATGCGTAACTTTTCTGTTTCTGCCACCACCAGTTAGTCGCCCAGATACCACCAGACCCTGATCCCTTGTTCTAACAAGGGCATCAGGGCTTGCGGGGACCTTGCTTGAATGCTTGTGCCAAATTGAAAACAGTCTTCCAAACTGCTGGTGAAATCAAATAAGGAATTAGAACTGGAGATAGAACTACTTGGCTTGCAATACGGTCAAGAAGTTTCTTCACTAAGAACATCCTCAGATCCTGCCTTGCTCGAACTGCCTCTAATAAGGCCGTCCGAATATCTCCTAAAGACTTGGATGGAAGTCTGGAGAAGCAAGCGCCGGGAAAGTTCAATGGCTTTCCTGACTTCCGCGGCTTCTATTGCCTGAGAAGAGCGTAACAGAGACTTTGTTACTTGCTGGGAACCATATATTGCGAAAACAGTTTAAACGCTTTTCCTCTTAACCTAAACTCGCGGTCTAGGTAAGCTGGGGAAGGCGTGCTAAAGGGATCTTATAATACGCCCAAATTGATTATTTGGGGGGTGGCAGCCAAGCAGAGGGGACTCCGCCGGCACTAAAAACCGGAAGAGAGAACCAAGAATGGCGTTCTGGAGGGATTTGGTGGGAAGAATAAGTCATGGTTATAATAACTTGGAATGTCCTTAATATGAACATCCAAAACATTTCCGTAACATTGCTACCCCTGACTCATCAGGCCCGTATAAAAGAGGCATAGCTCCTGTTTTTTTGACTGGCGCCTTGTCTAAAGGAGGGGGAGATATGTCTGATATGACTCGCACAGTGGAAGTAGTGAGAGCTGCTGTGCCTGGCACATTGGAAATTGGGTCTGACACAAGCGGATGGTTAGGTATTTTAGCTAAAGCAAAGGATGTAGCCAGAGGTTGCACATTCGTCGACATCGCGGGATCTCCCGTATCAGAAGGAGTTTCCGGCGTAGGGCCAAAGAACCTATTAAGTGCATTCAATAGTAGTCCATCAATCTCTTCCGCCGGTACATACCTAGCCGATGACGAACTCCGTGGAGATTCGACAGTACCCTGAGAGTCGCCTAGAAGGTGACTGGACTCTTGAACCTCCATCTCTGAGACCAGAGATCGTTGTTCTTCATCCGTTAAGTCTGGCTTATCATGGGAAGATCCCGCCGAAGCCGGGACCTCCACATGTTGTCATGTTAAAACTGGGATAGAAGATGGTACATCGGCATCCCGGTGGACGTCAGCACTAGTTGAGTCACAAAGGGATGTGTTCTGTCCTGCCAGGACTGTGAGTACCGCCATACACCTTGGCTGTGGCTGTCCCTCGCTTGCGAGCTCGGTATACTCTCTGAAAGAGAGCCCTGTAAAGGTTTATGATAATTAAAAGCTCCCATAGCTCATTAACACATTGAAAGCAGAGCTGGTGAGCAAAATCATAAAGTATAGTAATTAATTTAATTTATATTTAATTGTATTAAAATAAATTACTATAAATAAACACAATATTATCATAATATAATCATAGCAAATATATATGGTTATTATTATTCAGTGATTAAATTATTTCATTAACAAATAAAAATAATATAGGGATACCTGATCTTAACGGCGTTGAACATACAGCAATGAGAGGTTCAAGTGCCGACATGACAGAGACTGGGGGAAAACTACCCCGCCCCCGGGAACTACCTGGTCACCTGGTGCAACACCGGTACTCCGCCCTGGAAAGAGAATTTTCCGGGGATTAATGCTCATAGGGTTACACCCAAAAAATGGTACAAAATATGTGCCACAAAACTGCCGGTCAACGAACCGTAGCACTCCACCACTACTTTTCGTTTTCCTTTAGTTTCATATTAAAGATTTCAGGATATATTTACCTGTCCAGAAGATTTTAAGCATATCTTCTGAATCCTCATAAAGATGAAGCATATCTTTATTAAAGATGAAGTCTTTCAAGTATCCCTTTACACTTGAAACACTAGTAAGATTCCGGCATCTTTTTATCCCATAAAAAGTCTAAGCCTATCCTAATCTCTAATCCGGCTTCTCCCAGAAGCCCTCATAGATCGCCGTCTTGAAGGCCGTGATACCCTATTGTATCAATCAATTGTTTGGCAAATGATCGCGAATTGCAAATCAGTTAATTTATTAGTGGCCCCTCCATCATTGACGAACATGCCTATTACATAAGGCATCCTCTTCAAACACTAATCCGCCATAGTTTTTAATCTACCGCGCAGAGCATTTAAAAACTGAGGAGCCTTCATCATGAGCGCACGCGACCTCACTCATGGCTTCAGTCATTATGAATTGGGTTCTCACTACGAAAAAACTTCGTAAAAAATAAAAACAAAAAGAAAATAAGAATAACTATCTAATAAGCTTTCCATCATATCGTGGATGTACTTGTGTGGATCTCTGACCAGACGCTGATTCAGGCGTCATTCCTCCTTCTCTGCTCTGCGTTCAGCCTGCCCGGACGTGCCTCCCCACGCTCCGCTAGTTCCGCATTCGTTGCGTCCCTAGTGAGTTTTTTCTCATTTGTTTACTCCGGGATGTATCGAGTAAGGTTAGGATATGCGTAGCAGGAGTGTCCTGGGCTGGTTGCCCGCAGTGCAGTGTATTTTGGGTCGAGTGTATGGGGCATCTATTTCGGATGTACCCTCGTGGTCCCGTTGTGGACAGGTGAACTTTTTCACAGTTGAGTTAGTTTGTGATGCAGGCGGCTTTCACTACGCGTTATTTAGTGCTGCCTTTTATCTTTCTGATGAGGTAAGCTTTGTTTTCTGACGTTCCCAGCGTATTTTTCTTCACTTGGTGAAGTTTTTTCTGGGTCCCGAGTCAGTCTTCCCTTGGTCGGAAGTATTTGCTACGGTGGTGTGTTGGCGGTGGTTCCTGTTGTGATATTTCCAGTGTTTGTGTATATTTCAACTTTTATTATGCCGTCTACCTAGGCCTAGCCAGCCGCTCGTAGCTTTGCCACATGTACTAGTGTTATTGTTTATTATTTATAAATATGCCCTACTGTGTCATGTGTATCCGGGTTTTAGTTGTGTATTGGCTAATTCCTCGGACTATAATTGTTTCCTGGTTTAGTTGTGTATTGGCTAATTCCACGGATTATTGAGTGACCTTGGGTTTGTCGTGTGTGGCTCTCCTCGTGTCTCTTGTTTGTTCAGATGGTGTCTGTTCAGGGTGGGTTGCCTTCTGGCGGGTTTTTTCTCGGTTTCACCATGAAAATCCCGGCCGCGAGCCGTGTTGGGCCACACGTGGTTGTTAACACTGGCTTGTTTCCCCGGCGTTGGGGTGTCTGTGGCTCTCCAGGACTGCGTCTCTGTGGGTGCCTGGTTTCAGGCCTCCTTTGATTCCCGGCGGGATGGCTGTTCCCATCTATAAAACGTTGTTCATGCGGACATACGTTATGTAGTTTTTCTACCCGGTTTTACAAAAACCACATGAAAAACCTAGCTGTTGTTTTAGGCTTTCCTCCCCGGCGTTCTTTTACAAAGAAGTGGGGACAGGAACTTATGGGGTTAACGTTTGGACATCTCACCCGGCGGGTGTACCGGGGTAGGGTGGGATGAACGACTTATGTCTTTCAGTTAGTTAACCAATCCATTTTAAGTGATGCTATGTGTATCGCCGCCTTTACTCTTACGGCGATTGAAGGTTCAATTAGGTTATATATCGATTCTTCTCACCCGGAGGGTGCTCCTAGGTGGAGGAACTAAGGAATTTACAAAATTCGATTTCGATTTAACCACTTAATTTATTGATACAATTAGGTATCGCCGCCTTCAAACTTACGGCGATCTTTTGTGACAATTCGTTAGACATCAGATCTCGTATCATCCTGCCCTGTGCTATTCTACTAAAATATTTCAAGGGCCGGCATCTTTATGGGGGGTTGCTTTGTTACAAAATTGAATCTTGAGACAGTCACCACCACCAAGAGACTATAAGCGCCATGCTGGACCGTTATATTATATCAGAGGGTATTCTTCACTTTCTTTAACAAAAGATTTGTTTAGATATTCTGAACCCTGCCGCGTAGCGAGCTGTGTTCGTTGTGTCATTACATCTCGTTACCCGGCGGGTTATTAACACTTGTGTGCGAACATGTTGGGTTAACCTTATGAGCATTAATTCCTGGAAATTTTCTTTTTTTCCAGAGCTGAGCTCCGGCGGACCAATACAGACCCGGCGGTAGTTTTCTCCCACCAGTCTCTGTCATGGCTACCGTGGCCCCAGTTTTTGCTTTGTGCACTACCCCTGCTTGTGCTGGTATCCCTATTTTTGCGCATACCCGTTGCATAAGGTGTGTTAAATGTCTAGACCGTTCAAGGGGTCTCTGGGTTATGCGTAATTGTTCTTTTTGCTCCCAATTAGCTATAAAGGTCCTTTGTGATAATGATAAGACCGCGGCAGTAGCGTTGAGAGAGGTTAGGCAACAGATGTCAGCCTACACTACCATTGTTGCGCATAAATCACTTCAATGTGACAACGTCCCACTTTGGGATAGATTGCTCTCCGAACACCCTCCCCCTAAACGTTCCTCTAGAGTCACGAGTATTAAGCCGGCGGAGACTGGTCAGGGTTCTGTATCTTCTGCGGCTACACCTAAACGCCCAAGAGAGCCTACACCCCCGGTATCCGCCTCCTCGTCTCGGGCGAGATCCCGGTCTAGGTCTCCTCTTAGACACCAGTCATCTAGTCGTGCCTCTTCACCGGCGAGTAAGAAGAGTAGGACGGAAGGTTCCACCAGTGGTCACGGCGAGGATTCCTCCAGATCTAAGAATAGTTCGCGGTCACACCGTAGCCATAAATCCTCCAAAAAGGATTCACATAAACGGAAGTCCTCTCGACATTCACCAACTTCTAGTGCATCTCATCGTACCTCTACCCCAGACAGAGTTTGTGTTAAGGCCCAAGAGTCCAGTGCAGCGCCTGTCCCAAAAGAGGATTTGCCACTTAATATTTTAACCCTGGAATTGGAAAGTTCAGGGGGTTCAGTAATTGAGAATGTTTCAGACTCTCAAGAGAGCGTAGGCCAGGGCCTCGGTGTTTGGCGGTTTGCTCAACCAGGGTCTGACCACCCACGTCCGACTCAAACGAGTCACACAGTAGCCGATGTCCACAGGGACGCGGCGATCCCATCCTCTATCCCAGACTTATCTTGGCAACAAGGTACCCCTGCCTCGGCGGGGTCTTCTCAGGAGGATCAGGAGGAGAAAGACGAAGTTTCAATAATTTCGGAGATGGAAGGACAAGGGTCAGGCTCAGGCTTGGACGCCGCACAGGATACTAATGATTCACCTGTAAGTTCTTCATCAAACCAGTTTGTTACGGCACAGGAAATTAATGGGCTGCTTACTCATGCTTTATCTAAATTTTTTGGCCAACAACAGGAAAACCCCACAATGGACTTGGGGGCTCCCACGACAAGTTCTACGGTACGGCCTCTGATGACTTCGATTGATTTATCTAAGATCCCTAACCCTCCAACTCTGTTAACCTCAGGGATCACTAGGCCTGGTACGGCGGCATTGACAACTTCAAATGTCAGGGTCATAACGGATGTCAATCCACCCCCTCTAGACAAAGCGCCTCTTAGAAAGGTAGCTATGCCCTTACTTTATGGGCCAGACGAGTCATGGGTTCTTTTGAACTCCTCTAAACCAGAGCTTGCCCAACCTACTTTGTCAGGGGAACTCCCGGTACCGCGTGAGTGGGTCATCCAGGGCAATAAGTCAAAGAAATTAAGGGCCGTGGATACTTTGGGTAATGTTCTGGACGTAAACATCAAGGCTATACCTAGTTATTATCACCAAGATTATTTTGTGTATGCTTCTAAGCCTGCTTTACCCCCTGCCTCAGCTTCAAAACTATTTTCAGACTGGTCTAAGCTGGATGGGTTTAATGATATTAAGACTCTGTCAGCTCTCACTCCTGAACTAGATTTACAGACCGTCACAGACGACGCAGCTAATCCAGTTTTGAAGGTGGGACAGTTGGGACCAGGACCTTGGGTAGATTGGGAGGTAGAGGCTCAAAACTTTGCAACCACTTTCACTTCTAAATCTTCCCACCAGATACCTCAGGATACTCATTCATGGTTCTCCATGCCGGTGGGTTCTGCCGGCGGAGTCCCGTCCGCTTTGTTTTCATTTCTAGCTGCCCCTAAGATTAATCTTTGTGAGCTGAAGGACCCGTTCACTACCCCTACCCCTACTCACCTAGACAGAGAATTTAGGCTACGGGGAAAAGCTTTTCGCCTGTTCTCGCAGTACATAGTATCTCAGCAGGTGGCTAAGTCTTTACTACGGTCCACTCAGGCAATCGCAGATGCGGATGCTCGAAGATCGGTTGAGTTATCCCGGCGACTGATTCTTCAGTCGTCAATCCAATCCTTGGGTGACATACGTACCGCCTTGCTTGAGGCGGTACGAGCACGACAAGATCTTCGGATGTCGTTAGTTCGCAAGCTACCTGATCGCATTGCTAATCAGGTGGTTATGTCACCAGTGCTTACTCCCTCTTTAATGACCCCTGAAGTGTGGCGAACAGTGTTCAATATGGCACAGGCCGTTAAGCACAGTCCCACCCCTTCTAAGAAACCTGCATTTAACTTCCCCAAACCCAGGCCTACTACTAAAGCTCAGCCAGGGGGATCTAAACCTTTCTTCCGCCTAAGTCCTCCCACTCCCCCCAGGGTCAGTACAGGCATAGACAGAGTAGGTTTTCAGGTCAGAGAGGACGCGGCCAAAATAAACCAGGTCAGGGCCAGTCTTCGGCCAACACCAGCCAGCCGGCAAAGCGTCCAGCACCATCAAAAAACTAAAGTCTCTCTCACTCCCGGTGCCTACCTTAAGGCCGGAGGAACCGAGGGTAGTACAGCCGGCGAACCCTTGTCTGCTAACTGGGTCGTTCCGAACGTGTCACCAAGCATGGCCGTTAAACACTTGGGCACGGATGGTGGCACGCAAAGGCATCACTTGGCAGTGGCTCCGGCGACCTCGATTACGTCAGCCGACAACGGCGAATTTTGTTTCTTTAGAGGTGGAGTCACTAGCCCAGGAAATGATTGCCAAGAATGTCATCATCCCGGTCCCACCAAATTACCCTGTATTCACGTCCAAACTATTTTTGGTTCCCAAAAGGGACAGTGTTCAGATGAGGCCGGTCGTAGACCTGTCTTATCTGAATCTTCACATTCACAACGAATCTTTCAGAATGTTAACAGTACACCAAATCAGGCTAACACTTCCACCGGGAGGTTGGATGTGTTCACTAGACCTGACAGACGCCTATTGGCACGTATCGGTCAACAAAAGATTTCAAAGGTTTTTGGCCTTACGGATCCCACTTAGAAATCTCTCACATCAATGTCAAAGAATTACTAGTCCCCTTGTATTTCCTTCAGGCTCACGGCCCGGCGTTACGGGGCAAGTCGGTGGCCTTCAGAATGGACAATCTGAATGCAGTCCACTGTATTCAGAAACAAGGGTCAACGAGGTCAAGGAAGTTGCTAAACGTGTCGGAAGAGATTTTTGCTCTAGCCAACAGTCTAGATATTTATCTTCACGCATCTTATCTCCCAGGCGTAGCGAACGTCTGGGCAGACGCTCTGTCCCGGAGACAGAGCACGACAGTAGAATGGGAGCTCAAGCAACCCATTTTCAACCTAATGATTGCAGAGCTCTCCCATCCACAAGTGGATCTTTTTGCATCCGAGGAGACTCACAAACTCCCTCTATACCTCACCCGCCGGGCGAAAACGCCGGCAGGGGGGCCAGACGCCCTAGTGACAGACTGGAACAGATGGAGCTCCATCTATCTGTTTCCACCGCCAGATGCGTCACTAATGTGCCACGTAGTGAACAAGCTACGAGATTATCGAGGCTTAGTCTCGCTAATCGCGCCACTGTGGCCGGCGCAGTTGTGGTACCAGCAATTGAAAATGTGGTGCCCGGACCCGGTATCGCTCCCGGTCGGGTATTTCCACTTAGACACGATTGGCAACCTAGCGACCTCGCTGACTTTTGCATTATGGACATTCAGGAGGCCAAGTGTCTAGCACCATACGGTAGAGATGTGACCAATAAATTACTCAATCAATATACTCAGTCTACAAAACGACAGTATCAATCACATTGGCAAGCCTTTACTTCTTGGATCGTTGGGACAGAACAAACTGTACCCTCAGTGGCATTAGTTTTTAATTATTTGAATTATCTGTTTGAGCAGAAACGTTTATCTGTGGTAACATTAAAAAATCACTTAACTGCGATTAGAGTGCCCTTTTTAGACCTTACGGGTCTTTCCATACCGGTAGCGGAGGAAACAGGTTTTATGAGAGCATGTTTTAAACTCCGCCCACCTCCCCGTCAGCTCATGCCTACTTGGTCTCTGGACAAAGCTTTGTCTTTGCTTCACTCTCGTCTGTACCAAAATACTGCAGACTTTGCATTACTCTTAAAAAAGGCGGTTTTCCTTTTGGCTTTGGCCACCGGAAACAGAGTGTCTGAGCTGGCGGCGATGAGCAACACACCTAATTGTCTTAGGTTTGGTAGACTTAATGAATGTATTTCCATAGCACCCTCCCCAGGTTTTGTAGCCAAGAATGAGCATAGTGCACACATGTTTTCTGAGTTCACGGTGCCGGCGTTAAAAAGGGGAAAGGTGCATCATAATCTATGTCCAGTGCAAGCTCTAACCAAATATTTGAGAGTAGCTCCTCGAAACCCCCAAGGTGCTTTATGGGTAGCAAGTACGGGTAAACGCTTACTTAAACGGCGATTAGCCTCTCTTCTGGTAGAAGTCATTAAAGAAAGTAATCCCGGCGTTGTGGGTCGGGCCCACGATTTACGCAAATGGGCAGCCTCCTTACGTTTCCTGAAAAAAATTTCAGTCGAAGACATCGCGTCCACGCAGTTGTGGGCGTCTAATCATACGTTTCTGTCTAGATACTTGTCAGTTGCTCTAGACAAACCTTCCTTACCATGTATAGCTTTAAGGCAGAGGGTCTAGGTGGCCCTGCAGTCACTTTTGTTTACTTTCACGGGAAAGGGGGGGGGGGGGGGTGCAGTCAGTTGACATAGGACACCCTAGACCCCGCCGGAGTATGAGAGCTGTGATACAATTTAAGGTTAAAATGTAATATGAAAATTTCTCAGCGAGAAATTGTGCTAGTACAATGTTAAGTACAAAACAACGGTGTTGTTATAGTAGTTTTAGCTGCGAAAGCAATTTAATATTAGAACAATGGAGTTCCTTTGCAATTTATCTCCAAGTTTATGTTGGGGTTTATTATGTGCACATATAAACTTATAACTTGTTATTTTTTGTCACCACTCGTTGAGTGGGGTGCCTTTTGTAACTACAGATCTGTGTTCAGAATCTTCAGGGTTACCCATTTTTTGTCAGGCAGGCTTCTTTGAAGCACGCACCTGCCTGAACCCCCTTTTTCTTGTATTTTTTCGGCCTACGCCGTTGTTAAATATATTTTCAAAAGTAAGAATACTATGTGGTTGTTTTTATTATCTGCTTTTCTAGAGTTATGATATGATTACGAATGTCCCCCTCCAGTCTTAGAAATCAGGCATGTTCGTCAATGATGGAGGGGCCACTAATAAATTATAGGTTTGACTCCTGTAAGGAGATAAAGAAAACCTAATATTTAGTAGTGGCCCCGTAATCATTGACGACTGGGGCCCTCCCGACCGTCCCCTTCCCATTCGTTGATGTATTGAGGATTTTGGTTTACTTGATATGTCAGTGAAGGAGGAATGACGCCTGAATCAGCGTCTGGTCAGAGATCCACACAAGTACATCCACGATATGATGGAAAGCTTATTAGATAGTTATTCTTATTTTCTTTTTGTTTTTATTTTTTACGAAGTTTTTTCGTAGTGAGAACCCAATTCATAATGACTGAAGCCATGAGTGAGGTCGCGTGCGCTCATGATGAAGGCTCCTCAGTTTTTAAATGCTCTGCGCGGTAGATTCAAAACTACGGCGGATTAGTGTTTGAAGAGGATGCCTTATGTAATAGGCATGTTCGTCAATGATTACGGGGCCACTACTAAATACTAGGTTTTCTTTATCTCCTTACAGGAGTCAAACCTATAATATAACCACCCGAAGGTACAACCGCCGGGTTATATATGCAATGTCAAACCAATTGTACCTGCCCCAGACCTTTTTTGTAAAAAGGTCGCCGGGAGGGAAAGACTAAACAAACAAACAACATTGTTTCAATTGTTTATTAACGATTTCAGCATATCTTTTACCTGTTCAAAAGAATTAAGCATAACTTCTGAATCCTCATAAAGATGAAGCATATCTTTATTAAAGATGAAGTCTTTCAAGTATCCCTTTACACTTGAAACGCTAGTAAGATTCAGGCATCTTTTTATCCCATAAAAAGTCTAAGCCTATCTTAATCTCTAATCCGGCTTCTCCCAGAAGCCCTCATAGATCGCCGTCTTGAAGGCCGTGATACCCTATTGTATCAATCAATTGTTTGGCAAATTATCGCGAATCGTAAATCCGTTAATATAACCACCCGAAGGTACAATCGCCGGGTTTTATATGCAATGTCAAACTAATTATACCTGCCCCAGACCTCTTTGTAAAAAGGTCGCCGGGAGGGAAAGACCAAACAAAATAACTGTGTGGAGCCCCCCTCGCCGGGAATAACACAGGAAGCCTGATCCCAGGCTCGACCACAGAAAACGTAGTTTCTGATGAGCCCTCAAGCGACCAAACTCGTCGGGGTAACTTACCTATTTTAGCCATCCTGACTAAAACTCGGTAACCAAAAACATTGTTCTCGGAGCAACGAGAAAAACGCCGGAAAGGTAACCCACAGCAAACGAGACATTACAGGAGGGCGTCATGCATAAAGCAATGAATAACACAGGAAGCCTGATCCCAGGCTCGACCACAGAAAACGCAGTTTCTGATGAGCCCTCAAGCGACCAAACTCGTCGGGGTAACTTACCTATTTTAGCCATCCTGACTAAAACTCGGTAAACAAAAACGGTGTTCTCGGAGCAACGAGAAAAACGCCGGAAAGGTAACCCCCACCAAACGAGACATTTTAACACAGTTTATACAAAGGGTGTGCGCAAAAATAGGGATACCTGAACAGGAGGGCGTAATGCATAAAGCAAAAACCGGGGCAAAGGTAGCCATGACAGAGACTGGTGGGAAACATACTCCAGGTTCTGCATAGACCCGCCGGGACCCAGCTCTGGAAAAATTAAAATTTCCAGGAATTAATGCTCATAAGGTTAACCCAATCATGTTCGCACACAAGTGTTAAATAACCCGCCGGGTAACGAGACGTAATACTCAACGACCACAGCTCGCTACGCGGTGGGGTTTCCTAAGTAAAGGATTTCAGAATATCTTAATTTGTCCAAAAGATTTATGAATACCCTCTGACATAATATATAAAGACCAGCATGGCGTTTATAAGTGATTAAGTCTTTCCGGTGGTGTTTGTTTCCAGATTAAATTTTGGAAAAAAAAACCTAAAAAAGACGCCGGCCCCCGAATTATCTCGTAGATCAAAAACTGGGAAGCCTGACAAATATACGAGATCTAACTTCTGCCGAAGTATCTTTTTAGATCGCCGTATGTTGAAGGCGGCGATACAAAACGTATCCCTCAATTGTCTGGTTAACTAACTGAATTGTCAATTCGTTATTCCCATCCGTCCAACGAGCACCCGCCGGGTGTGAATAATAGTTTAAAAAAAACGTTAACCCCAATTGTGCCCTAAAGCGCCGTATGTTGAAGGAGGCGATACACAATGCATCCCTCAATTGTCTGGTCAACTAAACTGAATTTTGCAAATTCGGTCATCCCACCCTTCCAGGTTGCACCCACCGGGTGATTTAAAGTTTAAAAGTTAACCCCAATTGTTCCTATCTCCACTTCTTTGTAACAGATCGCCGGGGAGGAAATACAACTGCAGCATAGTTTTATATTGGCTTTGCAAAACCGAAAAAACTACAAACAACACGTGACCGTATGAACACTGTTAGATGGGTACAGCTTCCCGTATAGAAGCATTGAGTGTTGGAATAAGTTGGATGGGGAGGTGGTGGGAGCAAGAAATATCCAAACTTTTAAAGCAAAATTGGATAAATGTAGAGAGAGAGACAGGACAACACGAGCTTAGGCTCAAATCCTGTATACTACAATTAGGTGAGTACAATTAGGTGAGTACAATTAGGTGAGTACAGCCAACCCGCCGGGAATCAGAAGGAGCCTGAAACAGGCACCCCAGAGACGCAGTCCTGGGGAGCCACAGACACCCACTCGCCGGGGAAACAAGCCTGTTTTAAACCACGCGTGGCCAAAACTTGGCAACCAGCCGGGGTTATCAAGGTGAAACCGAGAACAACCCCGCCGGAAATAACCCACCCCGTCCAGATACCATCTGAACGCAACACCGGACCGAGGCGTAGCTAAAACACAACTAACGCCGGGCCCAACATAGTCCGTGGAATTAGCCAATACACAACTAACCCAGGACACATAAATAGACCGTGGAATTAGCCAATACACAACTAAACCAGGACACACATGACACAGTAGTACAAATTTAGAAAATAAATCAATAACACTTGTATATGTGGTAAAGCTACGAGAGGCTGGCTAGGCCTAGGCAGACGGATAACAGTAACATGTCGGAATATAAACAAAAAGCACTGAATTATATCACAACAGGAACCACCGCCAACACACCACTGTAGCAAACACTTCCGGCAAAGGGAAGAACTGACTCGGGACCCAGAAAAAACTTCACTAAGTGAAGAAAAATACGCTGGGAACGACAGCAAAAATACGCTACCTCATCAGAAAGATAAAAGGAAGCAATAACGTGTAATGAAAGCCGCCTGCATCACAAGCTAGCTAACTGTGAAAAAGTTCACCTGTCCACAACAGGACCACGAGGGTACATCCGAAATAGATGCCCCAAACACACGACCCAAAATACACTGCACTGCGGGCAACCAGCCCAGGACACTCCTGCTACGCATATCCTAACCTTACTCGATACATCCCGGAGTAAACCAATGAGAAAAAACTCACTAGGGACGCAACAAATGCGGAACCCGTGTAGCGTGGGGAGACACGTCCGGGCAGGCTGAGCGCAGAGCAGAGAAGGAAGAATGATGCCTGCAGTAGCGTCTGGTCAAAAGATCCACACAAGTACATCCACGATATGATGGAAAGCTTATTGAATAGTTATTCTTATTTTCTTTTTGTTTTTATTTTTTACGAAGTTTTTTCGTAGTGAGAACCCAATTCATTATGACTGAAGCCATGAGTGAGGTCGTGTGCGCTCATGATGAAGGCTCCTCAGTTTTTTAAATGCTCTGCGCGGTTGATTCAAACTACGGCGGATGAGTGTTTGAAGAGGGTGCCTTATGTAATAGGCATGTTCGTCAATGATGGAGGGGCCACTAATAAATTCATAGTTTCTAATCTTTACTCATAAAAAATTTCTTTCTTTTTCTAATGGTTACCTTTTTTAATGACGTTCCCTAGGAACTAAGTAAAGGGTTTCACCCTAGGATGTACTTTTTATATATTTGGGTCGCTTTATGCTTTCTCCGGGACCCTCACGGGGGTCTCCGGGGAGCCCTTATATATATAAGGCTCTCACGTCATTGACGGAGAGAACCATTACTAAATATATGGTTTCACCTCCCCCCCCCCCCCCACACCCGAAGAATACCCCCCTCTAACATTCTTCTGTGGCAGCAATGATGATGGCTTTCTGTGTGTGTGCCCCCCGTAGGGGCACACACATCACACACGTCTCAGATGTGATGATAATCTTATAGTATCTTACAGTATCTTACAGTATCTTACAGTAGATCCTCTGGAAAAAGGCAAACTAGGCCTGTGTATCCAGCTCAGTGCCAGTACTTGCACTACTGCGGTCGTTCACTGTGTTGGCGGCGGCGGCAGCAGACGCAACATTTTTACTATTCTGTATTTTTGCTTTAACCCTCCTGGCCCGGTTGTCATTTTAAAATTACACCACGAATTAAGGGCCGGTGCCCGGATGTCATTTTAAAATCTGTAAGCTTGAAAGCCTATTCAGCTTGGTCTGAACACCGTGCGTCCGACGCATGTAAACAAAGCCGATCGTTACGTCACCGCACCTCCGAAAACAAGAAAGAGAAGACTCGTTTGTTATTGTATGTTTGTATGTCGTTGTTTCAGTAGTGAAAAGATCGTCATATTGCTAACATCGCCTGCAAGTGCTCTCTACTGAAATTGTCATCACAACTGAACCAGTTGACATAGAGAGCTCTACTCAATGCCAGTCTACAGATTGGAAACCGCACTACATTTATAGATGCGTGGGAAATTTCTAGCAGTTAAACTAAACAAAAATACGGTAGCCTAGGCCTAGACGTTTTTCGGGCAGATCGCCCGGGTAGCCCACACTGTCATTTTGAGAGCCTGCCCGGGCCAGGAGGGTTAAAATCAAACTTCAAATCTTGTCTTCCCCATGCTTTATCAAGATTACTTTCAAACTTCCTTATTGATTATAGTATTTGTAGTGATGGTGTTGGTAATTATGATAGTATTTGTCATGGTGGTGATTATGGTAGCAGTTATGATATTGCCAGTAGTGATGATGATGGTTATTATGGTAGTGAGGGCAGTCGTGATTGTGAAAGTAGTGGTGATAGTAGCAGTGATGATGGGGATAGTAGTAGTGATGATGTTGAAAGTATTGGTGATGGTTACTGGAGATGACGCCCCGAAAACAAGTCGCCCCGCATTTGCTAGGTTTTGCTAGGTTAAGTTAGGTTAAGTTAGTTTCGTTGACATTAGAAGTGATGGTAGTAACAGTGGGGATGATGGTGATAGTAGTGATAGTTATAATAGTAGTGATGATGGTTGTAGTTGTGTGATAATCATGACAGTAGTGATGATTATGGTAGTGATGATGATGACAGTACTAGTAGTAGTGATGATGGTGACAGTAATTTCTTACAGTTTCTTACAGTAGATCCTCTGGAAAAAGGCAAACTATGCCTGTGTATCCAGCTCAGTACCAGTACTTGCACTGCTGCGGTCGTTCACGGTGTTGGCGGCGGCGGTAGCAGACACAAAAATTTTACTATTCTGTATTTTTGTTTTATAATCAAACTTCAAATCTTGTCTTCCCCATGCTTTATCAAGATTACTTTCAAACTCCCTTATTGATTCGGAATCGACTACATACTGTAATGATGATTGTAAGATGATGGTGATAATAGTAATGATGATGGTGATAGTTGTAGTGATAATGATGACAGTAGTGACGATGGTAGTGACGATGGTGACAGTATTAGTGATGTTGGTGAGTAGTAGTGATGATGGTGAAAGTTGTAGTGATGATGACAGTAGTAGTGATGATGAGAGTAGTAGTGATGATGGTGAGAGTAGTAGTAGTGATGGTAGTAATGGTGATAGTGACTAAAGTTGGGACCAATTAATCTGACCAGGCCTGTATGGCAACACTGAACCTTCGGGGATTGTGATAGGCTGTTGACGACTTCAATTTCGTCGCTATTTACAGCTATCCTCTATTCAACAACAGACGTGATAATGATTGTTTTGACAATACAATCATCTAAAATATTAATAAACAATTTATATTGTTCCCTAAAATTATAATTTAGTAGGTAAATCGACAAACGGTTTTCCAAAGTATTGAACAATATAAAACTAATCAGTTGTTGTTGTTGTTGTTCCCAAGCTGCCTGGCCGAACAGCCCCAAGGCCCCGAGCACGGCCAAGGCCATAACCGAGCGCCCCCACAGAACCCTCCCTGCAGACCACAATAAAGCCTGGGTGACCGAAGCCACTCCATGGCGGGGAGCTGAGGAGGGTGCGGAAACGCCCGGGAAACCAAAGCCCCACCCAGGGCCCTGTGCCCCTCAGCAATTATGAAGAGAAAGTTGAGGGGCAAGGGGAAAATGTGACGCTTTGGCTTCCAATCTTGGTAGATTGGGAGGTCAATCCACGGAAGAGACGCCGTCACTCGAGATCTAGAAGATATATAAGTAAAAGGAACAGTCAGAGTAAGCTATGGGTATGGCAGAGATCGCTCAGTTCTCACTCTGATAGACCAGCCCATCACCAAAAACTAATCAGTTGTCATAGTCAGGAAAGCAAGTTGCACATTCAGACAATGTTTGGGGCCCAATAAAACAGCATACAATGGAGGAAATCTGCTTAATCTAAGCAATGGTACAACACATATTTATATTGTAGCATCAATTCACACCCCTACATCGAGCCAAGTCTCGCAAAATAAAAATAAGGACGAGTAGCTCGCAGAATGTGGGGAGCTACTCTCGTCCTTATTTTTATATTGCGAGACTTGGCTCGATGTAGGGGTGTGAATTGATGCTACAATATATAAATATGTGTTGTACCATTGCTTAGATTAAGCAGATTTCTTCCATTGGATGCTGTTTTTTAAGACCCCAAACATTGTCCGAATGTGCAACTTGCTTTCCTGACTATGTCAACTGATTAGTTTTATATTGTTCAATACTTTGGAAAACCGTTTGTCGATTTACCTACTAAATTATAATTTTAGGGAACAATATAAATTGTTTATTGTTTTAGATGATTGTATTGTCAAAACAATCATTATCACGTCTGTTGTTGAATAGAGAATAGCTGTAAATAGCGACGAAATCAAACAGTTGTCAACAGCCTATCACAATCCCCGAAGGTTCAGTGTTGCCATACAGGCCTGGTCAGATTAATTGGTCCCAACTATAGTAGTGATGATGGTGACCCATCGCAGAGTTGGGCATGCCGTTTTGATTTTGGGCAAAACGGCACGTCTACTTTATTTATATTATTCTTCTATTTTTTTTTACTATATTTTCATAGTGGCATTCATTCAAATGATGTCTCAAAGGTATTTT
Source organism: Paralithodes platypus (assembly GCA_032716605.1). Lineage (NCBI taxonomy): Eukaryota > Metazoa > Arthropoda > Malacostraca > Decapoda > Lithodidae > Paralithodes > Paralithodes platypus. Next base: position 2,847,440 of record CM064533.1, on the reverse strand, counting down.
CACAGTGTCGCCTACGTAGATGGTTCTATTTTTGTTGGAAGGCGTATTGGGTCTTCCAACTTTGTCTATGGGCTAAATAGGGCCATATATGATTAACCCGTCAAGTGTGGGGAGACTCTTATGAGTTTTACTGGGCCACTGCGGGAAGACTCTTATGATCCTAGGCCTAAACAAAAATATATATTTAAAACACCCCAGTAGCAATTGATATATATATATATATATATATATATATATATATATATATATATATATATATATATATATATTATTATTTTTTTTTTTTTTTTTTTTTTTTTTTTTGCCCCTTGGCTATGCCAAATATCACTCCTCCACATCCCCTCCTTCCAACCCCCCCCCCCCCCCCCCCTTCAATTATCACCTATTTTCCCTGTTATTCCCTTATTCTTAGGTATATTTTCGTGCTAACAATAGCGACTTGCTAGCAGGGCATGGTCATATGTGTTACCAAGTGTGAGAAAGAGCAAGAGATAAGGAGAGAGACGTCAGTGTCTCTCCAGGCATCGTGAGGGGTGGATGTTGGCCAGGCTGGGTCACACTTGATTAATGTAACTCGCTCTCATTTCACGATTTTGACCAGCCAAACACTGTTTCCACTTGTTTTATTGTTGTAACAGGTTAATATCTTCATATTAAATGTAAAATAGGCGCATATGGATAAGTATTAATGATATTTATGGTAAGATAACTATTTTAGTGAATGGAAACAGTGAAATAGGTCCGCACCAGGACGTGGTGTTCAGTACATACGGTGCGCACTTCTTAGGTTAATGGCACTACGTCATTTGATTCTGGAGTCACTACTAAATATTAGGTTTTCCTTTCTTCCCTTCGGGTTGTCAAACCCGTAGTTATGTCCCATTAGTTCTGTGATTATAAGATGTTTTTGGCCATTACTTTGACAATTGTAAGATGTTTCGCCCCATTCAGGTACCAATTTGTTCTAGGTGTGCAATATCGAACCTGCAGTTTAGGAGAAACTTGGCCAGGACATTTGTCTATGGCAAATATACAAATATAGCTAGAAGGGGAGTCTATAGCTTAAATGGGGGTACTGTATGGGGAGGCGTTTTACTTTGACTAAGTGGTAAATTAATAATAGATAACTCAAAACTAGCAAAAGACAATAATAATTCTCAATGATAGTTAAGATAAACCAACAATAATCCCCCAAACTGTGGAATCAGCTAGTGTTAAAACTATTAAGTTATTGTTGTTGTGTTTCAGGCATTTGCCAAGCAGTTCCAGATGAGCCCAGATGACTTAGACATGCACGTGATATATGACGTGTCTCACAACATTGCCAAGACGGAGCAGCACTGGGTGGACGGTCGCCTGCGCACCCTACTGGTTCACAGGAAGGTTAGTCAACACAACACACTTTTATAATTTGCTATAGAAACCGAGATGTCAACCACAACACTCATGTACTTCAGATCACAGTGTTAAACCCAGGTAATAATGACTTAAAGACTGGAATGGATATGAGAAGGAATACAAGAAAATTTACATGAAATTAATTGTTTTAGCTACTGTATTTTATCACTTTCAAAGACAAAATGAAATGGAAAGCATTAATTTAACTTTGTATATTTATTAATACAGTAATGTCTAAAAATGGAAAGAACTGGAAAGCCTAAATTTTACCATTGTACTGTACAGTATGTATATTAGTAATACCAAAGCCATGGAGCTCGGTGATGTTTGTATTTTCGCGCCACTCGAATCCAGGGTTTTTTCATCAGTTACGTGATTTTCACCATGAAGGGGTGGCCATGAAGATTAGGCGTTTGTCACGAATTGCTAGGTCAAGTTGCCCGAACTTGACATCTACCAATGACATTTTGACAGAGAGGATTCGACCCGCCGACCCTTTGATCAGCAGCCGAAGCTCTACTGACTATGTCACGGCTGACTATGGCCACCCCTTCTCAGGAATTACGGCGTCTGGCAAAAAAAATAAAAATAAATAAATAAATATTCTCACGTACAGTAGGTAATCATATCTCCGCCACAAAATGGCCTTAACTTAGGTAAATTATACATCAGGATGCAATAATCATGTTTATCTTGAGAATGGTGAAGACTAGAAAACCTACACGAAGTGGTTCTTGATTGATAGTGAATATACAAGTACAGTAGTGCCTATGTACGGTAAGCTCTCACGTTTGGCGTTTTTAGTAGTCTGAAAAATTGACGCAAAACGTGATTAAGTGACTTCACGCAACACGCATTTAAATTTAAATGAGGCAAAACGTGATTAAGTGACTTCACGCAACACGCATTGAAATTTAAATGAGAAAAATTTATGGTAGTCTTTGGTCTCCTTTAACCCTTCCAGCCCGGGTGTCATTTTAAAATGACACCGCGGCAGAAGGGCCGGAGCCCGGGTGTAATTTTAAAAATCCGTATGCTTGAAAGCGTGCTTTGAAAGGGGAGAGATGAGACCTATAAGGGTACAGTTTAAAACTAGGGTAGTGGCGGAGACTGTGACAAATTTTAGTTGGAGGCTAAATACAAATGATAAACTGAAACACATAAGACTAAAGAAGGATTTGAGTATAGAACAAAGGAAAAAAATTAAGGAATTACAAGAAAAGGCTGATGAAAATAATGGAAAGTTGGATGAGGAATAATAAGAGAAATTTTTACTGGAGAGTGAGGGACGGAAAAGTGAGGAAGTGGTTTATAAGAGTAGAAGGGAGGGGGAGATCAGGGAGGGGAGAGAATGTGATGGGAGTTGTGACGGAGGAGGAGAACGGGGTGGAGGTGTCACTGGGGGAGACAGGAGACAAAGAGGCAGACCCAGTAGTGCTAACAGGGGTGTAGGGTACGGACTGGAGGAGCGGGATGGTGTAATTGCTGAAGGAATGGTAGATGGATTAAGGATTATGTTTAGTAATGTGGATGTGTTTACCCAGGACAAGAAAAGAGAACTGATATGTAGGTTGAAGGATGAAGAGGAAAAACCTGATGTCATAGCCCTACAGGAAGTAAGACCAAAAATGTTAGAATTGAAAGGGAACTGGTGGAATATAGTTTGGAGGGTTTTGAGTTATATGAGAGAAATGCTATTAGAGCAGAGGTTGGAAGAGGACTGTTTATTTATGTAAGAAAAGAGCTCAAGGTTAATGAGGTGGATATGAGACAGCAGTATTGAAGTAAAATGTGTAAGAGGATCAATTCTAATTGCCTCTATATATAGAAGCCCAAATAATAGCAGGGGAGAGGATGATAACCTACTGAAAGCAATGGAGGAGATAGATAATAGAGAGAACAAATATAAAATTTTGATTGGAGATTTCAATTTGCCAAGGATCAACTGGGCAAATTGTACTACTCCAGCGGGACAGGGTAGCCTGGAAAATAAGTTTATAGAGAAAGTGAGAGATTGTTTTTTAACGCAACATATTGTAGAGATGACAAGATATAGAGATGGGACACAGGGGAGTGTACTTGATTTGATTTTTAGCAATGAAGAGGATATACTGGAACATGTTAATGTGGATAGCCCTATAGGTCGTAGTGACCATGCCTGTATAAGCTTTAGTTGTAACATTAAATCAGAGAGGGATAATAGAAGCAATAGAAAAATATACATGTATGATAGAGCAGATTATGAGCTGCTGAGACGGTGTTTGGACATTGACTGGGGGGAATACTTGAACGGTGAAGACGCTGAAGGAATGTGGAGGAAAATTAGAGTCAAACTGGAGAATGCTGTATCCAAAAGTGTACCAGTAAGGGAATATAAGGATAAAACAAAATTGAGGAAAAGAACTAACCCAGAATTGCCAATGAAAAGAAAGCTTTGGATATTGATTAGAAGAAAGAAACGATTGTGGGAAAGATTAAAATTGTTAAAAAAAAACAGGGGGACTAGTATAGAGGCTAAGGAAGTGGATCTGGAACGCAGACAAATAAACAATAAAATAAGGTGGGAAACAAGGAGGGGGGTGAAGGAGAGGGAGAGAGAGATAGCTAGAAATGTGAAGGATAATCCAAAAATATTCTGGAAGTACATTCAGGAAAAGTTAACAAGAAGAGTAGGGATCCCAGAGCTGGTAGGGGGGTTGAATGATGGGAGTAGAGCGGAGACTGATAAGGAGAAAGCAGAGGTGCTGGGGAAATACTTTGGGGGGGTACTAACAGTGGAGTCGGAGGATGCAGTGCCTACTATTCCCATCAAACAGGCACCGGCACTAGAACTAATAGAGTTTTCCCATGCTAGAATAAGAAGGGCTATAGAAAAAATGAACAGAAGTAAGTCACCGGGACCGGATGGGATACACCCAAGAATCATAAAGGAAGGAGGGGAGATGTTAGTAGAGCCATTGAAAATGTTATTTGAGGTATCGTTTAATACAGGACAAATCCCGATGGACTGGAGAGAGGCGAACATAACAGCTATATTTAAGAAGGGAAAGAGAAATGACCCAGGGAATTATAGACCAGTCAGTTTGACAAGTGTTGTGTGTAAACTAATGGAAACGGTAATTAGAGAAGGAATAATGGATCATATGAAGTCAAACCAACTTTTCAGTGGGAGACAGTTCGGATTCTTGCCGGGGAGGTCGACGGTACTACAGCTAATTAAGGTGGTAGATGATTGGATGCAAATTCTAGAAGATGGTGATGTAATAGACGTGGTATATTGCGATTTTATGAAGGCCTTCGATAAGGTCCCACATAAAAGGTTAATAGAGAAAGTTAGAAGCTATAATATAGGGGAGAAATGTGTGAAATGGATAGAAGCCTTCCTGAAAGATCGGAGACAGAGGGTACTGGTGAATGGAATAGGCTCGGGGTGGAGGGAAATTACAAGTGGGGTACCTCAGGGATCTGTGTTGGGACCACTGCTGTTCGTTATATTTATCAACGACTTGCCTGAAGTTATAACTAATGGAAGTGAGGTATACCTGTATGCGGATGACACTAAACTGTATAGAAGAGTGAGGAGTAAGGAAGATATGGGTTTGCTTCAAGGAGATGTGGAGGGCATGAAGGGATGGTCTGAGCATTGGTTAATGCCTTTTCATCCAAAAAAATGCAAGTACATGCGGATTGGGACCAGCAAGATAGACAAGGTAGGATACAGTATGTATGAAGCGATGGAGGAAGTGAGTGCAGAAAAGGATATAGGAGTAGTGATAGACAATAAGTTAAATTTCTCAGAACATTTAGCGGAAAAGATAAACAAAGCCAATAGAATTGTAGGGCTGATAAGGAGGACATTTGTGTCACTTGACGAAGAAATCTTCAGGAATCTCTATACAGCGCTGGTTAGGCCGCACCTGGAATATGCGAACCAGGTGTGGGCTCCATATATGGTAAAGGATATAGAAGCAGTGGAGAAAGTGCAGAGGAGAGCTAGCAAGCTGGTACCAACGTTGAAGAACGCGGGCTATGAGCAGAGGTTGAGGACACTGGCATATAGGAGAAAGAGAGGGGATATGATAGAGACTTTTAAGATAGTGTCAGGAAAGTACGATGAGGATGTGTGTGAAGGTATCTTCTTGATGCGGGAGGGAACAAGAACGAGAGGACACTCTAAGAAAATTTACAAAGAAAGAAATAGGCTTGAGAAGGCAAAGAACTCATTTTGTGATAGTGGTAAATGAGTGGAACGCACTGCCCCAGTATGTAGTCGATTCCGAATCAATAAGGGAGTTTGAAAGTAATCTTGATAAAGCATGGGGAAGACGAGATTTGAAGTTTGATTATAAAACAAAAATACAGAATAGTAAAAATGTTGCGTCTGCTACCGCCGCCGCCAACACCGTGAACGACCGCAGCAGTGCAAGTACTGGTACTGAGCTGGATACACAGGCATAGTTTGCCTTTTTCCAGAGGATCTACTGTAAGAAATACTGTAAGAAACAGATTTTCCATTTCCGATTTTGTTAGCTCAATAAATGATACATGCAATGCAAAACGAAGAACAGTCTTTTAATAGATTCATAATATCCTGTTGTGCTTTATAGATACATAATAGATGTGTCTCTCTCCACAGTCAACAGTGACGACGTTGGAGGGTTTTTTTTTTTGCTCAGCGTCGCGTACATTTAATATGAGCGTACTTACGTATTTGTTTCCTCAATTGTGGTTAGAGCGTAGTTTTATTTCGCGTAGATAAATTGCGCGTAATTTGAGGGTTCACTGTATAAGAAAATGCCCAGTAGACCAGTTGTGAGTCTTCCACTTGCTAGAGATTTTAATGAAGTAGTTGCATTAGATCTAAAAGAATTGGATAAGGCTAAGAACATATGGTTCCTACATCTCATTGATATGGCAACTAGATTTAGCATATCTACAATAATTCACAAGAAAGAAAAGCAGATCATTGTTGATACAATTTTGGAGAAATGGATAGGCACAGGTTTAGGATGTCCAAAGAGATTTCTAGCTGATAATGGTGGAGAATTTGCACATGAGACATTTAAAGATTTGGCTGAAAATCTGAACATAACAGTGTTACATACAGCTGCAGAAAGTTCATTCAGCAATGGCCTATGTGAAAGGAATCATGCTGTCATAGATTATATGGTTAAGAACATTTTAGAGAACCACCCTAATTATCCATTGTCAGTAGCTCTTTCATGGGCTGTGCATGCCAAGAATTCCTTACAAATGGTAGAAGGATATAGCCCCTATCAGTTAGTCTTTGGCCGTAACCCTAAAACTGCCTTCGGTCCTGAATGATGAGTTGCCTGCATTAGAAGGTACAACCATATACATGTGACACATTCACTAGACATATCGAGTCTTTGCATTATAGTAGACTAGCATTTATTAAGGCAGAGTCTGAAGAAAGAATAAGAAGGGTATTAAGGCATATTGTACGTGAGAACAAAGAGTTTGTATGTGATGGTGATTATGTGTATTATAAGAGAGAGGACAGCAATAAATGGAAAGGTCCAGGTAAAGTAATTGGTAGAGACGGTAAAGTAGTGTTGGTGAAACATGGTAACAGCTTAATACGAGTATATAATTCACGGTTAACAAAATGTAATTACAAATTTGAAACTCTTATCCAAGTCACAGACAATAATGACACTAATGCTCATAACAAGACCCAAACCAGAGCCAATTGTGACATCTCAAATAATCATATGTGTGATTCTGACAGTGAGGATGAGAATAATTCAGAGATTAATAATAAAGACAAACAGACTGAGACAAAGACACAGACACTCCCAAAAGTTGGCATGAGAGTTCAGTATCTCCCAGTTGGTGATTCAGTATGGAGAGAGGGTGTGATTGTAAGTCGGGGTGGGAAAGTGACTGGAAAATATAAGGATTGGCTTAACATTAAGGAACATGATGAATCAAAAGCCATTGATTGGAAGAATTATGTACAAGACTGGAAAGAGATGCATGAGAGTTTTACAAATGAAATGAAAATGGCGGGTGCCCAATCCCGAAAGGGGTTGAAATAGGGGAGCTATCCCCCCGCCAAAGGCGGCTTTCTAGGGCCTTTCCTAGCTGGTGCCGAGAGGATTGGGTTCTAGTCATGTGGTGATGGGCTGGTCTATCAGAGTGAGAGCTGAGCGATCTCTGCCATACCCATAGCTTACTCTGACTGTTCCTTTTACTTTCAAAGAAAATAAGAAGAGTACTGTAGTTAAAAGTATATTAGCTGCTGAAACTTTAGCGTTAGTAGATGCTATTGATGTATATATGTATCTTAAGCATATTCTGTCAGAAATTATGCAGAGAGGTGACATAAATGTAAAATGTCATGTTGACAACAGATCATTGTGTGATAATGTACATTTTACTAAAAGTGTGTCAGAAAAAACATCGGACATTGCTAATATAAAACAGATGCTTGAAAGAAATTAAATAAACTGTATTCACTGGGTCGAGTCAAGTAGTCAGTTGGCCGACTGTATGACAAAAAGAGGTGCATGTAGCAGAAACCTAATAAGTATATTAGGTCAAGGATGTATAGATATTAGAGGACCATTAGATTAAGACTGTACAAAAGAAAAGAAACAAAAATAAGAGGAATATATGTTAAGATATTTACTTTCTTGATTACTATTGTGATTGTATTTATTATACATTACCAATATGCTATAGGCCTACAAATGTTAACAATTATTAATTTGTATTATTATTATTAGCCTATTATTATTATTATTTATTTGTGTTACATATACATACTGTATATACTAGTTTACCTTATATCTCTGTATGGATAGATTTGAATTTAAATGTTCTGTTCAGATGCTCATTTGTTTTTGTAACTGCCAGTCAGCTGAGAGACATTTTGGAGGGAACTGTATCATTTGAATTTGTCAACTTCTAAGTGAATATAATGGATACTACAGGAAGATATTTATTAGTGGCCCCTCCATCATTGACGATTATGCCTATTACATAAGGCTACCTCTTCAAACGCTCATACGCGTAGTTTGAATCTACCGCCCCAGAGCTCAGAGGAACCATCATAAGCACACGCAAAATCACTCATGGTTCGTCTTTATGATTGGGTTCTCACTACGAAAAAACTTTGTAACAAATAATAAAATAAAAATAAAATAAGAATAACTATTCATAAGCTTCCCATCTTCTGTGGATGTACTTCTGTGGATTCTTGGACCAGACGCTGACTAGCGCATCCTTCCACCTTCCTTGCTCTGCGTTCACCCCACCCGGACGTGTCCCCCTCAGTGCTCCGCTTTGATTCCGCATTCTTGCGTCCCTAGTGAGTTTTTTCTCATTTGTTTACTCTGGGATGTCTTGAGTAAGGTTAGGATTAGCGTAGCAGGGGTGTCATGGGTGGTTTTCTCGCAGAACAAGTGTATTTTGGGTCGTTTTATTGGGGCGTCTATTTCGGACGGACCCTCGTGGCCGGGTTGAGGACGCTCTGAAACGTTTTTCGTGTTTAGCCATCTTTAGTCCTAGCTTGTTAGGCGGCTTTAACTACGCGATGTCGGGCTTCTAGCTATCTTTCAGATGGAGTAGCCTTGTTTGTTTTTTACTGACGTTCCTGGTGTTTTTGCTTCACGTAGTGGAGTTCTTTCTGGGTCCCAAGTCAGTGTTACCCTTACCGGGTTTTTTCTACGATGTTGATGTGGCTGCTGTTCCAGTTTTGGTGGGATGAAGTGCTTTTCGATTGTGTTCCGACGTCATTAAGTGTTTTCCGTTTTCACTAGGCCTAGCCAGCCACTCGTAGTTTTTCACATATGCAAGTGTTTTCATTGTTTATTATTATAAAAATGTACTCATGTGTCATGTGTGTCCTGGATTAGTTGTGATTGGCTGATCCAGGAGCTTCGGACTGCGTCTGATTATGTTTATCAGACTGCGTTCTGTTTGTTGTGGGTTGCCTTTCCGGCGGTTTTTCTCGATTGCTCCGAGAAAGCCGTTTTGTTTACCGAGTTTTAGTCAGGATGGCTAAAATAGGTAAGTTACCCCGGCGAGTTTGGTAGCTTGAGGGCTCATCAGAAACTGCGTTTTCTGTGGTCGAGCCTGTGATCAGGCTTCCTGTGTTATTCCCGGCGAGGTGGGCTTCACACATTTATCTAGGTGATCATGCTGACACCTGTTGGATATGGTTTTCTCGGCTTTTCAAAGCCATTGAAACAATACTGTTTGTTTGTCTGGTCTTTCCCTCCCGGCGACCTTTTTACAAAGAGGTCTGGGGCAGGTACAATTGGTTTGACATTTAATATGACCCCAGGCGGTGGTACCTTCGGGTGGTTGTATTAACGGATTTGCACTTCGCTATGGTTTGCCAAACAATTGATTGATACATTCAGGTATCACGGCCTTCAAGACAATGCTGTTTGTTTGTTTGGTCTTTTCCTCCTGGCGACCTTTTTTGCAAAGAGGTCTGGGGCAGGTACAATTGGTTTGACATTTTATATGAAACCCGGCAGTGGTACCTTCGGGTGGTTATATTACCGGATTTGCAATTCGCTATGGTTTGCCAAACAATTGGTTGATACAATAAGGTATCACGGCCTTCAAGACGGCGATCTATGAGGGCTTCTGGTAGAAGTCGGATTAGAGATTAAGATAGGCTTAGACTTTTTATGGGATAAGAAGATGCCTGAATCTTACTAGTGTTTCAAGTGTAAAGGGATACTTGAAGGACTTCATCTTTATGAAGACTCAGAAGATATGCTTAAATCTTTTGGACAGGTAAAGATATGCTGAAATCTTTAATTTGAAGCTGCTGGACAGCGAAAAGTAGTGGTTGAGGACTACGGTTCGTTGACCAGCAGTTTTATGACACATGTTTTTGTAACATTTTGGGGTAACCTTATGAGCATTAATTCCTGGGAATTTCTCTTTCCAGGGCGGAGTACCGGCGTGGCGCCACGTGACCAGGTAGATCCCGGGGGTGGGTAGATTTCCGCCAGTCTCGGTCATGTCGGCCATAGAACCTCTCGTTGCTTTATGTCCAACGCCGTTATGCTCCGGTATCCCTAGTTTTGCGCACAAGCTGTGCATTAAATGTGTTAAATGTCTCGATCGGTCACGGGGGATATGGGTGACAAAGCATTGCACTATTTGTACCCTCTCAAGTGTTAAACTGTTGATTCACAAAGATAATACTGCGGCGGTGGCCTTGCAGGAAGTAAAACAACTTCTCGCTACTTATTCAACAAATGTAGCTCATAAAGCATTGCAATGTGACAACCTTGAGCTTTGGGAACTGTTAATTATTAAACATGCCCCCCCTAAGAGTAAGATCCGTACACGTAAGGCCTCCGAGACTGGGCGGGGACAGGCTCCCACACCCTCCCCTGGCAAATCTAAGAGGCCTCGCTCTCCGTCACCTTCGGCATCGGCGACGAGGTCCAAGTCAAGGTCGCCCCTGAGGGAGCAGGTGAAAGATTCGGGCCACTCTTCTTCACCTCCACGGAAGAGGACAAAGGAAGAGAGTAGGGGACCTAAAGACATTATTAGAACTAAACATAAGTCTAGTAGAAGTCATAAATCATCCAAAAGGGATCCTCCGGCGCGAACGGACTCACGGCTGTCGCCTGAGCCTGGTACCCCGCTCTCTGCATCTACCCCCTCCAAGTCTAACGTCCAATCTGACAGGTCGGGGGTGGAGTCAGAGAATGTGGTGGAGGATGCCCCGGCGGACATTTCATCACCTGATAGTCATGCTTTCTCTACCAGGTCACGTGTGTCAGCCTCAGGTTTAGAAGTATCTTACGGAAACTATAAACCGCTAGGGTGCTCGGGTGAGGGCTGCCAATTGGGGAGTATTCCAGGCTCGCAAGCGAGTAACAGCCACAGCCAAGGTGTATGGCGATACTTACAGCCCTGGCAGGACGGCACACATCCTTTTGTAAAGCAAGTAGTGGCTGACGTCCACCGGGATGCCGATGTCCCATCTTCTATCCCAGATCTAACATGGCGGCATGTGGAGGTCCCGGCTTCGGAGGGATCTTCCCATGAGGGGCCAGATTTAAGGGATGAAGAACAGCGTTCTCTGGTCTCAGAGATGGAAGTTGAAGAGTCAGGTCACCACCTAGAAGACTCTCAGGGTACTGTCGAATCTCCACGGAGTTCGTCATCTGCTAGGTATGTAACTACAGAAGAGATTGATGGGTTACTATTAAATGCACTTAATAAGTTCTTTGGCCCTACGCCGGAAACTCCTACAGTTGGTATGGAAGCTCCCACGACGTCAACGAATGTGCGACCTCTGGCTACATCCATTGCTTTAGCTAAAATACCTAACCCTCCTCTTGTGTCAGATTCAATTTCCACTGTGCCAGGCACAGCAGCTCTCACTACTTCCAATGTGCGGGTCATATCAGACATAACTCCCCCCCCCCCCCCTTTAGACAAGGCACCAGTCAGAAAAGGAGCTATGCCTCTTTTATACGGGCCTGATGAGTCATGGGTAGCAATGTTACCAACTAAGCCAGAGGCAGCACAAGCTACTATTTCGGGGGAGCTCCCTGTACTACATGAGTGGGTAATCCAAGGCAATAAGTCTAGAAAACTCAGAGCATTGGATAGTCAAGGCGATGTTTTAGATGTTCATATTAAGGCCATTCCCAGTTATTATAACCATGACTTTTTTGTGTATGCATCAACGCCAGCCCTACCCCCTGCCTCAGCTTCAAAGCTTTTTTCTGACTGAACTAAGAATGATGGCTTTAATGACGTCAAGGCACTTTCTGCTTTGACGCCGGAATTGGATATGTTTCCGATCACAGACTCAGCCTCTAATCCAGTCTTGCAGGTGGGGCAGTTGGGTACGGGACCTTGGGTGGACTGGGAAACAGAGGCTCAAAATTTTGCCACTACTTTCACTACAAAGTCTTCTCACCAAATTCCTCAAGAGCACCATTCTTGGTTCTCTCTTCCGGTTTTTAGTGCCGGAGGAGTCCCCTCTGCTTTGTTTGATTTCTTGGCTGCCCCTAAAATCAATTTGTGCGAATTAAAAGATCCATTTAGCACGCCTTCCCCAACTCACCTAGACCGCGAGTTTAGGTTAAGAGGTTGTTGTTGTTCCCTAAGCTGCCTGGCCGAACAGCCCCGAGTCCCTGAGGAAGGCCATGGCCACGATCGGGCTTTCCCACAGAGCTCTCATTGAGTGTAGATTGTGTTGTTGGCGTAAGTGGTTGTGTGAAATGCAGTCTTCTATGATGTGTTTAATGGTATGGGGTGCTATGTTACATCCCGGGCAGGCGTCGACAACGGAGTCATCCAGTCTCTTCTGATAGCTCAGGAGAGCTGGATGGTGTCCGCATCTCAGCCTGGCCAGGTGGACTCTGTCCTCGCGAGGGAGGGAGGATTCGGAAGGATGGATTTCGGGAGGTCGTGCATGCAGCTGCGTGTTGTCTGTGAGTGAGTGGATGGATTGGCGAGAGATATGAGTATGGATGTGCTTCTGGAAGTTGGTTCGGGGTGGGCAGGGAGGGAGAGAGGACAATAATTGTGTGTGATACCGTGTGCTGGGTGTTGTTTTGATATTTCTTGGTGTCTGTCGGTGTGTTGCCATGTAGTTTAGTGGGTGGTCTTGGTTCGTGGAGGCTGCTGCCAGGAATTGAGTGCCTCTCATGTCCAGATGGTCTTTGACTTTGAGGATTTTGGTTTCTTGATGTAGGTGATCTTCTTGATGTAGGTGATCTGTGGGTGCAGTAGCTGTGCAGCCTGTAATGATCTTCAGGGCTTTGTTTTGAATAGTCTGTAAGGTCTTATGATGTGTTTCAGCTAGGTTAGAAGCCCAGGCTGGGCTTGCGTATTCCATCACTGATCTTATGTATTGTTTATATACTGTGGTGGTAGTTTCTTTGTTGTGTCCAAATTTTGTGTGAGCAAGTGACCTGAGGGCGTTAAGTCTGGGTGTCAGTTTCTTTTTAATGTTTGTGGTGTGCTGTTTGAATGTCATATGAGTGTCATATGTTACTCCTAGGATTTTGGGTGTGTGTGTATGTGTTAGGGGTGTGTTGTTTATGGTGAGTTGAGGGATGTATTCGTGTTCACCTGTCCAGCTTGTGAGCAGGGTTGCGGTGGATTTGGCTGGGGCTAGATTAAGTCTGTTTGTAGTGCACCAGCCATGTAGTGTGTTGAGATAGGGTTGAAGGAGATCTGTTGCTCTTCTTGGGTCATGATGTGTGCATGTGAGTGTTATGTCATCTGCATAGGAGGCTAAGTTTATTTGGGGCGTATTGGGTGTAGTTATATCGTGCATGAACAGATTGAAGAGTGCGGGCGATAGGACGGATCCTTGTGGGACTCCGTTTGGAAAGTTTCTGATTTTAGATGACTGACCGGCAAAAGATACGTGTGCACATCTGCCTGCTAGGAAGTTGGCCAGCCACCTTTTTGTGTTGTTGTGCATGTTTGTGTTGTAGATTTTGTTTGTTAGGTTGTGGCGGGGGATGGCATCGGAGGCTTTACTAATGTCGAGTGTGGCTAATAGTGATCTGTGTGGTGGTCTAGCTGAGTTGATGCCGTCAAAAGCTCTTTGTGTAAGGTCTGTGAGAAGAGTGTTTGTGGAGTGCAGTGGCCTAAAGCCATGTTGTGTTGGAGCTAGGGGTAGGTCGGGTGTAATTAGTTGTAATACTAGGCGTTCCATGACTTTGGAGGGGGAACAAAGGAGTGTGATGGGGCGGTGCGAGGAGGGTAGCGTGGGGTCTTTGTTGGGTTTGGGGAATGTGATGATGATACCATGCTTCCAAATGTCTGGTATTGTGTTGTGTGAATAGCTGTAGTTTGATATGTTAGTGAGTGCTTGTATGCCTTGTGGTCCCAGGTGTCTGAGGTGTATGTTGCTTATGTTGTCTAGGCCACAGGCGGGTGAGTGCTTGAGATTGTTGATGATATGCTTTGTCTGGTGATTGGTGAAGGGTGTATAGTCAGGGTCTGTGGGGAATTGTCTCTTACGTCGGATGACACGTCGGTCGTCTTTGTGAGGTTTTAGGTGGCTGACATGTGAGAAGTGATTGATGAGAGTGTTTGCTTGTTGTTTACATGTTGTTTACTGTTGTTGTGATTGCAGCATGTGATTGTGTTGTGTTGCTGTTGGAAAGTGTGATGCTGTTTAGTGTTTTGTAGAGTTTTTTTGGAGTTTGTTTTGTGATCAAGTGTTTGTAGGAAGTTATTCCAATTTAGTTTTTGTTGTTCTTGTATTTTGTTGTTAGTTTGGGTGTTGAGTGCTTGAATTTGTTGTGTGATGTCCTGTGTGTGGGGTGCTGGGGAGTGTTTCAGTGTGTCGCGTTGTCTGATGAGGTTTTGAATTTCTGGTGTGAAGTTGGGGTTGTGTCTTTTTCTGTTACCTCTTGGAATGTGTTTCTTGTCAGCGTTTTGGATAGTTTTATTGAGTATGTGTACAGCATTGTTGATGTTAGTGATGGGTGTACTGTTTAGAGTTGTGAAGTGTTGTTCTGTCTCATTGGAAATGCTTCCCAGTTAGCTCTTTTATAATTGGTGTGTGTGTTTGTGGCTAGCTGGGGTGAGTCTGGTTTTGGTGGTGATAATGATCGGGAGGTGGTCAGAGCCTAAGGTTCTGACCACCCTCCAGGATGTTGTGGGGGCGAGTTCTGGGGAGCAAAAGGTGATGCCTGGAGATGATGGGTTATAGAGGGCTTGGTGAGGAATATGGGTATGTTGATGGATGTCGTTAAGGATGATGAGGTTATCTGTTTGGTTTTGTAGTACCAGCCCTCTGTCTGTGTCGGGGTTGTCGACAAACCAGGCCGACGTCTTGGCGTTGAAGTCACCACCCAGTTTAAGAGGTAAAGCGTTTAGACTGTTTTCACAATATATTGTTACTCAGCAAGTAACAAAGTCTCTGTTACGCTCTTCTCAGGCAATCGAAACTGCGGATGTCAGGAATGCCATTGAACTTTCCCGGCGCTTCTTCTCCAAACTTCCATTCAGTCTTTAGGAGATATTCGGACGTCCTTATTAGAGGCGGTTCGAGCAAGGCAGGATCTGAGGATGTTCTTAGTAAAGAAACGTCCTGACCGTATTGCAAGCCAAGTAATTCTGTCTCCAGTTCTAACCCCTTCTTTGATTTCTCCAGCAGTTTGGAAGACTGTTTTTAATATGGCACAAGCATTCAAACAAAGTCCCTCTCAACCTAAGAAGCCTACCTTTACCTTCCCTAAACCCAAACCAGTTTCGAAAGCTCAAGCTAGTGGGTCGAAGCCTTTTCATCAGCCTAAGTCCTCTTACACCCAAGGTCAGGCTCACGTCAGGTATAAACAGGGTAAATTCTCAGGTAAAGGCCACAGGTTTCACCAACGACCAGGTCAGGACCCGCCTCCAGCCAAACCCAGCCAGTCATCCAAGAGTACACCACCACCAGCAAAAAACTAAGGTCTCTCTCACTCCCGGGGCCAGTCAAAGGCGTGTTGGAACAGAGAGTAGTCCAGCCGGCGAACCCCAGTCTGCTAACTGGGTCATTCCGGGCGTGTCATCAGGCATGGCCATTAAGATCATGGGCGAGGACTGTGGTACGCAAAGGCATCACTTGGCAGTGGCTCCGGCGACCTCGCTTACGTCAGCCGACAGAGGCCTCTCGTGTTTCTTTAGAGGTGGAGTCACTAGTTCAGGAGATGATTACCAAGAGTGTCATTATCCCAGTCCCCCCGACTTACCCGGTGTTTACATCCAAACTCTTTCTAGTACCAAAAAGGGACAGTATTCAGATGAGGCCGGTCGTAGACCTGTCTTATCTGAATCTCCACATTCACAACGTGTCCTTCAGGATGCTGACAGTGAATCAAATCAGGCTAAGACTTCCGCCGGGAGGGTGGATGTGTTCATTAGACCTGACAGACGCGTATTGGCACGTCCCGGTCAACAAGAGATTTCAAAAATTTCTGGCTTTAAGAATAATGCATCAGACTTATGTCTTTCAAAGGATGCCATTTGGATTTAACCTAGCGCCACGCATTTTCACAAAATTAGTCCGGCAAGCCCTGATGCCCATTTTAGAACAAGGGATCAGGATCTTGTGGTATCTGGACGACTGGGTGGTGGTGGCAGAGACAGAAGAGTTATGCATCACTCATGCCAACATTACGTTAAACCATGTCAAATCTCTAGGATTCAAGGTCAACTTGGTAAAGTCAAACCTTGTTCCCTCACGAGTAATTCAGTGGATAGGGCTGGTCTGGGACACAGCATCTCTCACTCTGAGTCAGAGTGTGGACAATCGAAACAGGTTTCGCACATTTTTTTTTATGTTTCTCCACAGTCGGACTACGACACGAAGACTCTGGGAAGCTCTAGTCGGTTCTCTCAACTGGGTTCAACTAACTGTGAAGTTGGGCCGGTTGAAAGTCAAACTTTTAATCTTGGAGGGCAACGAATATATCCCACTCTTACCAGAGGGAAAATTATGGCCTATCCCAGCATTAATACACAGCTTACTAGCGGTCTGGGCGAAGAGGGAAATGTTCCACTCAGTCATGTCATGGACCTCTCCTCCGCCGACGGTATGGGTGGACACGGATGCGTCAGGGACGATAGGTTGGGGCTTTCAGTCAAACCTCGGGCATCAGGGTCAAGGGCTTTGGTCCCCTTCAGAAACCTCTCACATAAATGTCAAAGAGTTACTAGTCCCCTTGTATTTCCTTCAGGTTCACGGCTCTACTTTACGGGAAAAGTCGGTGGCCTTCAGGATGGACAATCTCAATGCAGTTCACTGCATTCAGAAACAAGGGTCAACGAGGTCTCGGAAGTTGCTAGACGTGTCAGAAAAGATTTTTGTGCTAGCCAACAAGCTGAACATTCATCTTCATGCATCATATCTCCCAGGCGTAGCAAACGTCTGGGCAGACGCGCTGTCTCGGAGACAGAGCACAACAGTAGAGTGGGCACTCAAGCAAAACATTTTTGATCAAATGATTGCAGAGCCTTACCGTCCACAAGTGGATCTGTTTGCGTCATAGGAGAATCACAAACTCCCTCGGTACCTCACACGCCGGACATTAACGCCGGCGGGCGGGCCCGACGCATTGGTGACGGATTGGAACAGGTGGAGTTCCATTTATCTGTTTCCGCCACCAGACGCTTCTCTAATGTGCCACATAGTCAACAAACTACAGGATTATCGAGGCGTAGTCTCGTTAATCGCGCCCCTGTGGCCGGCGCAGTTGTGGTACCAGCAATTGAGAATGTGGTGCCCGAACCCAGTGTCCCTCCCGGTCGGGTATTTCCACTTAGACACGATTGGCAACCTAAAGACCTCGCTGACTTTTGCATTGTGGACATTCAGGAGGCCAAGTGGCTAACACCGTATGGTAGAAACGTGACAGATAAATTTATGAATCAGTACACACAATCTACCAAAAGGCAATATCAATCTCATTGGCAGTCCTTTACTTCTTGGATAGTTAGAACAGAACAGACAGTACCTTCGGTGGCGTTAGTTTTTAATTATTTAAACTATTTGTTTGAACAGAAACGTCTATCTGTAGTGACTCTAAAAAATCACTTAACAGCTATCAGGGTGCCATTCTTTGACCTTACAGGTCTAACCATACCACAGGCGGAAGAAACAGGTTTCATGAGAGCATGCTTCAAACTCCGCCCACCTCCCCGTCAGCTCATGCCTACCTGGGCTCTGGACAAGGCGTTATCTTTGCTTCATTCCCGTCTGTATCAGAATACGGCAGATTTTGAATTACTATTAAAAAAGGCTGTGTTCCTTATGGCTCTGGCAACAGGTAGCAGGGTGTCTGAGCTGGCGGCGATGAGCAACACCCCTAATTGCATAAGG
Source organism: Paralithodes platypus (assembly GCA_032716605.1). Lineage (NCBI taxonomy): Eukaryota > Metazoa > Arthropoda > Malacostraca > Decapoda > Lithodidae > Paralithodes > Paralithodes platypus. The sequence goes on along the minus strand of CM064533.1, from coordinate 2,829,199 downwards.
TTTGGTAGACTCAATGATTGCATTCATATTGCACCTTCCCCAGGGTTCATCGCCAAGAATGAACATAGTGAACATGTTTTCTCAGAGTTCACGGTGCCGGTGTTGAAACGGGGTAAAGTGCACCATAATTTGTGTCCTGTACAAGCTTTAACCAAATATATGAGAGTAGCACCTCTTAACCAACAAGGTGCTTTATGGGTATCGAGTACAGGTAAAAGGTTAATGAAACGAAAAATGGCTTCTCTGCTAGTCGAAGTCATTAAAGAGAGTAATCCCGGCGTAGTGGGTAGGGCCCACGATTTACGCAAATGGGCAGCATCTTTACGTTTTCTAAAAAAAAATTCTGTTGAAGACATAGCTACTACTCAACTATGGGCTTCGAATCATACGTTTTTAACTCGATACCTGTCGGTAGCACTAGACAAACCATCAATGCCGTGTATAGCTTTACGGCAAAGGGTCTAGAGGGGTCTCTAAGTCACTTATTGTTTAGGTTAAGAAAGAGGGGGGGGGGGGAGGTGCAGTCAGTGTAACATAAGACACCCTAGACCCCGCCGGAGGATATGTACAGAGTATACGAGCTGTGATACAATGTATAAGTGTTGTGATTAAAATTTCTCTGTAGTAATGCCTACGGGAAATGTGGTTGAAGTACAATGGATGTAGTACAACAATGGTTTCTTTCAGTGAGATACACTGTTGAAGCAATTTAATTTTAAGAGTTCTCGGTAGTTGCAACTCCGAGTAGCATTTTAGTAAGTACATCTGCGATAGTACAAGAAATTATTCAATTTTTGTGTCTAATTTTAAGGAATATACACATTAGAATAATGGGGTTTATATGTGCACATGTAAACATAAAGTTTAATTTTTCACCACTTAATTTAAGTGGGGTGCCTTTAACTTTCAGATCTGGGAACAGATTCTTCTCATAGTTACCCTTTTTTCCTCAAGCAGGCTTCTTTAAGCACGCCCCTGCTTGTACCCCTTTTTATATGTTGTATAAAGTTTATACATAAATATATATTTTTACAAAGTAAGAATACTATGTGGTTGTTTGATTATCTGCCTATTCTATTTGCAATGGTTATGATATGATTACGAATGTCCCCCTCCAGTCTTAGATATCAGGCATAATCGTCAATGATGGAGGGGCCACTAATAAATTAAAGGTTTGACTCCTGCAAGGAGATAAAGAAAACCTAATATTTAGTAGTGGCCCCGTAATCATTGACGACTGGGGCCCTCCCGACCATCCCCTTCCCATTCGTTGATGTATTAAGGATTTTATTATACTTGATATGTCAGTAAAAGGCGGAAGGATGCGCTAGTCAGCGTCTGGTCCAAGAATCCACAGAAGATGGGAAGCTTATGAATAGTTATTCTTATTTTATTTTTATTTTGTATTTGTTACGAAGTTTTTTCGTAGTGAGAACCCAATCATAAAGACGAACCATGAGTGATTTTGCGTGTGCTTATGATGAAGGTTCCTCTGAGCTCTGCGGCGGTAGATTCAAACTACGCGTATGAGCGTTTGAAGAGGTAGCCTTATGTAATAGGCATAATCGTCAATGATTATGGGGCCACTACTAAATATTAGGTTTTCTTTATCTCCTTGCAGGAGTCAAACCTATAATGTTTTAGTAATTCCCACTATGGAGGTGTAAGAATATACAGTACATGGAAGTGAATTATCAATTGGTGCCGGAGATCAATCGGCGGGTTTGGAATCGACCCAAGACACCCAATTTGGTTATCATGCCTTTCCATCCCCCGGCGGATGGGCTAACTGCTTTGGAGGTTTTTCGGCCTAGCCTATACGGATATCCTGACGCGGCGGGTATAGCCTGTATTCCGTCATCACGGCGGACGAGCCTAAGTGAGATCCTCTAACTATCACTCTTTTAAGATCGAATAGTTACGTTGATCATTCCTAAAGGGATAAACGGTTGTATAGGTCATGGATACTGAGTATCATCGACAAGCAGTCTTTTTACCTTCATGGGATGAAAGGGTGATTTTCAGCTCGGCTGATATGACTCGCCTATACTGTACGTGTGAGATCCCTCCGGCCGGGATTCCGTCATTGCGACGGAGAGGCCTATTGTTGGGATGTCAACAATCGTCCGTAAGTAAACGGTAGAGTTGTGACAAGTAACATTCTTTAACCCCTCCAACCCGGAAGGGCTCTTGAACGCCCATAACAACCTCGGTCCGCGCAACCCGGAAGGGCTCTTGAACGCCCATTGCTTGCATGCGTGCTTTCGAATGCCGCGTGTACATTTTTGGTATCATGGGACGGTAGGTGGCGCCACCCGGCGTAAACGACGCCACAGCAACAGTATCTACCCCGACGCCATCATGGACAGTACGCCAAATAGTGATTCCGCTGTGTCCGATACCGTGCTTCCTACGACGCCCTTGCTAGTTCGTCGCGCCTTACCCCGACGCCATCGCCTAAATGTGTTATCTCCCGGAGGTATTGAGACGACATTGAGACTTTATGAGCGAGCTGATGCCAAGCATAATGTTGATGATGAAGTCAGTGACGACTCCAGTAATTATAAGTCGAGTGATTATGGCCATGAGAGTGACAAAGAAGAGCAATTCCTGGGATTTGCGAGAGAACATGACAGTGATGAGAGTGATGAAGGTGATGTACCAGTTGTTGAGGAAGCTGGTTTACCTAAAGACAGTGAACTTGAGAGAGTGAGTGAGTGGGAGAGTTCAAGGTCACTCACCAAATTTCGCATAAGTGACACGACTCCAAGCCCTTCCCCAGGTAAATCGCCTTTCAAGCTACATTTGTATAAGCAGAAAATACTTGAGAAGGCGGCCGCGGCAGCTAGGGAACAAGCAAAACTACTTGGTGAGGATGAGGCTGTGAGTGAGGGTCAGCGTGGTGACCCTTCTCGTCCGCCATTGTCTCCCTTATCTACCCACGCCACCCAAGATGACCCGGATGCCCCGCATTCTTCCCCACCACCCCCACCATTGCCAAGGGTTGAGGACCCCCCACTTTCGGCCTATTTGCCTCCTAGGTCCCCCGACAGGAGACATACTGCTGCCGAAAAGGGGAAAGGTAGGAAATATACCAAAAAAATTAAGAAAAGTAAGAGAGTTTTGTTCGAGGCTCCCGCGGCGTCCACCCCGGCCGGCCCCAGCCATACATCCCCGCAACTTTCCCCACGGTCCTCCCAACCTCTCCCGCCTTCAACATGTCTTCCTGAAGAAGTCTTTGAGCTCGCATCACCAATACCTGGGCCTAGTGACAGTGAAACATTGCTTTCTGTCACTCGTCGCAGGCCAAGGCGCCCAGGACCTCGGGGGGACACAGCCTCACCTGCCACTCCTTCCCCACCTCGCCCACCCGCACGCCGCCCACGCATCACTGGTTCCCCGCCAGATTATGTGGGGGCCACTGATGATGAAGGGCACCTCTCTGAAGACTCTGGCCATGATTACATAGGTCCACCGTCAGGGCAAGATGACCACTCTGACGATGACTATATGGACATCGACGACCCTCGACCCATCCGCTTGGCCCGGCGTCGTGCTGCCCGTCGTGCTGCCCGCTGCCCTGGCCGACGCCCTCGGGCGCGCGCCTCCCGAGTTGGCCGTGGGCGTGCTGGGCCACCAGCTGGAGCTCCTCGTCAGCGTAGACAAGACCCATTCTACGTTTTTCAGTGGCAAGACGTAGTTGATGAGGATGGATACAACCCTGATGTGCCAGCTTTTGATGAGGTACTGGAGGGTTCAGGCATTACCCCCAATGCTCCACCACACGAACTATTTGAGGCCTTCTTTGATGAGGAGGTGGTAGGCTATGTTGTCAAAGAGACAAATAAGCAGCACCAATTCCAGGTCCACTTTTTGGGCAAGGTGACCAAGGGCCACATGAGGCAGTGGACCCCAGTGACTCATAAAGAGTTCATGGTGTTCCTGGCACTCACCATGCTAATGCCTCATGTCAAGAAGCATAGGTTGCCTGACTATTGGATCACCAATGATCTGATATCCACCCCTGCCTTCGGGAAATATATGTCTCGCGACCGGTACCTTGATATCCTCGCAGCGCTCCATCTTGTCACCAACCTTGATGTCCACCTCCCAGACAAGCTGTGGAAGATTAGGACGTTGTACGAGATGATGCGAGAACGCTTCACCTCCTACTTCAAGCCCTTCCGCAAGGTCGTCATTGACGAGTCTCTTGTGCTGTTCCGGGGAAAACTCAGCTTCCGGCAGTACATCCCCTCAAAAAGACATCACTTTGGCATAAAATTATTTGTCCTGTGCGACTGCCAAACTGGCTATGTCCTGGACTTCCTGGTCTACAGCGGGAAGGAAGGGGACTTGCTTGTGGACCCCCTCATTGGCTTTGGCGGAGCAGTGGTGCAAGCCATGATGGACCGCTACTTTCACAAGAATCACGTCCTCTACACGGACAATTATTACACGTCCCCCACTCTCTCACAGTACCTGCATGAGCGCAAGACGGGGACTGTAGGCACAGTACGAGGGAAAAGGAAGGGCATGCCACCTTTCCCTCCAAAGACCAAAAAAGGTGATGTGTTCAAGAAGAAGTCGGGGCCCATTCTGGCTATCCACTGGCACGACCAGCGGAAGGTCAACCTCCTGACCACCATCCACAAGGGGGAAATGGTGGAGACTGGCAAGGTGGATCGCCGCACCCAGGCCAGGGTGACCAAGCCCGATGCTGTCCTGGACTACAACATTAACATGAGGCTGGTGGACAGGTCCGACATGCAGTTAGGCTTCATTGACTGCCTGCGTACCTCGTGCAGATGGTACAAAAAGTTCTTTCTGCATATGGTGGACATGTCAGTTCTGAATGCCTACAATATATACAAGCTTCGGAATGTGAACACACCCATGAAGTTCAATAGCCTGCGGAGGTTCCAAAAGCAGGTGTTGACGGAGCTCCTGGAGAAGTATGCTACGCCACAGAGGGCAGTGGCACATCCTGGGCCCGCCGTTATTGACCGCTTGCAGTGTGCTCAATACTTGATTAGGCACAGGCTTGGTTCCCTGCCTCAGAATGAATCAGGAAGAACACAGCAGAAGCGGTGCCATGTCTGCTACAACAGCAGGGTGAGGCCGAGGCCAGGTAAAAAGTCAACCATGGAGTGTGTGGAGTGCAAGGTGGCACTCTGTGCTTTAGAGTGCTTCTTTGATTACCACTCCAAGCTGGAGTTCTAATAATCATACTGAAATTGCCAAATAAAATGACAATATGTACATTATAATTATATATAGGCAAAAAGTGGAAGAAAACCAATTTATTGTAATACAAAAGTCATGTATTATGAGAAAATTGATACAAATACAATTACACCATAATAATATGTGAAAGTGACACATATGTATATACCAAGTGACATTCATATGATTAGAACCTATAGAAATATATAAATCAGTGAAAAAAGACACAATAAATTGTATATAAAACGTTTACAAATCATATAACTAAGTGAAAGTGACACAAGACCTAATATTTGATGGCCAAAGTATAATAAATACCTGTGATAACGAATAATCAGTGCCTAATACAACAATAACCTACCTCAATTACTAATAAAATGTACGGTATCGAGTGAAAATGAGCATTATCAGTGACAGTGACACTCTCTAAACTTAAAGGATATTTGTCAAAGTGAAAGTGACACAAGACCTAATATTTGATGGCCAAAGTATAATAAACACCTGTGATAACGAATAATCAGTGCCTAATACAACAATAACCTACCTCAATTACTAATAAAATGTACGGTATCGAGTGAAAATGAGCATTATCAGTGACAGTGACACTCTAAAGCATATTTATCAAAGTGAAAGTGACACAAGACACAATACTTGATGACCAAAGAATAATAAACACCTGTAATAACTAATAATCAGTGCCTAATACAACAATAACCTACCTCAATTACTAATAAAATGTACGGTATCGAGTGAAAATGAGCATTATCAGTGACAGTGACACTCTAAAGCATATTTATCAAAGTGAAAGTGACACAAGACACAATACTTGATGACCAAAGAATAATAAACACCTGTAATAACGAATAATCAGTGCCTAATACAACAATAACCTACCTCAATTACTAATAAAATGTACGGTATCGAGTGAAAATTAGCAATATCAGTGACAGTGATACACTAATAAACATATTTTATATAATTGGCCTCAAAATAACGAAAAATATCAAATAAACATCACATTCTCAATATCAGACACTAAAATCGTCTAAGGGAGATAAATACTTTGGCGCGACGAGCGGCTAGGTGCGTCGTAGCCATGGCCGGGGCGACGCGTCCGAACGCGGGAAGAATTTGCCGCCAAAAAGCACTCGTCTTCCCGCGCTCACCATTATGCAACCAGAGGGGCTAGAGACCTCTACTCAATGCCATTCGACAGAGGAAGGTTTGTGGAACATTATTCTTTTTTATTCACAACATTACATGCCATATTCATTGACTTACAGAGTAGTTAACATAGCCCAAAGATCGTCAAAACACCCGGTACCGCAGCACAGTCGCAAGCTATAGCCCCCGGGGCTGGAGGGTTAAGAATGAGACAATCAATCGTCTGTAAGGCGGTGGGATTGTTGACCTTTAACCTCCTTAAAGAATGAGACGGTATACATCAGTGATACAAGGTATCATTGATAAGTAGTCTTTTCTCCTCCCATGAAAAGACCATTAGGGTTTTTTCATTAAGGTTACGAAGGACAATTAGAGTCGCCAGTGTGCTAAGTCTAATTTTATACCTCCCATGAGAAAACCATCGTGGTTTTATCCAGGAGGATACGAAGGAAAATTAGAGTAGCAAATGCGCTAGGTCTAATTTTCCGGCGTATTCGAGGTACGAGTATGAGTGTTTAATGTCTTGGGTTATACTTATGAGCATTGATTCTTGGAAATTTTTATTTCCAGGTTACCTTTACCTTTGGATACCTTTGGATGTGTTCGCCACTCCTCTAGCGGCACCAAGGAGCGCGACGCCCCTCGTTATGGGTGGTGATTTGGTGCAGTAGACTGTTTGAAGCGACAGCTCGCTCCCTTGCGAGGATGGGCTCGTCTGGCACTTTTTGCAGTTCGACATCTAGGGCTCTCTTGAAGTTGTCTAACGAGATGTCCCTCATGTCTCTTACTCGCCGTGGGAGTTTGTTGAAGAGACGTGGGCCTCTGTGTGATAACCAGCCCTCTCGCAGAGAGCCCATAGCACCCCTGTTATTCATCCGGGGGATTTCGCATTCCCAGCCTCTCCTATCACTGAATTTCATGACTATCGGAGTATGTAGGTTTGGTACTAAACCCTCTGCGATTTTCCATGTGTATATTATTAGGTAACGTTCTCTTCTACGTTCCAGTGCTCTTAAACGCTCCCAATAGTGTAGATGTTTTATCGAACTTATATGCGAAGTGAAATTTCTTTGTACACTCTCTACATCATTTATTTCACCTGCTTTGTATGGGGATGTTAATACGCTACAGTATTCAAGCCGCGGTAGCACTAGAGATTTGAAGAGCGTTATCATAGGCAATTCACCGCGTGTTTTAAAAGTACGCAGAATCCAACCCGTTAGACGTTTCGCAGCCGCCACTTTGACCTGGTTATGTACTTTGAAACCCATATTTTCAGACATTGACCCTCTCACCACGGAAGGGCTCTTGAACGCCCATAAAAAAGCATATAACAGGTACCTGGATGGTCTCTTGAATGCCCAGTGGTTGAAAGCCTGTGAGCTTCGTGTGCGAGGCGTCGGTCCGACGCATGTAAACAACAGCCGGCTGGACCGTCGCCCCGCATCTCCGGCCACAAGAAGGAGAGCGTCGCTTGTTCGTGTGTGCCTGTATGTTGTTGTTAAGTATCGAAAAGTGGTGTAAAGTGGCTGTTTTGGCCATAAAGTTATCTCCAATGAAATCATCATCACAGCTCAACCAGTTGACTTAGAGAGCTCTACTTAATGCCATTCTACAGGTAAATAACACAGCTACGCTTGGGGATGTGCGGGAATGCGGGAAGCAGTCTGATTAACGAATATACGGTAGCCTAGCCTAGACGTTTTTCGGCCAAAACATCCGGGTTTCGAGGAATATATATATAATACATAGCCGGGGCTGGAGGGTTAATACCCCAAGGTCTTTCACACTGTCTTTCCGTTCTATTATATGGTTAGATTCTGTTAAGTAATTTGTAATTTCTTTAACACCATTATTATCTCCGTACCGTATTAATTGGAATTTTTCCTCATTGAATTGCATGTTGTTTTCCCTGGTCCACTGGAACACTACATTCATGTCTTCCTGCAGTCGGCTCGTGTCCTCTTGTGTGTTTACTATCTTGCTTAATTTTGTGTCATCAGCAAAAGACGACACCGTACTGTGTCTGGTGTTGGTATCTATGTCGCAAATTAGTATGAGGAACAGAAGGGGCGCTAGCACTGTTCCTTGGGGCACTGAGCTTTTGACATCCGAAGGCTCAGAAGTGACTTGGTTTACTGCTACCGATTGTTTTCGGTTTACGAGGAAATTGTATATCCACCGTCCGATTTTCCCAGTTATACCTTTTGCTTTCAGTTTGTGGGCTATTATACCATGGTCACATTTATCAAATGCCTTAGCAAAATCGGTGTAAATGACATCCACGTTTTTCTTTTCTTCTAGCGCTTTAAGAATTTTGTCATAGTGTTCCAAAAGTTGTGAGAGACATGATCTTCCCGCTCTGAACCCATGTTGACCGGTGTTGTGTAGTTCATTTGCCTCGATGAATGTTGAAATTTTGCTTCGCAGGACTCGCTCGAAAACTTTAATGATGTGAGAGGTTAGAGCTACCGGGCGGTAGTTTTTTGGTAGTGCTTTACTCCCTCCTTTATGCAGTGGGGCAATTATTGCGTTTTTCAAGCTATCTGGTATGTCACCAGTGTCTAGACTCCTTCTCCACATTATAGCCAGGGGTTTTGAGAGGTTTTCCTTACATTTTTTCATTAGGATCGAATTCCATGAGTCCGGGCCTGGTGCCGAGTGGGATGGCATGTTGGAAATGGCCTCTTCTATGTCTTTTGGACCGAAATCAATATCCAGCATCTGAGGGGGAGGTTTCCATGAAAAATATATTTTGGTCTCTGATGACTTTTGTTTCTTCAGGCTCACTGAATGCCATTTCATACTGCCTGCTTAAGAGTTCGCTCATTAGACCTCGACGGCGCACCCCAAGGTGGGGGGCCGTGCCTAGAAGAGGGTTAAGTCATGCGTTCTGTTACCCTCCGTACTGCACCTACAGGTATGTATGTGTTGGCACCTCTCATGTTCCTTATGTACGTGAATGACCTGCCGATAGGCATAAATTCCTACATGTCAATGTTTGCAGACGACGTAAAAATTATGAGACAAATAACAAATAAAAGTAGTTGTGAGGAGCTGCAAGGGGATTTAGATAATATATATGAATGGAGCACCAAGTGGAAAATGGAATTTAATATAAGTAAATGCCATGTGTTAAATATGGGAAGAAGTGTGAATAGACCAAATTGGGAGTACAGGATGGGAGATAATATAATTAGCAAGGCCGAAAAAGAAAAGGATTTAGGGTTGATTATACAAGATAATTTGTCGCCAGAGAAACATATTAACAAGCTCTTTAGCGGAATGTATGCAATGGCCGGGAATATGAAAGTCGCTCTGAACTACTTGGATGAGACCATGGTAGCGAAAATTATGAAGAGTATGATTAGACCAAGATTGGAGTATGCAGTAGTGGTGTGGTTCCCGCATCTAAAGAAGCATATTCACAAGTTAGAAAGAATCCAGAGAGCAGTTACTAGATTGGTTCCAAGTCTCAGAGAACTGCCATATGAAGGGAGGCTAGACAAATTAAATCTACCGAGTTTAAAAGAGAGGAGAGACATGATAATGATGTACAAATGCACCCGGGGGCTGGAGAGGCTGGATAGGGAGGATATATTAATTATGGATACAGGAATAACTAGAGGCCACAGCTACAAAGTAAAAAGACCTACCTGCAAGAACGATATCAGGAAGTTTAGCTTCCCCTATAGATGTATTGACAAATGGAATGGGCAGGAGGAGGAGGTGGTAGGGGCAAGGAACATCCATATTTTCAAGAAAAAATTGGATAAAAAGTAGACTGAGAGACGGGACAACACGAGCTTAGCTCAACTCCTGTAAACTACAATTAGGTAAATACAATTAGGTAAATACAGTACTTTCGTTTCTTTCACCATCAGTAGTGGATTATGTGTGTACAGTACTGTGGTTGTTTAGCTCTAGTGATCTTTAGCTATATCCAAGTAGGGTGGTGTACGTACTAGCAGTCATGATGACGCACTGCATGGAATAAAGTGAGAAGGAGAGACACTGAGGAAAAATGGAATGAGTATAAGAATGCTAGAAACAACTATGTCAAGACTATAAGAGAGGAGAAAAAGAACTTTGAAAAAGATATAGTAAACAAATGTAATAAAGAACCCAAACTGTTCTATAGTTATATCAACGGCAAAACAAAAATAAAGGACAAAATAACAAAGCTTAGGGTAGAGGGTCAATTATATGAAGACACAGTGGGTATGTGTGAAATTATGAATGATACATTAACATCCGTGTTTGTGGAGGAGGATGACTATGTAGAACCTGTGGTGGAATTGAACGAGATACAGGGACTAGAGTCGATAGAAGTCAACAAGGATGAACTAAAATCATTGTTGGAAGAATTGGACGTGAGAAAATCTATGGGCCCAGATAACATTGCTGGATGGGTATTAAGAGAATGTTCTGAACAACTAGTGAGACCTATTTTTAATATTGTTCAACACTCATTAAACAAGGGGGAACTTCCCTTAGAATGGAAACAAGCAAATATAACTCCAATATATAAAAGTGGAAATAAAGAAGACCCGCTAAATTATCGACCGGTATCCTTAACGAGTGTTATATGCAAGCTTTGTGAAAAGATTATTAGAAAAAGATGGGTGGGTATGTTGGAGGAGAGGGAAATAATTTCAAGCAAGCAGTTCGGGTTCAGAAAAGGTCATTCGTGTACCACAAATTTGTTGAGTTACTATGATAGGGTAATTGACATTGTACAAGGGAGGGAGGGGTGGGTAGATTGTATTTACTTAGATTTCAAGAAGGCATTTGATAAGGTGCCTCATAAGAGATTGTTGTGGAAGCTCAGGACTGTGGGGCGGGTTGAGGGAGTATTATTAAAGTGGATGGAAAACTATTTAATTGGGAGGGAAATGCGAACAGTAATAAAAGGAAAGTTCTCGTGGAAAAGGGTAAAAAGCGGAGTGCCTCAAGGATCGGTGTTGGCCCCAATCATGTTTTTGGTTTTCATCAACGACCTTCAAATGGGAATAGGCTCATATATATCTATGTTTGCTGATGATGCAAAATTAATGAAGCATATTACAAGTAGGAGTAGTTGTGAAGAATTACAGAGAGACCTAGATAAGTTATATGAGTGGAGTCAAACTTGGAAAATGGAATTCAACACGAGTAAGTGTCAGGTTCTTGAGATGGGAAAAAGTAAATATAGACCTTCTTGGGGATATAAAATAGGAGATGAAATAATTAGTAAAGCTGTGAAAGCAAAAGACCTAGGGGTAGTTGTGGCAGACAGCTTGTCACCTGAACAGCATATAAATAAAATAACTGGTGAAACCTATGCAGTGTTGACTAACATGAGAATAGCTCTGAATTATTTAGATGAAGAGATGTTAGCAAAAATAATAGGGACATTAATACGACCAAGACTGGAGTATGCAGCAGTGGTGTGGTCTCCACACCTTATAAAACATAATAAAAAACTGGAAAGAGTTCAGAGAGTTGCCACTAAGATGATAGCTAGCCTTAGAGACCTGCCTTATGAGGAGAGATTGGAGAGGCTAAAGCTGCCAACGCTGAGGGAGAGGAGAGAGAGAGGTGACATGATCATGATGTTTAAGTGTGTGAAAGGTTTTGAGAAGATCGACAAGGGAGATTTTGTGGTGAGGGACGAGGGAAGAACCAGGGGTCATGATTGTAAGTTGAGGAAAGTTATATGTAAGTCTGATGTAAGAAAGTTCAGCTTCCCGTATAGAAGCATTGAGTGTTGGAATAAGTTGGATGGGGAGGTGGTGGGAGCAAGAAATATCCAAACTTTTAAAGCAAAATTGGATAAATGTAGAGAGAGAGACAGGACAACACGAGCTTAGGCTCAAATCCTGTATACTACAATTAGGTGAGTACAATTAGGTGAGTACGAGGCCAAGGGGGCCTATTGGTAATGAAGGCAAACTTCAATGACTATCCAAAGGAGGCAGCCCAGGTATCGTTGTACGACGCTGTGGCTTTGTGGAATCGTTTTTCATGATTACTTCCCCGATTAGTTAATGAAGCGGTCTTTAGACTACCAAAGTTGGTGGTTTTTGGTGCTAGACTTCCCTATGAAGCACTAGGTTTAGTGGCCCTATTGGTAATCAAGGCACTCTTCTGACTATCCACACGTCAGAGGGTCTAGTTGATCTATGTGCTACTAAGTTAAGTTCTATCTTAATGGTGAAAAGGAGAGGGGGGGGGTGCTGGAGAGCTCAGGACTCCTAGACCCTCCACCGGACTATGTGATAAGTTCACAAGCTGTGATACTCGATAAGTCGAGCTGGTTATACAGTGCAAAAAAAAAAAAATTTTTTTTAAATATCTATCATAGTTGCAACTATAGGATATTAAGTATAAATTGTACAAAGTATAGGGTATGTACAATTTAATGTTAAGGACAATAAGATATAATCAAATTATTTATTTGTGGCTTTACAATGTTGGACAGGAAGAAAAGAATGTTCTTGGAAAACAATTTTATTGAATCTCAAGGTGATATTCTTTAACAGTCGTACCGGGAAAGCTCCGGGTCCGGTTCTACCAATTAGAAAGGTTCGTGACCACTACCTCGCAGGTCACCGACACTAGGTGTACGGTAAACCGTGAGGTTCAGGTACTATCATCAAGTTATTACTTGGGTTGGGGAATCTTTGACAATGGTCGGTCGATCACGAAGATCCGGTATGGGACGTTGTGACCCTTTGCGGCAGACAACCGGACACTTATGACCTGTGACAGCAATCAGATTTCTATTTTTTAGGGTTAAATGGACTCTCTGTTTTTGCCGGTAGTGGAGAATGTTTGCCGGCGGGCAGGTTTTCTCACTATCTCCCAACATGTCAGCTCATGACCATTGGGTCAAGTTACAGGGCCTTATCGTCACAGACTTCTCAGTCATTTCGTTACCATTTCTGACCTGGTCTCCGGGTACTTGAGCAGGCGGCAATGACCAACGAACTTAACAGTCTCTATTTCTGGCGATGCGTTAGGGTTGTTCTAATTACGCCCTCCGATGCTTCATCGCTAGAATGGGTTTAGTGGGTTGGATTTTTCCGGCTTACATGGTCCCAGTGCTCTTAACCCATCAGACCCGGCTATGTATTCCATACCGAAACCTGGGGGTTTTGGCCGAAAAACGTCTACGCCTAGGCTGCCGTATCTTTGTTATTTTGACTGCTTCCACATTCCCGCACATCCCCAAGCGTAGATGTGTTTCGTACCTGTAGAATGGCGTTAAGTAGAGCTCTCTAAGTCAACTGGTTCAGTTGTGATGACAACTTTGTGGCGATATCAGCCACTTTACACTACTTAACAATAACATACTGGCACACACGAACAAGGACGCCACCTTTTTGTGGTTGGAGATGCGCGGCGTCGGTCCAACCGGCTGTTGTTTACATGCGTCGGACGGACACCTCGCACATCAAGCTTACAGGCTTTCAAGCTGCCGGTGCCTCAGAGCCTTTCCGGGTTCCGCGGGGGTGTTTTTTATGGATGCCTCAGAACCCAACCAGGTCTGAGGGGTTAAAGAGATACTCACCTTCCATTTTGATCGGTGAACTCTTTTGCCTCTAGGAGAGTGTCCCGGCCTACTCAACCGGACGCACTTGACGTTGGTCACATTACGACATGGGCGTTCGCCCCTTTACGTGGGAAAGGTGATAACGGGTAACAACCTAGGCCCGGTGGGGCAAGCTCTTGACTTGGTCACAGTGCACGTGTTTGAGTTACATAAGTGACCTCTAGCTTCCGTTTCTTCCTTCCCCTGTGGATTGGTACGGAACAAGGAAGGGTACATCAATACATCTTTGGAAAGAATGGAATGGACGAACTTCGGTTTTTCCCGTTTTCTATTGTCCAAACTCCACGGAGATGGCCCGCCGGGGTTCACTATATCCAGGCTTTGGCACCAAGTGAGGATGAACAGAACCCCGTCTCATCTTTTTCCTGGTTTAGCATGAGATGTTTTTCGGTCATGAGTATCGACGCATCTCATCTGTAGGCATTAGCCGGACTTTCCTGAACAAGATGTCTTCCTATTGACCTACATACGCCGTGTCTTTGCTGAATAAGCATCACGACACCGGGTATGATAGGTCGAGGACTTTTCTATTTAAGACTATTTTTTAGGGTGAAAAGAAAAGGAGATACGGGTCAGCTTAAACCGCCAACCCCACCAGACGTGCAGTCAGGTTGGGTAACTCCTGTCAGTTGTCTGGCTTACTCGCCGGATCGTACAGTTGCTGGTCAGGACGACTTAAGCACTTACTAATTTTCACACTACATAGGGCTCTCTCTCCGGTTGCAGACGGAGAGCGGGCCCGAAGTCTTTATTTTTTCCCTTTCTTACCGGCGGCTATGATATCATGCTTTCTGGTAGACCGGGTGTTGCCCCGTAGATTTTGACACTGACTACCTCCACGATACAGGAGCAGTCTTATGTCTTTTCTTTTTCCCCGTCCAATCTGTTACTTCAGGATTCCTGGTAGACTGGGTGTTGCCTAGTAGATTTTAACACTGACTGCCTCCCCGGTACGGGAGAAGTCACATAAAATTTACCAAGCCCTACACTAAACTTAAAATTTAGTCGTAAGAGTCACCGAAGTGAGCTAAATTTTCCGGTAGTCTAGACTTCCATACCGTGACTCTTTCATGCTGAACAAGCAGAACAGCGGGTAGGAATTCCAGCGATTAGTGCTATGGTCAGCCTTAGAGTGGGCCTGACCAAAGTCATTTTAGAATATTGTCAGCCTTCCGCTGACCCCGACCAACTCACATTCTCAATCTCACCTTCCAAAACAATCTCTCAATCCCGGTTCCAGTATTGGGAGAATGAGATCTGAATGTCGTTATGCCGGACACACCCTGTTACATAAAGGGGCTCTTTCGGACGTGCCACCAAACTTAAGCACAGATAGTGATAAGCAATGGCGTCCCTTAAAGGTGGACTCTGACTATCTCGTGTAAAGTTGTCTCGTACCGTAGTGGACAGGGTTCCACTTAACCCGGTCTCACCGGGTTCACTCCATTCATAACGCATATGTAAAATGCTACATGGGATTCAGATCAGGTTTACGCATCTACCGCGTAGTTGAAGACGTATTAGTCCTGATCAGGGTCTTTGGCTCCACCCCACGGAGGTTCACTTCACTGCAATTGAGTTCCTAATTTCCCTTTTATGCCTTCAAGCTCTTGCTTCCACAGTCACGTGGACATAAATAGCTTTCCGAAAGTCCTCTCTGACTGCAACATCTTGCAGTAAGACAAGAGGGTCAACAAGGTCTCAACTTGCTGTTAGAGTGGTTGGAGATATTTTTGCTAGCCGATCGGCTAAACCTTTATCTTCAGACGATCTTATCTGCCGGACGTCACTAACGTCTGAGCAGTTACAAGGTTTAGCATGGTGGCTCAGGCAATCAGTTGTTTCGATGAAACCGAAGGAATTCGGTGCTCGTCTTAAACTCCTAGCTTGGACAACCCCTCGGAGTTGGCTCTCCGCCTTTAACTACATTCCAGCGTTGGCCGGAACATTGCTATCTTGTACAATTCTTCGGTGTTGGCCCTCCAGGTTTCACTATATCCCGGCGTTGGCCTTAACGTGGAAAGGAACGGAGCTCCGTCTCTTCCTCTCCGGCCTTACACTACACCCACGGAGTTGGCACACCGAGTGTCGCTATATCCTGGTGTTGACCGAGTCATTGGTGGGTCCCAGTTTTTTATGTAAGTGGGTAGCCGGTGTTTGGTTGCCAACCAGGCTCGGAATTAGTCAGTCCGGGGTAAGACCCATTTTTCCAACTAGATTTTCCTTTGTCAATCAGGCTGGTATTTTGTTGTCACAGGGATAGAGGAAACTGATCGGACTGAAGCTTCGGTAGCGTTCAGTTTCTAATATCTTGAATACTCTGGCTCATCAAACGATTCAATCATGACTCTTAAGAATCACACGACAGCAATCTGGGGTTCCCATTTATTGATCTTCGTTCCGCAGACGAAGGTAAAGGGTCTCTTGGGTTCCAGTTCCAAACTTCACCCGCTGCCCCGTCAGCGCATAGCTACCGGGTCAAACCCGAGTATCTAAGCAGGCAACAAGGGGCACCGAACCAAAATAATCTCAGGTTCGAACGACGCGAAGCGGTTGTTCATATGGCGCCATGACAGTGTGGTAATCCCGACACTGACTTACGGAAGCGAAGCATGGACGTTGGTTGAGAGACTCAGACCAAGAGTGAGAGCAGTGGAAATTAATTACTTAAGGAGTGCGTGCGGAGTTACATGGAGGGATAGACAGACTAATGAGGAAGTAAGAAGGAGGTGTGGTGTGGAGGTAGATGTGCTGGAAAGTGTGAAAAGGAACAACTGGAGATGGTTCGGCCATATGGAACGTATGGAAAGCGAGAGAATGACTAAGAGGGTGTACGAGAGCGAGGTGGAGGGACAGAGGGAGAGGTAGACCGAATATGAGGTGGAAGGATGGAGTGAGGAAGTACATGAACGAGGGCGGTGCTGGTTGGGGGGAGGGGCGTCGACTGACTGGGGACAGAGGTGCATGGGGGCGGTTCGTTCATGGCCACCCCTTCGGGGATCACGGCGTCAGGCAATAGATAGATAGATTCTACCTTCACGGCCACAAACGAGCAGTGAGTTTGAGTTCAGGTTTCAGGCGCTCATTTTGAGCTAATCACCGTCTTTGATGCCGTGTGCTATATCTCAGGCGGTTTTATGGGAGTGTCCCGGCCTAGCCAGCGGGGCACTCTCACAGTTGTCTCCGCCCTCGTTCTCTATCAACCAAGTCGATCCAGTGTCACAGAGTGGCAACGGGTCTGATGGTATGGTGCTTTAGTATTAAGGTTACCTTTACGAGTTATGAAAGAGGGGGGGGGTTTACTGGAAGACCGAGACCCTCAGCCCCGCCGGACAGGTTGTAAATGCTCGAGCAATGTACGCGAGCAAAGTGAAAAATATTATTTTTGGATTAATTTTCAGGACAGAATGTTCAGTCCAGTGATATGAAGTTTCGTTTATGGTATTTTGGATACAGAGACACATACTTCAGATGATCTGCAGTTATCTTAATTTCCTTAGCCGATGGCAAGGAATCTTAATTATTCCTGTCTTTTGATACGTACCGAATATGTTGGGATATGCAGGTACTTGACTCTACTCTGGAACTGGCGGGTGCCCAACCCCGAAAGGGGTTGAAATAGGGGAGCTATCCCCCCGCCAAAGGCGGCTTTCTAGGGCCTTTCCTAGCTGATGCTGAGAGGATTGGGTTCTAGTCATGTGGTGATGGGCTGGTCTATCAGAGTGAGAACTGAGCGATCTCTGCCATACCCATAGCTTACTCTGACTGTTCCTTTTACTTATATATTTTCTAGATCTCAAGTGACGGCGTCTCTTCCGTGGATTGACCTCCCAATTTACCAAGATTGGAAGCCAAAGCGTCACATTTTTCCTTTGCCCCTCAACTTTCTCTTCATAATTGCTGAGGGGCACAGGGCCCTGGTTGGGCTTTGGTTTTCCGGGCGTTTCCGCACCCTCCTCAGCTCCCCGCCATGGAGTGGCTTCGGTCACCCAGGCTTTATTGTGGTAAGCAGGAAGGGTTCTGTGGGGGCGCTCGGTTATGGCCTTAGCTTTGCTCGGGGCCTTGGGGCTGTTCGGCCAGGCTGCTTAGGGAACAACAACAACAACAACAACAACTCTGGGACTTATCAAAAGTCACGAGTTAGTTTGAATTGGTATACGAATGGATATTCATATACAAAGTTTTATTAATGACTACAAAAGTTGCATGCAGTCTTAAATATTTTATATGGTTATACAGTAAACCCTCGCCATCTCGGACCTCTAGAAGTCGGAAACCCGTACTAGTCGGACTGGCTACGGCCTCTCGGACATGCACTTTCATATTTCGGGCATTTCCGTCATCGTTCCGACAGTCTCTGACGTTGTCGGACTTTATATAAGTATTCGGAAAATGTCCGATATTATATTTTTCAATTCCATTGCATTAGAAATGATTCAAAGATTACAAGAAGTCCAAATAAGACATACTGTAGTTATGTTAATGTATAAGGGAGTTACGTAGATGCATTAGAGAGATAGATAGATAGAAAGAGAGAGTTACAGAGGGGGAGTGAGCGATAAACACGAACTATTATGACACAGACTTAATTGGTTCTGAAAAGACAAAGGAGACTTTTATATTGACTCTTTTTCATGTTATTATTTGTGTGCTAGAAGGATAATATTGTTTTCAATTCCATTGCATTAGAAATGATTCAAAGATTACAAAAAGTCCAAATAAGACATAGTTATGTTAATGTATAAGGGAGTTACGTAGATGCATTAGAGAGATAGATAGAAAGAGAGAGTTACAGAGGGGGTGTGAGCGATAAACACGAACAATTATGAGACGGACTTAATTGGTTCTGAAAAGACAAGATAGATAGAAAGAGAGTTGCAGAAGGGGAAGTGAGCGATAAACACGAACTATTATGAGACGACTTAATTGGTTCTGAAAAGACAAAGGAGACTTTTATATTGACTCTTTTTCATGTTATTATTTGTGTGCTAGAAGGATAATATTGTTTGCAATTCCATCGCATTAGAAATTATTTATAGATTACAAAAAGTCCAAATAAGACATAGTTATGTTAATGTATAAGGGAGTTAGTTAGATGCATTAGAGAGATAAATAGATAGAGAGAGAGTGGCTAGGGGCGAGCGAGCGATAAAATACTACCATATACGAGACGGACTTATGTTTCTGAAAGACAAAGGAGACATTTCTATTTACTCTCTTTTTCATTTTATTATTTGTGTGTTAGAAGGGTAATATTGTTTTCAATTCCATCGTGTTAGAATTGATTCATAGATTAAAAAAAGACCAAATAAGACATATATATATATATATATATATATACAGTAGGGTCTCACATAAAACGAGTTTATGGTCGATAAACGAGGGCGTTTTATGCGAATTCGCTTTATGTGAACACAGCATTTTGGTGGCGCAATATCGTCAATGTTCACTGTAAGCGAAAATTTTCGTACAAAGCGAACGATATTTCGTACGTTTTGTACGATATTTCGGCGTTTTATATGAAAGCGTACGATATTTTGTACGTTTTGTACGATATTTCGGCGCTCTATATGAAAACTCCTTGTATTTGCCCCACTTTGGCGGCGGACTCGTTTTATGTGATCACATTCGTTCTGATCGAAAATTAAATATTAATATTTTAGGTCGGTCGTTTTAATCGAGACTCGTTTTATGCGAACACGTTTTATGCGGGACCCTACTGTATATATATGTATATGGGAGATAGATGCATTAAATAGATATATAAAAAATAAAATAAAATAAAAAATCTCAATTTCTCTGGTGACGCGGACTTTCCTCTTCTTCTAATTCGGAATTTTCCCTCTCTTAAGTCGGACATAAGTCGGACTTCGAACATCTCGGATTTTCGGTCATCTCGGACTGGGTCTCCCCCCAATTAGTCCGAGATAGCGAGGGTTTACTGTACATAGCCACAAAATGTTTGCGTTACGCAGGCACAAGCCATTACTCACGGACTATGAGTCATGAGTTAGGATCACAATTTTGTTTAAAATTGTTATTCATAAGCTTAAGTTTTTATTTAGAATGTGGAACACATTTCTTATCAATCGTTACATGGACCTGCGGGGTTATGTACATGCAGGCCTTCTTCGAAGTACGCTACCTGCATTTCCTTTTCCATTTTTCAATATTTTGTATGCACAAAATTACGATTAGATTACTATTAATTAAAATGTAAAACTTGCAAACTAAACAAACCAAAATTGGGACAAGGACAATATAAAGTCAAATTAAATTATCAAAATCGCTATGTGGAAACAACGCTTACTAAAATGAAAATTATTAAATAAAAGAACACAATCCACCACATAGGGTGTACATCACTACATGAGCAAGTTAATCTGTTTCCCAAGCAAACCAATCGCACATATAACAACGCACTATCGTCACGTTAAAGGAAGTAGTCAAGTTTGGGAAGTCCGGGACGTTCTGGCAAATTTTACTAAACTCTGCATGAATAAAGATATAATATTGGATGTGGTTTTGATATTGTCACGAATGTCCCCCTCCAGTCTTGTGATATCAGGCATATCGTCAATGATGGAGGGGCCACTAATAAATTATAGGTTTGATTCCCGGAGGGAAGAAATTAAAACCTAATATTTAGTAGTGGCCCCGAAATCATTGACGATGTAGGGCCCTCCCGTCCATCCCCTTCCCATTTTTTGATGTTTTTGAGTGAATCTTGATATTATAATTGAAGACGGAATGACGCTTCACAAAGCAGCGTCTCACGGAGGATACTCCGCACGGGGAAAACATCCACAAGTTCTGGAAAGCTTGGTTTATAGTATTTCTAATATTTTATTTTATTTTATTTTATTTTTTACGAAGTTTTTTCGTAGTGAGCACCCAATCATAAGGACGATTCCATAAGAGAATAAGCGTACCCTTATGATGTGTTCCCTCTCTCTTTCCCTGCGGCGGTTGTTTCAAACAGCTAATGCAAGGGCTTGAAAGGGGACTATTATGTAATAGGCATATTGTCAATGATTTCGGGGCCACTACTAAATATTAGGTTTTCATTTCTTCCCTCCGGGAATCAAACCTATAATATCTCTGCAATTAAATTGCATAACCTAAGTTATATACATATCACAGGTTGTACTCCCTGTTATTTTGCGATGGGTGAAGACTAGAACACTGTTCATCAAGCGATTCTTGTGTGAGGTAGTAAGGAAAATAAGATTGTGTGTACAATATACTCATGTGACCCAGATTTATCCGAATGCCGTGATGCAGTAATGGCGGCTATGGCTAAAGTTTGTTTACATTCGTTCAACTATTGATTACTGATATATTTCACCATTGTAACCATGCCTAAGTCACTGTCCATTGCTTTCATGCATCGATTGGGACTACAGAGAAGCAATACAAGACTGCTTTAGGGCCTCAGTAAAGCAGGAGTCACCTGACTGACTGGCTGTGTGTGTTTGTCCTTATGTGTTTCGTGGACCGCCTGCCAAGACAACAAAACTTTCTCTAGTGCGGTTTTAAGTGGTTTTGAGCCATGTAATAATGCAATGTCTATAAAGGCCACCCATGTGTCTCGGTGCAAAATCGATTTGGATCTATGGAGGCTAGCCAGGCGAGGAGGGCTAAGAGTTTTTTTTTAATTACATTATTTGACAGTGACTCTTCTATCAATGACATCATGCCTTAACCCTTCTCACCTGGGTGGCCTACATAGCTCCATATCATCCGAAACGGTGCCCCCACGTGCGCGCACCCCCGCTTGCCGTAAACAGCGGCTCACCGCCAAAGACATGCTAAGTCCGGGAGGTATAGAAAGAACACTGAGAGACCTGGAAATTGCTGGTAGTGATAGCGAAAGCAATGTTAGTGAAGAAAGCAGTGGCCAAAGTTCATGATACGTGTCTAGTGAAAGTCTGGACAAAGAAAGTGATGCAGATGCTGAATTCGTAGGTTTCCCCAGTGACAATAGTGACGATGAACCTG
Organism: Paralithodes platypus; assembly: GCA_032716605.1. NCBI lineage: Eukaryota > Metazoa > Arthropoda > Malacostraca > Decapoda > Lithodidae > Paralithodes > Paralithodes platypus. Next base: position 2,807,214 of record CM064533.1, on the reverse strand, counting down.
AAGGGGATGAACAAGGTGATAATGATAGTGTTAAGAGAGATTTGGCGAAAGTGAGCAAAAGTGAGTGAGTGGGAGAGCTCTAGGTCAGCCTTGACATTTATTCTGAGTGAGGCAACGCCAAGCCCTTCCCCGGCTAAATCTCCCTTCCAGATACGCTTCTATAAGAAGCAAGTGCTTGAAAAAGCGGCCGCGGCAGCCAGGGAGGAAGAAATGGAGAGAAGGCGGGAGCTGGGAGGATGAGGAAATGAGTGCGAGTGAGTGTGAGGCTGCCTTTGTTGGAGAGCCTTTGTTCTCGGCTCCTTTGTCTCCAACCCAAGCCGCGTCGATGCCCCGAGGCACCCTCCACTCTTCCCTACCACAGCCAAGTCAAAGTGGGGTTGAGCAACCAGTGCTTCCCCAATGCAATCACCGAAATCCCCAGAACGAAGACTAAGTGCTGCTGAAAAGGGGAAAGGCCGCACTTTCATAAATACAGTAAACCCTCGCCATCTCGGACCTCTAGAAGTCGGAAACCCGTACTAGTCGACTGGCTACGGCCTCTCGAACATGCACTTCGGTAGTTCGGACATTTCCGTCATCGTTCCGACAGTCTCTGACGTTGTCGGACTTTATATAAGTATTCGGAAAATGTCTGATATTATATTTTTCAATTCCATTGCATTAGAAATGATTCAAAGATTACAAGAAGTCCAAATAAGACATAGTTATGTTAATGCATAAGGGAGTTACGTAGATGCATTAGAGAGATAGATAGATAGAAAGAGCGAGTTACAGAGGGGGAGTGAGCGATAAACACTAACTATTATGAGACGGACTTAATTGGTTCTGAAAAGACAAAGGAGACTTTTATATTGACTCTTTTTCATGTTATTATTTGTGTGCTAGAAGGATAATATTGTTTTCAATTCCATTGCATTAGAAATGATTCAAAGATTACAAAAAGTCCAAATAAGACATACTGTAGTTAGGTTAATGTATAAGGGAGTTACGTAGATGCATTAGAGAGATAGATAGATAGAAAGAGAGAGTTACAGAGGGGGAGTGAGCGATAAACTATTATGAGACGGACTTAATTGGTTCTGAAAAGACAAGATAGATAGAGAGTTGCAGAAGGGGAAGTGAGCGATAAACACGAACTATTATGAGACGACTTAATTGGTTCTGAAAAGACAAAGGAGACTTTTATATTGACTCTTTTTCATGTTATTATTTGTGTGCTAGAAGGATAATATTGTTTTCAATTCCATTGCATTAGAAATGATTCAAAGATTACAAAAAGTCCAAATAAGACAGTTATGTTAATGTATAAGGGAGTTACGTAGATGCATTAGAGAGATAGATAGATAGAAAGAGTTACAGAGGGTGAGTGAGCGATAAACTAAACACGAACTATTATGAGACGGACGGGGGAGGGAGTGTGGAGGGGCAGAGAGGAGGGTCACATCCGTCGCGGTCCGGAATTTTTCGACTATCCCGCAGGATACTGGTGATTAAACTTCCAAAAAATCACACACAAAAACAAACGTAGTGTCGCGGTTCTGTGAAGTGCAAAATCGAACCGATTGATAAAATATCTGGGGAGATATACGCGTTTTGGAGAAAAAATCCGTTAACTCCTACAGCAGTGCCACGGCGCTGGTCTGGGACAGGCCTAGGGCAGGCCCATAAGGCGGGTGGAAAGAAGAAGGGAAAGAAAAAACCGTTACGTCCCAAAAGCAAAGTGTTAGCTATATAGTCCTATGAAATCAAACAGGGCTATGGGAAAATAGGAAGCCTAAGTTAAAAGTGATAGTGAACATCGTATATCACGTAAATAAACTAGGAAAGTATAATACAGAGAATTAAAGTCAGGGGAACTTTTAACTTTAGCTTGGGAACAGGACGTATGCTGTAAACAAAATACCCTCGGTGACCGCAAAGACCATAAACACATATATCCCCTCGCTCTCCTGGACACGTCCCCTCCCCTCCCCCTATACGATTTCACCAAAAGCGAAACTTAACCTCGACAGGAAAGGGTACCGACAAAACAAATATCGTAAATAATAGCAAACAGAGAAAAACTATATTTAAACAAATTAATCAGTGCAGATTATTTCTCGACCATATCGCAGGTTAGTAGTGACGTTATTGGAGAGAAAGATCTCCCACGCAACCAAATGTGGTGAAAATTCGAACCTGAGCAGTGTTGAATCAAGTTGATAGGTAAAATATGAAAATTAAAATAGATAATAATAATAATAACTATATAAATACTATATTATACAGGTATAGGTAGCCTGGAAAGTTCGTTATTTTCCTAGAGTGCCGTATATTCCGTTAAACAGTCGACCAAAAACGGGAAAAGTGGTTAGGGCAGTGAGAATTCTGTTTCATAAGATAATTATTGAAAGTGTTACTTAACCCTCTCACCACGGAAGGGCTCTTGAACGCCCATAAAAAAGCATATAACAGGTACCCGGATGGTATCTTGAACGCCCAGTGGTTGAAAGCCTGTGAGCTTCGTGTGCGAGGCGTCGGTCCGACGCATGTAAACAACAGCCGGCTGGACCGTCGCCCCGCATCTCCGGCCACAAGAAGGAGAGCGTCACTTGTTCGTGTGTGCCTGTATGTTGTTGTTAAGTATCGAAAAGTGGTGTAAAGTGGCTGTTTTGGCCATAAAGTTATCTCCAATGAAATCATCATCACAGCTCAACCAGTTGACTTAGAGAGCTCTACTTAATGCCATTCTACAGGTAAATAACACAGCTACGCTTGGGGATGCGCGGGAATGCGGGAAGCAGTCTGATTAACGAATATACGGTAGCCTAGCCTAGACGTTTTTCGGCCAAAACACCCGGGTTTCGAGGAATATATATTTAATACATAGCCGGGGCTGGAGGGTTAAAGTTACTTAAAGTTTAAACATAACGAGTGTAAACGAGTGGCAGCCCCGCCCCCCCCCCCCCCCACACACACACACACACACACACACACACACACACACACACACACACAGACACACACACACACACACACACACACACTCCCCACAAACCGCGTAACAAACACCTCCTTGTCCTCCAAGCCCCCCCCCCCCCTCTCTCTCTCTCTCTCTCTCTCTTCTCAAATGTGGTGAAAATTCGAACCTGAGCAGTGTTGAATCAAGTTGATAGGTAAAATATGAAAATTATAATAGATACTATATATACTGTAGATAGCCTGGAAAGTTCGTTATTTTCCTAGAGTGCCGTATATTCCGTTAAACAGTCGACCAAAAACGGGAAAAGTGGTTAGGGCAGTGAGAATTCTGTTTCATAAGATAATTATTGAAAGTGTTACTTAAAGTTACTTAAAGTTTAAACATAACGAGGGTAAACGAGTGGCACTCCCCCCAAGCAAGCAACCATATCACTGGATTTGCATAGGATTGACACCAATAAATGAGGCGTACAATACAAGAGGGAAGAACCTCCATTTCTGCGATAGTTGTTTCGATATCACATGGCAAGTCATACAGACTGTAGAAAATACAGAAGTACAAGATAGACGGAAATATAGCCAAAACATAGCTACCTTTCACAGAAAATGGGGAACTATTGGGGCCTCAGGGCCCATACAAATATCACAACCCACACACGCACATCTTCCCATGATAATGCCCACATTGCCTCCTGCACATCAACACACATCGCCTGCCGAACAACAACCTTTCGCACCCTACATATACACAAACCCTGTCGCACATCTCCCCACACCTCCCCACACCCAGAAAACACTCACATTAATCCCATCTATGGCCATTGACCACCCTACTGCTGTTGATCAAATAAAATTGCAGGATGAACGTAGGATGCAACAAGCCCCCATATCAGGCTCCCCTTCCACATCGTCTCCCCCCTCACCACTGCCACCTGCCCACCTACAACCGACCCGTAACTCCACCCCCCTGCAGGCCTCACCCACCCATACACCAAGCCCACTATCACCCACAACCACACTTAGCTCACCACATAACCCCTTGCAGCCCCAGCCACACCGACTGGGGTTGTCTACACCAGTGTGCAGATATTATCTGGAAAGAAGGTGCTACTTTGGTCAAAAGGGCGAATATAATGGGAATTCATGTAGATTTGCTCATCCCAAAATTTGCAACAACATAACCAGTCATGGAAAATGTAGATTTGGTAAAACCTGCAAATACCACCACCCATCCCTTTGCAAGACATCACTTGAGAACAAGACTTGCTACAATATGAAATGCCCAGCTTTTCATATTAAAGGGACTTGGAGATATGCTAGACCTAACACGTATGGTAGCCCAAAAAACTCTCTAGCTATGCGAGGACGAGACAGAGGAAAAAGGCAAGGAGGGAAAGGGCAGATGAAGATGAAGAGACTGAGGGAGATGGAAGAGCACATAGAACACCTCGAGCACCTCCTGGCCTCCCAAGAGTGGCCAATACATCCCGAAGACTATTAGGTACACATAGTACTCCAAACAATCCCTCCCCAATCTTGTTTGCAAATATCCAAGGCCTAATAAATAGAACCACAAACAAAGTACCATTTATTAGGGGCCTGCTAGAAGAAGGAAACGCTATATTTGCGGCTCTCACAGAAACTCACATTAAAGATCAGGAAGATAGTGAGGTATGGATTCCTGGTTACAACCTACATAGGGCAGACAGAACGCATAGATCACATGGAGGTGTAGCCTTGTACATACATGACTCACTGATATGTACTGAATTCCTAAATAACAGTAATGAAGTGGTGGAAATACTTGGAGTTAAAATAGAATCCCTAAATTTAGCAGTTATTGTTACATACAGGCCTCCAGACTCATCCCGAGAAAAATTCAAAACCCAGCTCAACAAAATAAAATCAGAAGTGGAAACCCTGGGGAACCCAACACCAAATATTATATGGCTAGGAGATTTTAACCTACCAAACATTAAATGGAGACAACTAGAAAACCAGTTAGTGGCAAATAACACCGGAGAAGCAAATACTAATACGAGAGAGCTTTTTGAACTTTGTGATTATTTTAGTCTTACCCAACATATTGCTGAACCCACACGGGAAAACAATATCTTAGACCTGGTCTTCACTAACAACGACTCTCTAGTACACAGCATTAACATATCGGACACAACATACTCAGATCATAAATTAATTGAGATCAAAACAACCTTAGAAAGTGTACAGACAACCTCAGAATCGAGAACAAAAACCGGCCCCTTCAGTAAATTTAACTTCAATAACAAAAACATTAGGTGGGAAGAGGTAAATCAAGAAATGGAGGAAATAGACTGGGAAGATTTAATGGATAACCTGACACCAGCAGAATGTCTAGTCTTAATAACAGAAACCATGACCCAAATCTGTAGCCACCATATACCTGCAAGACAAACAAAACGAAGAAGCAAACAAGATCGGGAAAGGAGGAGGCTGTACAGAAGAAGAAAATTACTCGCACAAAGACGCACACATCAAAATCTACAGGATAGGCAAAAAGTCGAAATAGATAGAGAAATTGTGGAAATTGAACAAAGGCTAAGAATATCATATGAACTACAACATATGGAAGAGGAGAGGAAAGTTATTGCAGGTATAAAGGAAAATTCCAAATACTTCTTTTCATACGCCAAACAAAAGGCTAAAACAACATCAAACATCGGCCCACTGAGCAAAGGGGACGGCCCTTTCACAGGGGACAAAAAGGAAATGAGCGAACTCTTAAGCAGGCAGTATGAAATGGCATTCAGTGAGCCTGATGAAACAAAAGTCATCAGAGACCAAAATATATTTTTCATGGAAACCTCCCCCACGGAAACCCCTCAGATGCTGGATATTGATTTCGGTCCAAAAGACATAGAAGAGGCCATTTCCAACATGCCATCCCACTCGGCACCAGGCCCGGACTCATGGAATTCGATCCTAATGAAAAAATGTAAGGAAAACCTCTCAAAACCCCTGGCTATAATGTGGAGAAGGAGTTTAGACACTGGTGACATACCAGATAGCTTGAAAAATGCAATAATTGCCCCACTGCATAAAGGAGGGAGTAAAGCACTACCAAAAAACTACCGCCCGGTAGCTCTAACCTCTCACATCATTAAAGTTTTCGAGCGAGTCCTGCGAAGCAAAATTTCAACATTCATGGAGGCAAATGAACTACACAACACCGGTCAACATGGGTTTAGAGCGGGAAGATCATGTCTCTCACAACTTTTGGAACACTATGACAAAATTCTTAAAGCGCTAGAAGAAAAGAAAAACGTGGATGTCATTTACACCGATTTTGCTAAGGCATTTGATAAATGTGACCATGGTATAATAGCCCACAAACTGAAAGCAAAAGGTATAACTGGGAAAATCGGACGGTGGATATACAATTTCCTCGTAAACCGAAAACAATCGGTAGCAGTAAACCAAGTCACTTCTAAGCCTTCGGATGTCAAAAGCTCAGTGCCCCAAGGAACAGTGCTAGCGCCCCTTCTGTTCCTCATACTAATTTGCGACATAGATACCAACACCAGACACAGTACGGTGTCGTCTTTTGCTGATGACACAAAATTAAGTAAGATAGTAAACACACAAGAGGACACGGGCCGACTGCAGGAAGACATGAATGTAGTGTTCCAGTGGACCAGGGAAAACAACATGCAATTCAATGAGGAAAAATTCCAATTAATACGGTACGGAGATAATAATGGTGTTAAAGAAATTACAAATTACTTAACAGAATCTAACCACATAATAGAACGGAAAGACAGTGTGAAAGACCTTGGGGTATTAATGTCTGAAAATATGGGTTTCAAAGTACATAACCAGGTCAAAGTGGCGGCTGCGAAACGTCTAACGGGTTGGATTCTGCGTACTTTTAAAACACGCGGTGAATTGCCTATTATAACGCTCTTCAAATCTCTAGTGCTACCGCGGCTTGAATACTGTAGCGTATTAACATCCCCATACAAAGCAGGTGAAATAAATGACGTAGAGAGTGTACAAAGAAATTTCACTTCGCATATAAGTTCGATAAAACATCTACACTATTGGGAGCGTTTAAGAGCACTGAATCTGTACTCACTGGAACGTAGAAGAGAACGTTACCTAATAATATACACATGGAAAATCGCAGAGGGTTTAGTACCAAACCTACATACTCCGATAGTCATGAAATTTAGTGATAGGAGAGGCTGGGAATGCGAAATCCCCCGGATGAATAACAGGGGTGCTATGGGCTCTCTGCGAGAGGGCTGGTTATCACACAGAGGCCCACGTCTCTTCAACAAACTCCCACAGCGAGTAAGAGACATGAGGGACATCTCATTAGACAACTTCAAGAGAGCCCTAGATGTCGAACTACAAAAAGTGCCAGACGAGCCCATCCTCGCAAGGGAGCGAGCTGTCGCTTCAAACAGTCTACTGCACCAAATCACCACCTATAACGAGGGGCGTCGCGCTCCTTGGTGCCGAAGGGTATCCAAAGGTATCCAAAGGTAAGGTAAGGACTTAATTGGTTCTGAAAAGACAAGATAGATAGAAAGAGAGTTGCAGAAGGGGAAGTGAGCGATAAACACGAACTATTATGAGACGGACTTAATTGGTTCTGAAAAGACAAAGGAGACATTTTTATTGACTCTTTTTCATGTTATTATTTGTGTGCTAGAAGGATAATATTGTTTTCAATTCCATCGCATTAGAAATTATTTATAGATTACAAAAAGTCCAAATAAGACATTGTTATGTTAATGTATAAGGGAGTTAGTTAGATGCATTAGAGAGATAAATAGATAGAGAGAGAGTGGCTAGGGGCGAGCGAGCGATAAAATACTAACATATACGAGACGGACTTATGTTTCTGAAAGACAAAGGAGACATTTTTATTTACTCTCTTTTTCATTTTATTATTTGTGTGTTAGAAGGGTAATAATAATAATAATAATAAGCATGTTACTTATTTCTCATAAGCGCCAATTTTTCCGAAGAATTCACTAGCGCTCGAAAAGAGAAAGAAAAAAGAACAAAAATCAATGCATCAAAAGAAGGCTTATATACAACACACATTTAACAATCACTAGCAGTGGCAAAATAGCCTAAACTCTATAGCCATCTGTCATGACACCTCTCTCAAGATCATAGCTTCTCTCAAAGAGAAAAGTCTTAAGTTGTCTCTTGAAGCATTCAACAGAACTCAGTTGTCTCATGGACAGCGGCAACCTGTTATACAACCTCGGAGCCATGTAGGAGAATGACCTCTCAAAGAAAGAAGACTGCTGGAAAGCCCTTGGTTCATCAAGACGAAAAGGGTCATTGTCATGACGCACAACTACACCATGGTGTGCCGGTGGGCGCCTGAGAAGCTCCGCAAGGTACCTAGGCTCACCAAATTTGAGAACCTTAAAAGTCACCAAACACAACTTAAATTCTATTCTTGCTCTTACTGGCAGCCAGTGCAGTTCTATGTGAAGAGATGTAGTAGGAGTTCTAGGTAGAACACCAAAAATTAGTCTTGCGGCCCTGTTAAGAACAGACTGAACTTTCTTCAAAATATAATTTGGAAGACCCACCAACAGGGCATTGCAATAATCAACACGAGAGAAGACCAATGAGTGAACCAACGTCAGGAGGCAACGTCTGGTTAAAACGGCTTCACCAAATAGAGATTTCTGATGTGCAAGTAACAACTTTTAACTATCTGGTTTACATGCTCTTTGAAATCTAATCGGGAGTTCACATATACACCCAGATTTCGAACAGAGTTGGCCGGTCGCAGCTGAGATCCACCCACATTGATGGAGAGGGCACCCACTATATCATCAGCTCTTCTATTTCCTCGGATGATGAGAATATCAGTTTTACCATCATTTAGTTTAAGTTTTCTCGCTCTCATCCACTTCTTGATATCAGACATCAACAATTCCATCTTACTCCGTATATCAACTATATTTGTGATTCTCACATAAATCTGGGTGTCATCTGCATAAAAGTGAAAGGTGACATTATGTGCACGAAGCAGAAGAGACAAACTGCTAATATAAATTATAAATAGGATAGGACCTAAAACTGATCCCTGCGGAACACCATACTGCAGGGGTGTCGAGTCCGAGACCACTTGATTTACCATCACACTCTGGGATCTACCTGACAAGTACGACCCAAGAAGCAAGAGAGCGGAGTCACGCACACCACAATCATAAAGATCACTCAATAACAACTCGTGATCCACTGTGTCAAAGGCCGCAGAGAGATCAAGCAAGACCAATAGTGAGGCCACACCATTGCAAATGTTCTCAACTAGATCATTATGTACTCTAATCAATGCTGTTTCAGTTGAATGATGCTGTCGGTAAGCAGACTGAAAAATTGGGATAGTTTCATTCTGCTGAAGTAGTGGTTGTAATTGGTCAAGTATTGCACGCTCTAATATCTTTGATATGAAGGACAGGTTGGAGACAGGACGATAGTTCAACATGTTCTCAACATCAAGTCCAGGTTTCTTTAGAGTAGGTCGGAGTAGTGCATGCTTTTCAGAATGTGGGAAGCTACCTTCAGAGAAGCACTTATTAATTATTTTGGAAATAAACTCAACTGTGTGATCATAGACTCTTGGTAGCTTGGAAACATTTATGGGATCCAACGGGCAAAATGTTTTATTGAGGTTTCTTATGTAGGACGAGATCATGTCCACCTCTACTGAGTGAAAGGATGAGAGGACATTATTAGGAATGTGTCGGGGTTGGAGTACAACTGAAAGTTCTTCACCAACAGAAGCATCATCCAGTTCCTGTCTTATGCGAGTTATCTTGCCAGCAAAAAATGCCACAAAGTTGGCAGCCAACTCGGCATCGGGTACAGAAGGTCTTAAGCTGACTCTTGTTTTTCCAAGTAAACTGTTTACAATTGAAGCCAACCTCCTCTGGTCATTACCACACGAGTCAACTTTTCCCTGATAATACACTTTCTTTTCATCTTTGATTGTGTGGACCACAGCTCTTCTGGCTGACAGATATTGCAACCATGTAGAGTCTGTTTTATTTTTCCGCCATTCACGTTCAGCTCTTCTACGCGCTCTTCTAAGAAATTTAACTCGAGTGCTATACCAGGGTGAATCATCTCGTACTATGATTTTCTTCTCTACTTCTGGACAGTGATGATCGAACACTAATTTAACCCTCTCCGACATATGACGCAATTTTGAGCCTATTAGGGATACTTTAAAGCCTTTATTACCATCAGGGTTTTTTACAAACCTTTATTTTAGTTACTTCAACCTCTGCAGTTGTCTTTGAGTTAGATGTGGGCAGAAAACTAATTTTGGAGAGGTAATTATAAGAGTGAGAGAACTCTATTTCTTATTGCTAATCTGGCAACCTCTGCGTCATATATGTCTGAAGGGGTTAAGTGCATTTCCATGTACCTCCACCAGCTCATCTGAAGTAAGGTTGGAAGTATCAATACTTCCCAAGTACTGTTTTACTTCACTGCTAGCCAAATTTTGGTCTGCATTTTTATAATTTCTAAATCTGATTACTTTTTCAGATCGGGTAATATTGTTTTCAATTCCATCGTATTAGAATTGATTCATAGATTAAAAAAAGACCAAATAAGACATAGTTATATATATGTATAAGGGAGATAGATGCATTAAATAGATATATAAAAAAAAATAAAAAATAAAAAAATATCAATTTCTCTGGTGACGCGGACTTTCCTCTTCTAATTCGGAATTTTCCCTCTCTTAAGTCGGACATAAGTCGGACTTCGGACATCTCGGATTTTCGGTCATCTTGGACTGGGTCTCCCCCCAATTAGTCCGAGATAGCGAGGGTTTATTGTAGTAGTAAAAAAACTTGGCGGTCTTTGTTCGAGGCCCCCACCGCCTCTACCCCTGCCGGCCTCAGCCATGATGCGTCAGCCCCTCAAGTTTTCCACAGCCTTCCCCACCACTCCAGTTATCAACAAGTGCGGATGTGGATGTATATGAACCCACATCACCACTTTCTACACCAAATGACGTGGGGAGATGTGTTTTATAGAATTTGGGCGACATGCGACCTCGCAAATTTCAAATAACATAGCTATGGGATTAATTACTTATGGGCGGCACCCGCCGAATTTCCTTATTAATTAGTACATTTATATCGGTTGTGGGACACATTTATACATATAACCTATTAGTAATAGTTGTAAATGATAAGAAAACATTAAAAGGATGTGTTAGATACCTTTAATAAAGTGTTTGTTGGCACAATTAGCTTGACGTTTAGGTTCCGAGGCGAGGCGAGGCGCCCCTAGTGGGCCTCACCGCTTCTCTCTCCCCCACCGCGCTCATCCTCCTCAGCCAACACAGCCGCCTCGCCTATCACCCGGATTCGCTTGTCATTTTCTTCCTGCTGCATAGCATCCCTCACGAAGCCATCGAAGTCGTCGTCATTCTGCTGCTGTCCCTCTTGCTGATCTCCCTCCTGCTGTTGTTGCCGTACAGCACAGAACTTGGTGATTAGGGTCTGATGACGCCGGTTCATCTCTCCATTCTGCCTGTCGACGTAATACCGGCTGGCTTTTTCAATAATGGCTACCACTTCTGATGTACGGAGAGGACAGTTTTTATGGGCTCTTATCTCATCTTTGAAGGTGTCCATAGCTGCTAAAATCTAGCTGACATTCCTAATTGGCAGGCGATCCATTGCGGGGACTGGCTGTGGCGGCTGCTGGGACGAACTGGCACGGTCCAGGTGTGCCCTGTCCTCTTCATTAATCACCTGTATGGCTTCATCCGCATTCTGCTCGACTTCCCCCTCGAGCACCTCTCTAATTTCCTCTAATGTCACATCCTGAAAGCCAGCAATCCCCCTAGCTGCTTGTAGTGTGGCCTCTGCTGCTGTTTCTTTGTGTTGCACTGCAATATTGGTTGCTTTGGCAATACACAGGTGAGGAGTTAATTCACGCCAAGCATGGTTTATGGTTGCATCCGTTATTTCTGACCAGGACTCCAAAACTTAGTCAACGGCATGCTTAATGGTGAATGCTTTCCAAAACTGTGTCACTGTCATTTCGGGTGTTGTCAGTGCTGGCATTTCTGTTTCTTGCTGATCCTCCTGGATTTCTTGGCCCACATCTGATGCCAGGTATGGGTCGTTCATCATAGCTACGATTTCTTCATTTGATTCGGTCTTATCTTTAATATTATCATAAACTTTAGTTTGGTAAATAAATTTAAGTGTAGATATGATCTCTTGATCAAGAGGCTGGAACAATAAAGTAGTTTTCGGTGGTAAAAACACCACCTGTACATCAGGGTCGAGGAGTTGAAGGTAGGCTGGGTGTGACGGGGCGTTATCCATCAGTAGTAACATTTTAAATTCTTCACCATGAATTTTCGCCTGGACCTTGGCATCAGGAATCATATGATCAAGCATCCAGTCAGCCATGATACCACTTGTCATCCAACCATTGGCTGTCTTGTACCAGTACACACCGGAGTCGTCCATGTTACGAATATTTTTGCAACAGCGAGGGTTTGCAGCAGTGTGCACAACAACAGGCCTCATTTTGTGGGTGCTGCTCAAATTACAGTCGAGCGTCAATGTAAAGTGCACCTTGTCGACTTTTCTGCCACGGGCCTGCTTGCAATGCTTGCTGATATAAGTAGATTTCGGCATCGTTTTGTATTGCAATGCCGTTTTATCAAGGTTGTAGATTTGGTTTCGGCTGTAACCACCTTCTTCAATAATAGCTTTCAACACTGCAGGGTATTCTTTTGCGGATAGCTCATCGGCAGAGGCACGTTCACCTGTGAACTTAATGTTTTTGAACTCTTTACATTTGAAACAATTTGTCCACCACCCATTTGATGCCTGGAATGAACCAACAGGCACCCCCACCTTTTTGCAAGCAGTTTTTATAGAAGTGCTTGGCTTTTTCTTTTACATATTTTCCATCCACAGGCACAGAAGCCTTTTGCTTGTTCGCAATAAACTGGGCAAGGTAACGTTCCATCACGATAAGCTCGGGGCGAGTTGTTTGGCTGCGGCCCTCGATATTAAATGCCCCATAACACTGCACTGACTTCTTAATAGCCTCCCTCTTGCCCCACACATTACGTACGGTCGACTCTCCCAGGGCCAAAGCTCTCCCTATAGCCGAAAATCCTTGACCCTTCTCCTTCCTGGCTATAATGTCGAGTTTCACTTGAGTAGACAGGTTTTTTTTAGGTCGTGGCTTGGCGAATGGTAAGGGAATTTAGCCTTAATCGTAGCCCCAGGTAAGCTCACTCACAATTCAAAGAGGCGGCGGGGGAACTGATGCGCACGGGAAAATAATGCTGTCCCACACACCATCTGACCAATAGGATGCCAGTAAGCCTCCTATACCCATTAGGATGCCTCTACGTCATCAGAGATGCTGCCTGACGTCATCTGACATTTTCTACTGCGTCGCTTGCCCGCTTTTTCCTCGCAAATTTGAATTAGGGGATCCCAAATTAAGAGGAGATGGCGGATTTCCCTTATTATTCTACGGGCTTGGTTCGCACATGTGAAATCGGCCTCGCAAATGTGGAATATTATATTTTTTCCAATTTTGACCCCCCCTCGCAAATGTGGAGGATCGCATTTTTCAAACTCGCAAATTTGGAGGATGGACTGTATACTCAAAAGTTTAGAAGAGAATGGTTAAGTGACACACAGCTGAAAGACTGGCTTATTGAAAAAAAGAAGGGTATTGGTGATAGTGTCCCACATTGTAAATTTTGTCAGTGTCCTCTGAACTCAAAGTTAAGTGATCTTATAACACATGCTCAAACTAAAAAACACCAAATGAATGCCAAGGATTTAGGAGGAAGACAGCCACAGCCAGTACTACCCTTTGTGCCTGTTAAGAAATTAACTGAAGCCCAGATGACTGAAGGCAGTATGGCATTACAGTATTTACAGCAGAACACACTTCAGTCTTAACTTGTGATCATCTTAGCAGCCTCTGTAAATCCCGCTTCTCAGACAGTAAAATAGAATTTCAAATTTGAAGATCAAAGTGTAGTGCGATAATCAAGAATGTACTGTACCCTCATTTCATGGACGATATTAAGAAATCTGTTGGGAATGGATTTTACAGCCTTTTACTGGACGAATCTACAGACATCAGTGATACAAAATACTTAGGAGTTGCTGTGATTTATTTTGACTCTGAAAAAGAAAATTGTATCCACTTTCCTTTCTTTAGCAGTGTTAGATGAGAGTAATGCTGATGGAATCGTGAAGGCGTTGAAGGAAACTTTGTAGTCCGTTGGCCTTGATCTGCAGAAATTAAGAGGAATTGGAACAGATAATGCTAGTGTGATGGTTGGAGTTAACAACGGTGTTTATCAAAAACTTAAGGCTGAAATACCAGGTCTCATTTTAATATGATGTGTGTGCCACTCATTGCAACTTGCTGTCTCTGCTGCTGCTGCAGAATCACTTCCCAGAAACTTGGATTTTTTGATAAGTGAAACTTATAACTGGTTCAGTAGATCATCCTCAAGACAAGCTGTTTACAAGAGACTACAGTATATAACACAATCAATGACGGCCATGACCCATTGAAGATAGTTCAAGCATGTCAAACGAGATGGCTGTCTATTGCAACAGCTGTCGAGAGGATTGACAAGCAGTGGTTGGAATTAAAAACTCACTTTGATATGGTTCATCATAGTGACAACTTACTGAGAAGTGCTATACAGCAGAAATGCTGTATAATATGTATAATGATAGAACTAAGAGTGAGAACTGAGCAATCTCTGCCATACCCATAGCTTACTCTGACTGTTCCTTTTACTTATATATTTTCTAGATCTCAAGTGACGGCGTCTCTTCCGTGGATTGATCTCCCAATCTACCAAGATTGGAAGCCAAAGCGTCACATTTTCCCCTTGCCCCTCAACTTTCTCTTCATAATTGCTGAGGGGCACAGGGCCCTGGGTGCCCCGGGGCTTTGGTTTCCCAGGCGTTTCCGCACCCTCCTCAGCTCCCCGCCATGGAGTGGCTTCGGTCACCCAGGCTTTATTGTGGTCGGCGGGTAGGGTTCTGTGGGGGCGCTCGGTTGTGGCCTTGGCCTTGCTCGGGGCCTTGGGGCTGTTCGGCCAGGCAGCATGGGGAACACCAACAACAACTAATCTGGCATACATCAAGTTTTTACTGTCTGTTCTAAAAGATGTTCATTTGAGTCCAACGAGGCAGATCCAACTAAATTGCTAGAGGACCTTATACTGCTTGTCAAGTCATTAGTTCATAAAGTAGTTCTCCCAACATCGATCCTCTTGAAGGCAAGATCGAGAATGTACTTGACCCCAAGCCTTACTTAGGATATCAGTTTGAGAAGGAAATTGATCAGCTGAAAGAGAAAGGTTACTCTGGTGAAGAAGAGAAGGCATTAAGGGAGAGGTGCATTAAGTTTGTGACCATTTTAGTGAATGAAATTCGACAAAGGATGCCAAACAATGTGAAAGCTCTTCAGAAAATTTAATTGCTTTCTGTTGACAAGGCACTTCATTGTGTTAAAGAGCCATTAATTCCTTTGATGGAATTACTAGAAGTGTCTCCTGAAGATATCGACACTATCGACACCATCGAAAGCCAGTGGCCAAGCATTGTATCAGTGAAGTGGAGTGAAGTTACCAAGACTGTTTAATTTTGGAGTGAAGTTTGCAGCTACAGAGATGCTTCAGACTGTAATCCTTTCAAAGAATTAACATCTGTTCTGGCTTTACCTCACTCAAATGCAGAAGTTGAGCAGATATCTATCTATCTATCTATTGCCTGACGCCGCGATCCCCGAAGGGGTGGTCACGAACGAACCGCCCCCATGCACCTCTGTCCCCAGTCAGTCGACGCCCCTCCCCCCAACCAGCACCGCCTTCGTTCATGTAGTTCCTCACTCCATCCTTCCACCTCATATTCGGTCTACCTCTCCCCCTCTGTCCCTCCACCTCGCTCTCGTAGATATTCAGATATTCAGTCAGTTAAATATTGTAAAAAAATAAATTACGTAACAGAATGAACACAAAAATGGCCAATGCAATTTTAGCTATACGTGCAGGACTAAGAAGAAATGGGAAGAACTGTTTTGATTATGAAATACATCCTGATATTGTAAGTGTGATTGGAACATCTCGGGTTTACAGTGGAGGTAGTTCGGAGTCACAAATGCCAAGTACTTCTCGTGTCGAAGCTGAAGAAGAGGAAATGGACGAGTCTCTAGAGATATTTTTTTAACTGGTAAGTAATTAATTTGTTAATGTAAAAACATATTATTCAATCAGTCGTTTCATTCTAGTATGTGTAAGAAATACTCACATAATATTATAATTTATTATTATTATTGTTCTTATTATTATTATTATTATTAACTAGCATGGGAGAAGGGGAGTGCACCCGATGACTGGAAGACTGGCATAATAGTCCCCCTATATAAGGGCAAAGGGGAAAGAGGAGTGTGTGGTAACCACAGAGGAATATGTCTTCTAAGCGTAGTAGGGAAGGTATACAGTAGGGTAGTGATTGAGAGAGTGAGAGTGAGAACGGAGAAATGGATAGGCGACGAGCAGGGAGGTTTTAGGAAGGGAAGAGGATGTGTAGATCAGATTTATACCCTGAATTGTGTTGTGGAGAAGTATCTGGAGAAGAAACAAAAGGTGTATGTTGCCTTTATGGACTTGGAGAAGGCCTATGACAGAGTGGATAGAGAAGGTTTGTGGAAAGTACTTAGAATATATGGAGTAGAGGGCAAGTTGCTGAAAGCAGTGAAGAGCATGTATGAGGGTGCAAAGGCGGCAGTACGTGTGGAGAGTGAGCAGAGCGAGTTCTTTGACCTGAATGTTGGTTTGAAACAAGGGTGTGTGATGTCCCCGTGGTTGTTTACTATTATAGGTTTGACTCCTGTAAGGAGATAAAGAAAACCTAATATTTAGTAGTGGCCCCGTAATCATTGACGAACATGCCTATTACATAAGGCATCCTCTTCAAACACTAATCCGCCGTAGTTTGAATCTACCGCGCAGAGCATTTAAAATCTGAGGAGCCTTCATCATGAGCGCACGCGACCTCACTCATGGCTTCAGTCATTATGAATTGGGTTCTCACTACGAAAAAACTTCGTAAAAAATAAAAACAAAAAGAAAATAAGAATAACTATCCAATAAGCTTTCCATCATATCGTGGATGTACTTGTGTGGATCTTTGACCAGACGCTGATTCAGGCGTCATTCTTCCTTCACTGACATATCAAGTAAACCAAAATCCTTAATACATCAACGAATGGGAAGGGGATGGTCGGGAGGGCCCCAGTCGTCAATGATTACGGGGCCACTACTAAATATTAGGTTTTCTTTATCTCCTTACAGGAGTCAAACCTATAATTTATTAAACCATCATTGACGAACATGCTTGATTTCTAAGACTGGAGGGGGGCATTCGTAATCATATCATAACTCTAGCAAAGCAGATAATCAAACAACCACATATTTTTCTTACTTTGAAAAATATATTTAAATACGGCGCAGACCATATAAATACAAAAAAGGGGGTTCAAGCAGGTGCGTGCTTCAAAGAAGCCTGCTTGACAAAAAAGGGGTAACTCTGGAGATTCTGTGAACAGATCTGTAGTTACAAAGGCACCCCACTCAACGAGTGGTGACAAAAATAACAAGTTATAAGTTTACATGTGCACATAATAAACCCCATAATATTCGTGAAAAATAATTTGCAAAGATCTCCACTGTTTAATACTAAATTGCTTTCACAGCTAAAACTACTATAACAACCCCGTTGTTTTGTACTAACATTGTACTAGCACAATTTCTCGCAGAGAAATTTTCATATCACATTAACCATAAATTGTATCACAGCTCTTATACTCCGGCGGGGTCTAGGGTGTCCTATGTTACACTGACTGCACCCCCCCCCCCTTTTCCTTGAAAGTAAACAAAAGTGACTGTAGGGCCACCTAGACCCTCTGCCTTAAAGCTATACAGTACATGGTAAGGAAGGTTTGGCTAGAGCAACTGACAAGTATCTAGTCAAAAACGTATGATTAGACGCCCACAACTGTGTGGACGAAATATTTTCTACTGAAAAATTCTTCAGGAAACGTAAAGAGGCTGCCCATTTGCGTAAATCGTGGGCCCTACCCACAACGCCGGGATTACTCTCTTTAATGACTTCGACCAGAAGAGAAGCTAATCTCCGTTTCAGTAAGCGTTTACCCGTACTCGCTACCCATAAAGCACCTTGGGGTTTAGAGGAGCCACTCTCAAATATTTGGTTAGCGCTTGCACTGGACATAGATTATGGTGCACCTTTCCCCTTTTTAACGCCGGCACCGTGAACTCAGAAAACACGTGTGCACTGTGCTCATTCTTGGCTACAAATCCCGGGGAAGGTGCAATGTGAATACATTCATTAAGTCTACCAAACCTAAGGCAAATCGGTGTGTTGCTCATCGCCGCCAGCTCAGACACTCTGTTCCCGGTGGCCCAAGCCAAAAGGAATACAGCCTTTTTTAAGAGTAATGCAAAATCTGCAGTATTTTGGTACAGACGAGAGTGAAGTAAAGACAATGCCTTGTCCAGAGACCAAGTAGGCATGAGCTGACGGGGAGGTGGGCGGAGTTTAAAACATGCCCTCATAAAACCTGTTTCCTCCGCTACCGGTATGGAGAGACTTGTAAGGTCTAAAAAGGGCACTCTAATTGCAGTTAAGTGATTTTTTAACGTTACCACAGATAAACGTTTCTGCTCAAACAGATAATTTAAATAATTGAAAACTAATGCTACCGATGGCACAGTCTGTTCTGTTCTAATGATCCAAGAAGTAAAGGTTTGCCAATGTGATTGATACTGTCGTTTTGTAGACTGAGTATATTGATTTAATAATTTATTGGTCACCTCTCTACCGTATGGTGCTAGCCACTTGGCCTCCTGAATGTCCATAATGCAAAAGTCAGCGAGGTCGCTAGGTTGCCAATCGTGTCTAAGTGGAAATACCCGACCGGGAGCGACACCGGGTGCGGGCACCACGTCTTTAATTGCTGGTACCACAACTGTGCCGGCCACAGGGGCGCGACTAAGCCTCGATAATCTCGCAGTTTGTTCACTACGTGGCACATTAGTGACGCGTCTGGTGGCGGAAACAGATAGATGGAGCTCCATCTGTTCCAGTCTGTCACCAGGGCGTCTGGCCCCCCTGCCGGCGTTTTCGTCCGGCGGGTGAGGTATAGAGGGAGCTTGTGAGTCTCCTCGGACGCAAACAGATCCACTTGTGGATGGTAGAGCTCTGCAATCATTTGGTTGAAAATGGGTTGCTTGAGCTCCCATTCTACTGTCGTGCTCTGTCTCCGGGACAGAGCGTCTGCCCAGACGTTTGCTACGCCTGGGAGATAAGATGCGTGAAGATAAATGTCTAGTCTGTTGGCTAGAGTAAAAATCTCTTCCGACACGTTTAGCAACTTCCTTGACCTTGTTGACCCTTGTTTCTGAATACAGTGAACTGCGTTCAGATTGTCCATTCTGAAGGCCACCGACTTGCCCCTTAAAGCAGGGCCGTGAGCCTGAAGGAAATACAAGGGGACTAGTAATTCTTTGACATTATGTGGGAGATTTCTAAGTGGGACCAAAGCCCCTGACCCTGGTGCCCCTGATTTGACTGAAATCCCCAACCTATTGTGCCTGACGCATCCGTGTCTACCCATACTTTTGGCGGAGGAGAGGTCCATGACATTATTGAGTGCAACGTTTCCCTCTTCGCCCAGACCGCTAGTAAGGTGTGGATTAATTTTGGGATGGGCCATAACTTTCCCGCCGGTAAGAGTGGGAAATATTTGTTGCCTTCCAATATTAAACGTTTTACTTTCAACCGGCCCAACATTACAGTTAGTTGAATCCAGTTGAGAGAGCAGACCAGAGACTCCCAGACCCTTCGTGTCGTAGTCAGACTGTGAAGAAACATGAACAGTTTCCTGCGAAACCTGTTGCGATTGTCCACACTCTGACTCAGAGGGAGAGCAGCTGTGTCCCAGACCAGCCCTATCCACTGAATTACTCGTGAGGGAACAAGGTTTGACTTTACCAGATTTACCTTGAACCCTAGAGTTTTGACATGATTTAAAATTATGTTGACATGTTTGATGCATAATTGCTCTGTCTCTGCCACCACCAGCCAGTCGTCTAGGTACCACAAAACTCTGATTCCTTGCTTTAACAACGGCATCAGGGCTTGCCGGACTAATTTCGTGAATAATTGAGGTGCCAGGTTCAAACCGAATGGCATTCTTTGAAAAAAAAAATTTTGGTGCCTGATCCGTAAGGCCAGAAACCTTTGAAACCTTTTGTTTACCGATACGTGCCAATAAGCGTCTGTCAGGTCTAGGGAACACATCCAACCTCCTGGCAGAAGTGTTAGCCTGATTTGGTGTACTGTTAACATTCGGAATGACTCGTTGTGAATGTGAAGGTTCAGATAAGACAGGTCTACGACCGGTCTCATCTGAACACTGTCCCTTTTGGGAACCAAAAATAGCTTGGACGTGAATACAGGGTAATTTGGGGGGACCGGGATGATGACATTCTTGGCAATCATTTCCTGGACCAGTGACTCCACCTCTAATGAAACAAAATTCGCCGTTGTCGGCTGACGTAAGCGAGGTCGCCGGAGCCACTGCCAAGTGATGCCTTTGCGTGCCACCATCCGTGCCCAAGTGTTTAACGGCCATGCTTGGTGACACGTTCGGAACGACCCAGTTAGCAGACAAGGGTTCGCCGGCTGTACTACCCTCGGATCCGCCGGCCTTAAGACTGGCACCGGGAGTGAGAGAGACTTTAGTTTTTTTATGGTGGTGGTGGACGCTTCGCCGGCTGGCTGGCGTTGGCCGAAGACGGGCCCTGACCTGGCTTATTATGGCCGCGTCCTCTCTGACCTGAAAACCTACTCTGTCTATGCCTGTACTGACCTTGAGGGGAGGAGGAGGACTTAGGTGGAAGAAAGGGCTTAGATCCCCCCGGCTGAGCCTTAGCGACTGGCCTGGGTTTGGGGAAGTTAAAGGCAGGTTTCTTAGAAGGGGTGGGACTGTGTTTAAAGGCCTGCGCCATATTAAACACCGTTCGCCACACGTCAGGGGACATTAAAGAGGGAGTGAGCACTGGTGACATGACCACCTGATTCGCAATGCAGTTTTCGGACTAAGGACATTCTGAGGTCTTGTCTCGCTCGTACCACCTCAAGCAAGGCGGTGCGGATGTCACCCAAAGATTGGATTGACGACTGAAGAAGCAGTCGCCGGGACAATTCAACCGATCGTCTGGCGTCCGCGTCTGCGATTGCCTGAGTGGACCGGAGCAAAGACTTTGCTACCTGTTGAGACACTATGTATTGAGAGAACAGGCGAAAAGCTTTCCCCCTTAGCCTAAATTCTCGTTCTAGGTGAGTTGGGGTAGGGGTAGTGAAAGAGTCTTTTAGCTCACAAAGATTAATTTTAGGGGCAGCTAAGAAAGCAAACAAAGCTAAAGGGACTCCGCCGGCAGAACACACTGGCATGGAGAACCAAGAATGAGTATCTTGAGGGATCTGGTGGGAAGTTTTGGAAGTAAATGTGGTCTCAAAGTTTTGAGCCTCTGCCTCCCATTCCACCCAAGGTCCTGGACCCAACTGCCCCACCTTCAACACTGGATTAGCTGCTGTGTCTGTGACGGTTTGCAAATCGAGTTCTGGAGTGAGAGCTGACAGAGTCTTAATGTCATTAAATCCATCATGCTTAGACCAGTCTGAAAACAGTTTTGAAGCTGAGGCAGAGGGTAAAGCCGGCTTAGCAGCATAAACAAAATAATCCTGGTGATAATAACTAGGTATAGCCTTTATGTTGACATCTAGTACATTGCCCAAAGTATCCAAGGCCCTTAATTTCCTAGATTTATTGCCCTGGATGACCCACTCACGCGGTACTGGGAGTTCCCCTGACAAGGTAGGTTGGGCTATCTCTGGTTTAGTGGGGGTCAAAAGGACCCATGACTCGTCTGGTCCGTAAAGCAAGGGCATAGCTACCTTTCTGAGAGGCGCTCTGTCTAGAGGGGGCGGATTGACATCCGTTATAACCCTTACATTCGAAGTGGTCAATGCCGCCGTAGCAGGCCTAGTAACCACTGATGGTGACAGAGGGGGAGGGTGAGGGATCTGAGTTAAAGCAATAGAAGTCATCAGAGGCCGTACCGTAGAGCTTGTCGTGGGAGCTCCCAAGTCCACTGTGGGAGTTTCCTGCTGTTAGCTAAACAAATTTAGATAAAGCATTACTAAGTAGCCCATCAATTTCCTGTGCAGTGACAAATTGACTTGATGATGTACTCACTAGTGAATCATTAAGATCTTGTGCGGCGTCTAAGCCTGAACCTGACTCTTGCCCTTCCATATCCGATATAATTGAAACCTCGTCTTTATGATCTGTTCCTCCTGAGAAGATCCCGCCGAAGCTGGGGTACCACCTTGTTGCCAAGATAAGTCAGGAATAGAGGATGGGATCGCCGCGTCCCGGTGGACTTCAGCCACTGTGTGAATAGTTTGAGCCGGAAGTGGGTGGTCAGGTCCTGGCCGAGAATATCGCCAAACACCTAGGCCTTGGCCTACACAACCTTGGGAGTCCGAAACACACTCAACCCCTGAGCCCCCTGAATTCTCCAATTCCAGGGTTAAAATGTTAATGGGTAAATCATCTTTAGGTACAGGCACTATACTGGACCCCTGAGACCGAACACAAACTCTGTCTGGGGTAGAGGTACGATGAGAAGCACTAGAAACTGGCGAATATCGGGAGGCCTTTCTATCATGGAAATCCTTCTTTGAAGATTTATGGCTGCGGTGTGACCGTGAACTACTCTTCGATTTATAGGATTTATCGCCGTGACCACTGGTGGAACTTTCTGTCTTACTCTTCTTACTCGATGGTGAAGAGGCAAGACTAGGTGGCTGGTGTCTGAGAGGTGACCTAGACCGAGATCTCTCCCGAGACGAGGAGGCTGCCGCCGGGGGTGTAGGCTCTCGTTGACGTTTCGCCGTAGCAGTAGGAGAAGACACAGAACCCTGACCAGTCTCCGCTGGCTTACGACTAGTTACTCGAGAGGGACGTTTAGGGGGAGGGTGCTCAACAAGAAGCCTATCCCAAAGAGGGACGTTGTCACATTGAAGTGACTTATGAGCCACAATCGTAGTATACGCTGACATCTGTTGCCTAACCTCTCGTAAGGCGACCGCTGCGGTCTTATCATTATCGCGGAGGACTTTGACACTTAATTGGGAGCAAAAGGAACATTTGCGCATCACCCACAGACCCTTTGAACGGTCTAGACATTTAACACACTTGATGCAAAGAGTGTGCGCAAAAATAGGGATACCGGCACAGGTAGGGGTAATGCATAAAGCAAAAACTGGGGCAAAGGTAGCCATGACAGAGACTGGTGGGAAACTACTGCAGGGTCTGTATTGGTCCGCCGGGGCCCAGCTCTGGAAAAAAAGAAAATTTCCAGGAATTAATGCTCATAAGGTTAACCCAACATGTTCGCACACACACACGTGTCAATAACCCGCCGGGTAACGAGACGTAATGTCACAACGATCACAGCTCGCTACGCGGCGGGATTCTATAAAGATTTCCGAATATCTAAACATGTCCTAAGAAAGTTAAGAATACCCTCTGACATAATATAAAGGACCAGTATGGCGTTTATAACATAGTCTTTCTGG
Organism: Paralithodes platypus; assembly: GCA_032716605.1. Taxonomy (NCBI): domain Eukaryota; kingdom Metazoa; phylum Arthropoda; class Malacostraca; order Decapoda; family Lithodidae; genus Paralithodes; species Paralithodes platypus. The sequence continues at coordinate 2,783,467 of CM064533.1, read as the reverse complement.
TGGTGACTGTCTCAAGATTCAATTTTGGAAAAACAACCCCCCACAAAGACGCCGGCACCAGAATTATTTAGCAGAATAACACAGGGTAGGCTGATACGAGATCTGATTTCTAAAGAATTGTCACAAAGGATCGCCGTAAGTTTGAAGGCGGCGATACATTAACGTATCTCTCAATTAACTGGTTAACTATATGGAATTGTAAATTCCTTATTTCCTCCTCCCAGGAGCACCCGCCGGGTGTGAAAAATTTGTGAAAAAGATGTTAACCCTAATTGAGCCTTCGATCGCCGTAAGTCTGAAGGCGGCGATACATAAAGTTCCACTAAAATGGATCGGTTAACTAAATTGAATGACCAAGACGTTCATCCCACCCTACCAAGGTGCACCCGCCGGGTGAGATGTAAACAACGTTAACCCCATAAGTTCCTGTCCCCACTTCTTTGTAAAAGATCGCCGGGGAGGAAAGCCCTCAACAACAGCTAGGTTTTTCCTTTGGTTTGTAAAACCGGTTAGAAAAACTTCATAACATCTGTCCGCATGAACAATGTTAGATGGGTACAGCCAGTCCGCCAGGGATCATAGGGAGCCTGAAACAGGCACCAACACAGAGACGCAGTCCTGGAGAGCCACAGACACCTCCACGCCGGGGACACAAGCCTGTGTTGAAACCACGCGTGGCCCAACACGGCTCTCGGCCGGGTTTTTCATGGTGAAACCGAGAAAAACCCGCCGGAAAGTAACCCACCCCGTTCAGAAACCAACTGAACGCACAACGGACCTGGGAGCAAGCCAAGCACGACTAGCCTAGGGCCCACACAATATTCCGTGGAATTAACCAATACACAACTAATCCAGGAAACATACATAGTCCGTGGAATTAGCCAATACACAACTAAACCAGGATACACATGACACAGTAGGACATATTTATAAAATAAACAATAACACTTGTACATGTGGCAAAGCTACGAGCGGCTGGCTAGGCCTAAGCAGACGGCATAAGAAATGTTGAAATATAAACAAAAAACACTGGAAATATAACAACAGGAACCACCGCCAACACACCACTGTAGTAAAGACTTCCGACAAAGGGAAGACTGACTCGGGACCCAGAAAAAACTTCACTAAGTGAAGAAAAATACGCTGGGAACGTCAGAAGCAACGCTTACCTCATCAGAAAGATAAAAGGCAGCATAAAATAACGCGTAATGAAAGCCGCCTGCATCACAAGCTAACTCAACTGTGAAAAGATCACATGTCCACAACAGGACCACGAGGGTACATCCGAAATAGATTCCCCAAACACACGACCCAAAATACACTGCACTGCGGGCAACCAGCCCAGGACACTCCTGCTACACATATCCTAACCTTACTCGATACATCCCGGAGTAAACAAATGAGAAAAAACTCACTAGGAACGCAGCAAATGCGGAACCAGCGGAGCGTGGGGAGACACGTCCGGGCAGGCTGAGCGCAGAGCAGAGAAGGAAGAATGACGCCTGAATCAGCGTCTGGTCAAAGATCCACACAAGTACATCCACGATATGATGGAAAGCTTATTGGATAGTTATTCTTATTTTATTTTTATTTTTATTTTTTACGAAGTTTTTTCGTAGTGAGAACCCAATTCATAATGACTGAAGCCATGAGTGAGGTCGCGTGCGCTCATGATGAAGGCTCCTCAGATTTTAAATGCTCTGCGCGGTAGATTCAAACTACGGCGGATTAGTGTTTGAAGAGGATGCCTTATGTAATAGGCATGTTCGTCAATGATGGAGGGGCCACTAATAAATATATGGATGGAGTCATGAAAGAAATACTATCAAGAGCAGTGGATGTTGGTGTATCACTGAAAAGGGAGGGAATTGAGTGGAAGCTACCTATACTGCTGTTTGCGGATGATACAGTTCTGATGAGTGATAATGAATGGGAGTTGCAGGGTCTGGTAAATGAGTTTGGAACAGTGTGCAAAAAACGGAATTTGAAGGTAAATGCGGGGAAGAGCAAGGTTCTGGTCTTCGAAATGGGTGAAGTGACAGAGTGTGAGGTGAAGCTGAACGGTCAGGCTATGGAGATCGTCAACTCTTTTAAGTATCTGGGCAGTGTGTTAAGTAAAGATGGGACTATGGATGAAGAAGTGCGGGAGAGGGTACAACAGGGGAAGAGGGTTGTAGGAACGCTAAAAGCAGTAACAAGAAATAGGGTGGTCAGTATGGAAGTGAAGAAGTCCTTGCATGACAGTGTGGTAATCCCGACACTGACTTACGGAAGCGAAGCATGGACGTTGGTTGAGAGACTCAGACCAAGAGTGAGAGCAGTGGAAATGAATTACTTAAGGAGTGCGTGCGGAGTTACATGGAGGGATAGACAGACTAATGAGGAAGTAAGAAGGAGGTGTGGTGTGGAGGTAGATGTGCTGGAAAGTGTGAAAAGGAACAACTTGAGATGGTTCGGCCATATGGAACGTATGGAAAGCGAGAGAATGACTAAGAGGGTGTACGAGAGCGAGGTGGAGGGACAGAGAGGGAGAGGTAGACCGAATGAGAGGTGGAAGGATGGAGTGAGGAAGTACATGAACGAAGGCGGTGCTGGTTGGGGGGAGGGGTGTCGACTGACTGGGGACAGAGGTGCATGGGGGCAGTTCGTTCGTGGCCACCCCTTCGGGGATCACGGCGTCAGGCAATAGATAGATAGATAGATTATTATTATTATTACTCGCACAAACTATATATGTGTATGTATATATATAATTGATTTATAGTATTTTAAAATCTAGCGAATTTGGGGGTTCATCTGGCGGGTTTTGAGGTGGAATCTAGCGGGATTTGAAATTTCTTGATGACAACACTGGGACTGAGTTCAGTGTCGTAGAGTTTTATTTCTTCCTCGCTCTGGCTATGCTGATGCCACATGTCAAGAAACCCGCGTTGCCAGAGTACTGGATAACAGGGGACCTCATAGCAACCCCTGCCTTTGGCAAGTACATGTCACGTGATAGATACCTGGACATCCTCTCCCGACTCCATCTTATCACAAACACTGATGTCCACCTGTGGAAGATTCACAAGTTTTATGAAATGATGTGGCAACGATCCACCTCGTTCTTCAGGCCCTTTCAGAAGGTTGTCATTGATGAGTCTCTAGTACTGTACTGTTCCTGGGGAAGCTCCACTTCCGGCAGTACATCGCTTCAAAGAGAGATCGCTTTGGCATCAAGCTCTTTGTGCTGTGCGACTGTAAGACAGGTTACGTCCTGGACTTCCTGGTCTACAGCGGGAAGGAAGGGGATGTGCTTGCGGACCCCAGTGTTGGCTTTGGCGGAGCAGTGGTGAAAACCATAATAAACTGCTATTTCGACAAGAACCACATCCCCTACACGGACAACTACTACACGTCCCCAACTCTCACCAAGTACATACATACATACATACATAACATTTTAAGACTGAGTGTTCCACACATAAGTGCAGTTTCAGTCTCTTGTCCTAATGGCGTTGTTCCAGGCAACCCTGTTAAGGGCTGCTTCACTTGTCAAGTTCTTGGATTTGAGATCGGCACGTATAGTCCGATCCCAGGTCTTCCTCGGTCCACCCCTTGGTGCAGCTCCTTCCACAATCACAAACCTGCATTTTTTCACCCAATTTTGTTCATCCATTCTCTCCACATGTCCATACCATCCCAGTCTACTTGTACGCATCACCTCGCTAATACTCTTTATACCTAAATGTTTCCTCAGCTCAACATTTGTTATACTATCCTGTAGCCTGGCCCCACACATCCATCTCACCATTCTCATCTCATTACGCTCCATTCTGTTGACATCCTCTACTTTAATGGCCCATGTTTCTGAGGCATACGTCATTGCACTTCTAATGCATGAGGCATACACCTTTCCCTTCAGGGGAGAGGCATTCTTTTCATGGTCAGGATTGGCATCAGTTCTCTGCACCTCCCCCAGCCACACCTAATTCTAGCAACAGTGGCAACCTCGGCCCCACCACCGGCAGAGATGGTATCTCCTAGGTAACAAAACTTGTTCACCAGCTCCAAAGACTCATTTCCAAAATTCACAGCCACAGGATCATCACCTAACACAAGCTTGCCTTTGCACACTACGCACTCAAATTTCTCTATTTCTGACTTATCCTTCGGCAGGGGTCCCTTTATTCTACTACAGTTCTTACTCCCATGGTGTACCCAACATCGACAGATGCTACATTGAATTGAGTTAGCGCCCACTCCCTTTCCACACACTGCACATGGGTATGCACCGCTCTTTTCCACATTGCCTCGTCTCAATCTACAATGCATAACCTTGGTTTTGTTAATATTGACTCTTAAGCCCTTGCTCGCCATGCCCTCTCTCCACTCTCTGAATTTGGCCTCGGCATCTTGCACACTGTCAGCTAGTAGGACTAAATCGTCTGCATAAAACAGTTCCAACGGGATTCCGCCTCTAAAAACTCTAGACAGTGCCTCCAAGACCATAATAAAGAGGAGGGGGCTTAACACTGAACCCTGATGGACTCCAACACGGACTGCGAACTCATCACTCAGTACACCCTTCACCCTCACCGCACTTCGCGAATCCTCATACATCTTCATTATCACACGCACCAGCCACTCTTCCACACCAAGTTTCCTCATAGCCCACTGCACAACATCTCTAGGCACCCTATCAAAGGCCTTCTCCAGGTCTACAAACACAAAGTAAAGATCCTTGCCTTTTAGTAAGTATCTTTCCTGTATCTGCCTGACTATGAAGATAGCATCGGTTGTACCCCGTCCTGGCATAAAACCAAACTGCATATCATCAATAGAGATGCTTTGCCTGATCAAACCCTCAAGGACTCTCACAGACCTTCATGATTTGGTCAAGCATTTTCAGGCCCCCATAATTTCCTCTATCTAGCGCATCCCTTTTTCCTTTGTATATATTTACTATTACACTTTTGAGCCAATCCTCTGGGATTTTCTCATCTTTAATAATGGTGTTTATCAACTCAGTGACTAAGTTTACACCAGTCTCCCCTGAGGCTTTTGTCATCTCGGCGACAATGTCAGAGCAACCTGGAGCTTTACCGTCCTTAATTTTATTGATTGCGTCGCTCACTACAGCTGGTGCTATCAAAGGAGGGGGCCCAGATATTGGTTTTTCGATACTAAGCTGTTCCTTATCCCATTCAAACTCTACATTTAGCAATCGTTCATAGTGTGCCTTCCATGCTTCTCTGATTTCATTTTCTGCATACAGTGGAGCCCCCATCCTAGCTGCTAATCGGTTCCGCAGAAATAGAGCTAAGATTGAAACAGCCAAGATCGGGGCACTGTTCTTATGGGGAAAATTCAATCGGTTCCGTGCTCATGCCAAAATTTGCGTCTTCTATTTTTTGCCTATGAAAACATGTTTTATTGTACACAAATTAAATTTTATGCATTATAATGTATCATATAATACACCATAGAATAAGTTTTTAATAACTAGAACAAAAAAGGCCCAATATCTAAACAATTACCGCACTTTTTCCCAGTGTTAGGCTATGAAAACATGTTTTTTGTCTAGGCTACATCAAGTAGCCTAGGCCTAAATGTTATGCATTGTAAATAATAATGTAGACATGGCTAAATGACAGTCCTAACCATAAATACTGTAGATTGGGGCATTGTTTCTATCATGCGACATTTTTTAGGCCTAGCCTAGGCCTAGGTTCTAAATTCATCCAGCCACCCAAGTACCCATTTCGCCCCAAATACATTCAATAAATACATATTATGAGGAAAAGACGTATAAATACGTATTATGAGAAGATTACTTACCACAGATTTTATTATAAATCATTGTCATATTTAGCCTAGCCTAGGCTAACATCATCTAGGCTAGGCATTTCAATCGCTTTCGTCCGACATGGACTGGTCTTTGCTCTGTGTTTTGAGCATGAAATTCCTTCATTGCTACCACCAGGCCAACCATCCCTATCACTAGATGTACTAGAGGTTGTTGTTGTTGTTGTTCCCCAGGCTGCCTGGCCGAACAGCCCCAAGGTCCCGAGCATGGCCAAGGCCATAAAGCGCCCCCACAAAACCCTCCCTGCTTACCACTAACAATACCCAGGTGACCGAAGCCACTCTAAGGCAGGGAGCTGAGGAGAGCGCGGAAACGCCCGAGAAACCAAAGCCCCACCCAAGGCCCTGTGCCCCTCAGCAATTATGAAGGGAAAGTTGAGGGGCAAGGGAAAAATGTGACGCTTTGGCTCCCAATCTGCCAACTTTTAGGTTGGCAGTAGGGAGGTCGATCCACGGAAAAGACGCCGTCACTTGAGATCTAGAAGATATATAAGTAAATGGAACAGTCAGAGTAAGCTATGGGTATGGCAGAGATCGCTCAGCTCTCACTCTGATAGACCAGCCCATCACTAGAGGTTATAATAAACGCGAGAGATAAGGGGTTCAGGCACAAAAAAGCTTGCAAACGGTTGTTTTGTCAACACAGATACTAGCTAATCTGCAAGCGGCTGCTTAGTGATGAAGTCATACAAAGATGGCGGCATCTTGTGCATTTGACGATCGGATCTCGGATTCACTCGGATTTCGTCTCTAAACGGCAAGCAGCTGGCAGATTCTTTCGTTACGTTAAAACAAAATTATTGTTTTTGTTTGTTTTCTAGTTTTATGTTGAGTTTTTCGTTATTTTTGCAATTTTTTCGGGTTTCGGCTGGGATTTTGATGCGAGAATTGAGGCTTTTGGCGCGAGAATTGAAATTGGGAATATTTGGTGTGTGGTGCGAGAATTGAATCAGCGAAGACCGGTGTAGCGAAAATGGGGGCCCCACTGTACACAATCTTCCCATTATCGTTTCTAACACACTGTTCACCTATAATATCCCTACTATCATTTTTAACTCACCTAGCTAGGTTGAAGATCCCATTGGGATTGTCAGTGTTACACACTTGTTCGAGGACCAGGTCCTTAATGTGATTTTTAGCATTGTAAATAACTCTTTTTGGCAGTTCGTTTAGCTGCCTGGTAGTCCTCCTTGCTGCCTCCTTTCTTCCATGCTTTGAAGCATCTCCTTTTCTCTTTCACAGCATGTTCTACCTAATCGTTCCACCACCAGGAGGTCTTATTCCTGGGTTGACCCTTTGTTTTCCCACAGACTTTGTCAGTGGCTGCGATAAGGCTATGCTTAAGAAAGTTCCATTGACTATTTACATCGTTAGGCCTGGCTTCCTTATTTCTATTCATTTCCTCCAGTTCACTATGAAACCTATCCCTAACTTCCTTGTTCTTCAGCAGCCACACTTTCCTTTTGGGTATGTATACCTTCTTGCGCTTAGGATCTCTGTATAAGCTCATGTCGCACACAACTAGCTTATGCTGGGGGATACATTCTTCACTCGGGATGACCTTTACATCTCTAACTAGTTTCCAGTCTTTCCTGTTAACCAAGATGTAATCTATCTGGCTACTGGAGACCGCAGAGTTATATGTGATCAGGTGGCTCTGTCTTTTCTTGAACTTTGTGTTACACACAACCATGTTGAGTGCAACGCAGGACTCCAATATATATTCGCCTTCCAGATTTCTCCTTCCATAACCATTTCCTCCATGTACCCCCTCGTATCCATCTGCAGATGCTCCCACGTGACCATTGAGGCCCCCCCCCCCCCACGATTGTTATTTACTCCGAGAGGCCTGAAATGACACTGACTCTGTCATTCCAGAAGTCCTCTTTTTATCTCTTTCTGTAAACCAGCCTGTGGGGCATATGCAGATATAACATTCAGAATTCTTTCACCAACTTTCAACTTCAAAACAATCAGCCTTTCACTAACTCTCGTAATCTGAAGCACACTTTCCGCCAGCTCTTCAGCCACCAGAACACCCACTCCTCCTTTCGCTTTATCAGTCTCCACACCCATCCAGTATATCCTATATCTTTTCGTCCTTCCGACAATCCACTGTACCCCATGCCTCTTCCAGAGTGTTTCCTGGGTACAGCAGATGTCCACTCGCCTCCTCTCACACATCTCAGCCACTTCATTCACACGCAGATTCAAAGTACCAATATTCACACTAGCAAGTCTGAGTTTGTGGGGGGCATTTGTCCTTGTCCTGTGCGGTTTTGATTCATCGGACTTACGTTTATTTTCTTTGGTTTTAGTCATAGTTAGGTAGGTTTGGGTGGCAGATGGGCATCCCCCCCCCCCCCCCCCCGAACTCTGGCTCCAACGTTTATTTTCTTTGGTTTTAGTCATAGTTAGGTAGGTTTGGCTGGCAAATGGGCATCACCCCCCACCCCCCAGAACTCTGGCTCCAGTCTACCCCGGGACCATTCCCAGCACCTTCCCCCAAGAGATTACAAGGGGGTAGGATCCAGTGGCCTCGGTACGCCCCACCAGAACCAGCCGCAGGGACGCACCCCGTGCGCGTACACGGCACTACGACTGGCCTGGTATTTTTCGCCCAATGACAGGGCAGCCTCCTGGAGCGCTACCACCAGGTTCGGGCCCCTATACTATTGGGCGGAAAGTGCCAGTCCGGGGAAACACTACGTACTGTACCCTCTGGATCCATTTCGTCCAGGTTGGGCCCAGGGCGCCAGGGCCGGGTCCAGAGGGAGCGACACCCACCGCCAGTGTGCCGCCATTACAACAAACCCTGGATTGTAGGCACAGTGCGAGAGAGAAGGAAGGGCATGTCGTCTTTCCCAAAGAAAACGAAGAAGAACGATCTGTTCCAAAAGAAGTCTGGGCCCATTCTGGCGATCCACTGACACGACCAGCGGAAGGTCAACCTCCTCACCACCATCCACAAAGGGGACATGATTGAGACTGACAAGGTGGATCGCCGCACCAACACCAGGGTGAAGAAGCCGGGTGCAGTCCTCGTCAATATGAGGCTGGTCGACAAGTCGATATGCAGATCGGCTTCATTGAGTGTCTGCGTACCTCATGCAGGTGGTACAAATAATTATTCCTGTATATGTTCGACATGTCGGTTCTGAATGCTTACAACATCCATAAGCTTTGGAATCCGACACCCAGGAGATTCAAAAGCTTGCGGAAATTCCACAAACAGGGTTGTTGTTGTTGTTGTTGTTGTTGTTGTTGTTGTTGTTGTTGTTGTTGTTGTTCTTCCTGTTCTTCCTCCCCAGGCTGCCTGGCCGAACAGCCCCAAGGTCCCGAGCAAGGCCAAGGCCATAGAGCGCCCCCACAAAACCCTCCCTGCTTACCACTAACAAAACCCAGGTGACCGAAGCCACTCTAAGGCAGGGAGCTGAGGAGGGCGCGGAAACGCCCGGGAAACCAAAGCCCCACCCAAGGCCCTGTGCCCCTCAGCAATTATGAAGGGAAAGTTGAGGGGCAAGGGAAAAATGTGACGCTTTGGCTCCCAATCTGCCAACTTTTAGGTTGGCAGTAGGGAGGTCGATCCACGAAAAAGACGCCGTCACTTGAGATCTAGAAGATATATAAGTAAAAGGAACAGTCATAGTAAGCTATGGGTATGGCAGAGATCGCTCAGCTCTCACTCTGATAGACCAGCCCATCACCACATGACTAGAACCCAATCCTCTCAGCATCAGCTAGGAAAGGCCCTAGAAAGCCGCCTTTGGCGGGGGGATAGCTCCCCTACTTCAACTCCTTTCGGAGTTGGGCACCCGCCCACAAACAGGTAATCACAAACAGGTAAGCAGAAGTGGTGCCACGTCTGCTACAACACCAGGCTGAGGGAGAGGACAACGAAAAAGACAACATTCGAGTGCGTGGAGTGTAAGGTGGCACTCTATGTAGAAAGGTACTTTGCTGACTACCACAACAAACAGTACCACTGAAGTACCAGTGACAGTGACACTATCTAGACACTAATATAATAATAACAATACTGTACTGTACTGTAATAGAATGACACACATTTCTATATATAACAATAATTTGTGACAGCCCTAATACTGTATATATATAAATAAGTGATAGTGATGCAATAAATTATTTATAAAAGTAGCATATATTTAATAAGAACATATATAAACATTACAATAGTTTTACAAAGACAAAAAAAGTGATACCAGTACATCCATAAGTACAAGTAAAAGTGATAATGGTACATCCATAAAAATATATATCTGCCTATCTAATATATCTAATATATAGCTTTGGATGATAGAGGAATGCTTGTGAATAGATGAGTGAACACGTGGTCATTTGAGAGAGGGGGTCGAGCACAAGTTGGACTAGATAATAGTCCATCAGGCGCCTGGCCCGGGGAGCCGGTATACATGAAGGGTGCACCTGGAAGTGTGGTGGGTGGGCTTGTGGTTTCGGCTTCTCTGCATGTCTGCCTGCTGAGACCGGAACCTCTCCGGGTGGTCGGGGCTGGGGGAGTGCTGGAGGGACCTTGGTAACCCTGGTCTCTGGGTCTTCTGCCCTTCTCCTGGGTGACCTAGATATGTGTGAACTTGTATTTTGTTTTTGTGTTTTCAATGTTTTCTGTTGTGTTGTACCTATTCGGGCTCTGTCTTGAGTCGGCTACCAAAAAAAAGAAAAAAACAAAAAAGAAAAAAGTGGGAAATAGGCCTGACTAAATCCATACAAATACTGTACAGGTACATACATTATAGTGAAAGAGGAGGCTCAGTATCAGAATGTGATATTTTTGTGGTGCACACTAATAGTGTCCCTAAGAAATTGGTGTATGGGAACATAGGGGTATATAGCATACAGCATACAGCGCTACCATTGGGAGAGGTTAATCCATGTGACTAACTGTACGATGCTGGTGTGTAATCGTGCTAAATTCTGTTAAAATGTCAAGTACTGTAACAACAATATCGCCATTAATTCAATGTTAAACCCTTTCTTTAACCTTTTAAATTCGACAATGCCCTGTTATATTCTAATAATTTAGATATTCTTCTGATGATATTATTCAACTTAGAAAGAACATATCAGAATTTGTGTGTTAGTTGTTGTTGTTGTTGTTGTTGTTCCCCAGGCTGCCTGGCCAAACAGCCCCAAGGTCCCGAGCAAGGCCAAGGCCATAGAGCGCCCCCACAAAACCCTCCCTGCTTACCACTAACAAAGCCCGGGTGACCGAAGCCACTCTAAGGCAGGGAGCTGAGGAGGGCGCGGAAACGCCCGTGTGTTAGTTGATAGTAAGGGGTCCTTTATTAGTTGAGTAAAAGCATCTGCAGCTAGCTAGAATAGATCAATATTGAAGTAATCTGATTGCAAATTTTAATTGAATTGACTTTCAGGGATCAACACGAGCTTTCCCGCCCCACCATCCATTGATCCCGGTGGACTACCAGCTGACCGGGCAGCCAGTACTGATCGGTGGCACCATGGGCACCTGCTCTTACGTCCTCACCGGCACGGAACACGGCATGACCGAAACTTTTGGATCAACCTGCCATGGCGCGGTCAGTAACTACCTTCACCAATTTACTCTTTACTTCTTAGTTACATAATATACTGTGTACAACCTATCACTAGTGATTTACCAAGTTCAATGATTAGCATGTTCAGCTTACAACTTAAAACTTGTGGGTTGATTTTCTGGGCAGAGAGAAACGAATGGGCAGTCTACTCACACTTATGCCTCTATTGACCTAGCAGTAATTAGGAACCTGGACTAAGTTGACATTAGTGACATCCTAGCTGGGGGTAGATAACCTGTGGTAACCTGGATATATACTGTACCAGGCTGGGTAACTTGCCACATGTTCCAAAGGGTAATCCCGACACTGACTTACGGAAACGAAGCATGAACGTTGGTGGAGAAACTCTGACCAAGAGTGAGAGGTGTGGAAATGAGTTACTTGAGAAGTGCATGCGGAGTTACATGGAGGGATAGACAGACGAATGAGGAAGTAAGAAGGTGGTGTGTTGTGGAGGTAGATGTGCTGGAAAGTGTGAAAAGGAACACCTTGAGATGGTTCGGCCATATGGAACGTATGGGAAGCGAGTGAATGACTAAGAGGGTGTACGAGAGCGAGGTGGAAGGACAGAGAGGGAAAGGTAAACCGAAAGTTTGGTGGAAGGATGGAGTGAAGAAGTATATGGATGAAGGCGGTGCTGGTTGGGAGGAGGGGCGTTGACTGACTGGGGACAGGTCTCTAATTAGAATATCAAGATGACAGATGTGTGGGAAGGGGAAAGAGGGGGACTACTAATAACTCATTTGACAACGGAGCCACTACTAAATACAGTATTAGATTTTCCTCTCTTCCCTTCGGGTTGTCAAACCCGTAATATATTAGTGGCTCTTATGTCAAATGACGTAGTCCCTTGACAATCAAGCCTGGAGGAGTATATACATATGTCTTGAACCACTATTAAAATTAATCATAATGCATAAAGTACAGTGCACTCCAGTTACCCGCGCTCCAAGTATTCGCAAAACTTGTTATCCGTGGACACCCCTAAATATCTCATTACTCGTTATCTGTGCAAAAAACCCACAAATTACCAGCTATTCACGAATTTGAATTGGGCGGGCAGATGCGCATCCTGATTCTTGTTTTGGTTGGCCATCTTGCAGCTCACAGCCCAGCCACCAAAGCCACCATTGTGTTGGAAAAATACCTATTTACAAGCTTTTTTTCTGCCCGAACCTCGTATCTCCCGCGTTTATTAGGGCCTTTAGTCCATTCCAAGACCCAATTTATCCATCTTACTACCCGTCAGGAACCTCCAGAAGACTATCCCTTATTCTTCAAATACAAAAATCAATCTTTCATCTTCTCTCAATATTCTCGGTGTCTCTTTTTCTTCTGCTCTCACTTGGAAGGACCATATTACCAGTCTTGCTAAGGCAGCCTCCCAGAAGCTGGGTGTGCTCAACTGCCTCAAGGGGTTCTTTGCCCCTGTGCAGCTTCTTACTCTGTACAGGGGCACAGTGTGTCCTTGTATTGAGTATTGTTCACATGTGTTGGGAGGATCCTCTCACACCGCACTCCTAAGCAAAGTAGAAAGGAAAGCCTTTCGTGTCATTAACTCCCGTCCACTCACCAACTCTCAGCAATCTCTCTCTCTTCGCCGCAATGTTGCATCTCTCGTTATTCTATCGCTACTACAATAATCAGTGTTCCTCGGAGCTTTCCCAGTGTGCAGCTGGGTCTCCGACTGTGCTAGAATTTGGTGGATGAACGAGGTCGCACAGATCGAAATCGTACAAATCAAAACATGTATCTTATGGGAAATAATTAATTTGGTGGATGGATGGTCCCAAGTTTGGGGGTTCAACTTCATATTGCCTATCAAAAACAACACTAACTGACACATATTCATAACAATACATAATATAAATAAAAGTAAGCAATAATTAAACAATAATAAGTCATTGTTTACTCGCATTAAGTTAGGGGGCTCCGAGGCAAACCCCCACGGCAGGGCGAGTACAGCTATGCTACCCCGGCCCCAGCCCCAGCCCCGTCTTTTATCTAGATAGCGGATGAACCATATGCCTGGACACACTTTAACACTTCATCCTCTTTCTTATAAATTGACCTAACATTCGACTCAGTAAGCCCCAACTCCCTGCCTATAACTGAATTTCCTTTTCCAGCACCCTTCAACTCAATAACTTTCCGTTTTAGTTCCAGTGTGATGGTGCGCCGCTTCCCGGAACATGGGGGTGGCATTGTCAAAAGGGGCTAGGGTGGCTCAGCCGCTCAAGATATACGAATTCCTCTCGCACAGCTGGGAAGAAACTCGTACATTTGGGTTTCTCCACGGATTTGCTTACCTTTATTTCGGCGCTCGCACAGTTTGGAATTACAGTATTAAATTAATATATTTGGTAGCTCGTACAGATCGCGAAACACACAAATCGAACACGCATAGATGGGGACCCTACTGTAATCCACCTCCTCTACGTAGGGTACGTAGCCACCGTGTGGCTTACAATGGCGGGAGGCGGACGCAAGTTTTTGAGGCTCCGGCATATGTTCATGGGAATGGATAAGTAATCACGGAATATCGAGTGCATATGGGGCTAGCAAGGAGAGGAAGGATTTGTGAAGTGTTTGGAGGATATATTGGTGTGGTGGAGGGGTGATATATACAGGGTGTGCCGAAAATCAGGGGATGTATTCCTGACACATAATTGAATGTAAATCACTAAATGACCATATAAGCAAATATCAATAGTTGTCGAGTTACAGCACCTAACAGGTCTGCTTGAATGTGTTTTACTCCGGGAATTGCTTGTAAATGAAACATTTACCAAGGACAACGTGATTTATTAACAAAATAAAACAGTATTTCCAGTATGACAATAAAATTACAGTAAATGTTCAAAATTCCTTGTAAATGAAACATTTACCAAGGACAACGTGATGTATTAACAAAATAAAACAGTATTTCCAGTATGACAATAACATCTAAGCAAAGAAAAACGAACGAACAGCCTCGGATGCGGACGGAACCAACGTTGACGAACCACGACCGACTAAGGACATGCCTTCGGACATTCTGAGAATGGCTACGTGGAATGTTAGTGGCATGAATGATGGAACAAAAGAGAGAGAGGTTCTGGAAGTGTTAGTGAATGCCAGGCTGGATGTATGTGGAATGACAGAGACCAAATGGAAAGGTTCAGATGTGAGAGAATGGGAATGTGGAATGGGTGTGTGTGTGCTGGAGTGAGTGAAGGAACAGCGAGAGAAGGTGCATGTTTGTTTGTAAGTAGCAAATGGAAGGAATGTGTAAGAGAGTATGGGTCTGTGGGTTCAAGGATTGTGTGGGTGAGAATGAAAGTAGGAATACAAACGTGGGTGATTGTATGCGTGTATGCCCCGACAGAGGATATACTTGAAAGAAAGAAAGAGGAGTTCTGGATGAATGTGGAGGCGTGCCTGGAGAAGTTTGACAAGAACGAAAGAATATTTCTGATTGGGGATATGAATGGTAAGGTGGGTGATAGGAAAGTTGAGGGAGTGGTGGGAGGGTGGGGGGTACCATCAGAGGTGAATGGGAATGGTAGTGCACTTGTGGACGTATGTGTGGGAAGGAGGCTGTGGATAGCCAACACCTTCTTCCGACACAGAATGATCCACAGGTACACGTGGAAACGGATGTTGACGATGAAAGATAAGACAGTGGTGGAACGAAAGTCATTGATTGATTATGTATGTGTGGATGAACGAATGAAGAAATCTGTGATGGATGCTAGGGTGTATAGGGGTATTGGAGGGGGTCTGTCTGATCATTATGTAGTGGTAGCTAAGGTTAGGATACAAAAGAAGTGGGTGAGGAGAGCGGGAGGGAGGCGAGAGGAGGGTGGAATGGTGAGGAGGGTGGAGAGGTTGCAGGAGGAGGAAGTCAGGGAGGAGTACAGGAGAGCAGTGGAAAGACGACTAGGTGGGTTCGACCTGGAAGTTATGGAGGAAGTGGAGGAGATGAGCAAGGTGTTTAAGGATGAGATCTGTGCAGCATGTGAGGAGGTGTGTGGAGTGAGGAGAAGAGGGAGGGGAGTGAAAGGTACAGCATGGTGGACAGAAGAGGTAAGAATAGCTGTGGAAGAAAAGAAGAAAGCATATAGAGTGTGGTTGGGTAGTAGAGGGAATGAAGATTCCGAGAGACAGAAACGAGCGAGGTACGTGGAGAGTAAGAGGGTGGTGAAGAGAGTAGTGAAGGAAAGTAAGAGAAGAGTAGATGAGGAATTTGGAAGGAATCTGAGTGTAAAATGGAGGGAGAGTAAGAAACTGTTCTGGAAAGAAGTCAAGAAAGTTAGGGAAGGTAGCAAGGGAAACAGTAAGGGTGTGAAAGATAAGAATGGGAGAATGCTAGCCGAGAAGCAAGAGAGAGTCGAAAGATGGAGGGAATACTTCAGTGAGTTGCTAAATGAAAGGAATGAAGAGCCAGCAAACATAGCTGGATATGGTATGGGAGGGAGAAGAAGAGAAGTAGTGGAGGAGGAGGTGGGGATCAGGAGGTCAGAAGTGTGGGAAGCCATGAAAAGAGTGAAGTTGGGGAAAGCACCAGGAACAGATGGAGTGTGTGGGGAAATGTTGAGGTATGGTGGTGAGATAGTGATAGAATGGGTATGGAAAATGTGCAAACTAGCATGGGAGAAGGGGAGTGCACCCGATGACTGGAAGACTGGCATAATAGTCCCCCTATATAAGGGCAAAGGGGAAAGAGGAGTGTGGTAACCACCGAGGAATATGTCTTCTAAGCGTAGTAGGGAAGGTATACAGTAGGGTAGTGATTGAGAGAGTGAGAGTGAGAACGGAGAAATGGATAGGCGACGAGCAGGGAGGTTTTAGGAAGGGAAGAGGATGTGTAGATCAGATTTTTACCCTGAATTGTGTTGTGGAGAAGTATCTGGAGAAGAAACAAAAGGTGTATGTTGCCTTTATGGACTTGGAGAAGGCCTATGACAGAGTGGATAGAGAAGGTTTGTGGAAAGTACTTAGAATATACGGAGTAGAGGGCAAGTTGCTGAAAGCAGTGAAGAGCATGTATGAGGGTGCAAAGGCGGCAGTACGTGTGGAGAGTGAGCAGAGCGAGTTCTTTGACCTGAATGTTGGTTTGAAACAGGGGTGTGTGATGTCCCCGTGGTTGTTTACTGTATATATGGATGGAGTCATGAAAGAAATACTATCAAGAGCAGTGAATGTTGGTGTATCGCTGAAAAGGGAGGGAATTGAGTGGAAGCTACCTATACTGCTGTTTGCGGATGATACAGTTCTGATGAGTGATAATGAATGGGAGTTGCAGGGTCTGGTAAATGAGTTTGGAACAGTGTGCGAAAAACGGAATTTGAAGGTAAATACGGGGAAGAGCAAGGTTATGGTCTTCGAAAGGGGTGAAGTCACAGAGTGTGAGGTGAAGCTGAACGGTCAGGCTATGGAGATCGTCAACTCTTTTAAGTATCTGGGCAGTGTGTTGAGTAAAGATGGGACTATGGATGAAGAGGTGCGGGAGAGGGTACAACAGGGGAAGAGGGTTGTAGGAACGCTAAAAGCAGTAACAAGAAATAGGGTGGTCAGTATGGAAGTGAAGAAGTCCTTGCATGACAGTGTGGTAATCCCGACACTGACTTACGGAAGCGAAGCATGGACGTTGGTTGAGAGACTCAGACCAAGAGTGAGAGCAGTGGAAATGAATTACTTAAGGAGTGCGTGCGGAGTTACATGGAGGGATAGACAGACTAATGAGGAAGTAAGAAGGAGGTGTGGTGTGGAGGTAGATGTGCTGGAAAGTGTGAAAAGGAACAACTTGAGATGGTTCGGCCATATGGAACGTATGGAAAGCGAGAGAATGACTAAGAGGGTGTACGAGAGCGAGGTGGAGGGACAGAGGGGGAGAGGTAGACCGAATATGAGGTGGAAGGATGGAGTGAGGAACTACATGAACGAAGGCGGTGCTGGTTGGGGGGAGGGGCGTCGACTGACTGGGGACAGAGGTGCATGGGGGCGGTTCGTTCGTGGCCACCCCTTCGGGGATCACGGCGTCAGGCAATAGATAGATAGATAGATAGATAGATAGACAATAACATTTACAGTAAATGTTCAAAATTCCTTGTAAATGAAACATTTACCAAGGACAACGTGATGTATTAACAAAATAAAACAGTATTTCCAGTATGACAATAACATTTACAGTAAATGTTCAAAATTCCTTGTAAATGAAACATTTACCAAGGACAACGTGATGTATTAACAAAATAAAACAGTATTTCCAGTATGACAATAACATTTACAGTAAATGTTCAAAATTCCGCCCTCCTTGTTCGATGCACGCTGCAGCCCGTCGCAGAAGTGACTGGCGCACACGGTCGAAGACCCCAGGATTGTTTCGTACACGTGCCACGCTGTCCTCCACACGGCGCCACAATTCCTCACGGTTTGGGACGTCTGTAGCGTACACCTCGCCTTTAATGTGTCCCCACAGGTAAAAGTCCAGGGGAGTGATGTCAGGAAACCGGGGTGGCCATGACACTGGGCCGCCTCGCCCAATCCATCGTCCAGGGAACACATCATTTAAGTAATCCCTTGCAATATGGCAATAATGGGCCGGAGCACCATCATGCTGAAACCACATCCTTCTCCGTATTCCAATGGGCACATCCTCCAGCAGCAGTGGTAGTGTGTCCTCAAGAAACCGTCTGTATGTTGCACCATTCAGCCTCTGGGGTAGAAGGTATGGACCAATCAGATAGTCACCAATGATGCCTGCCCATACATTGATTGTAAATCGTACCTGATGAGCTCGTCGAACCATTACATGTGGGTTGACACCAGACCAAGTATGCCGGTTATGTAAATTAATGGTGCCGTCTCTCCCGAATGTTGCCTCATCAGTAAATAGCACAAGTGCTGGAAATTGACGGTTTTCAGCATGCCTCCTTAACAGCCACTGGCAAAACTGCATCCGTGGAAGATAGTCCACATCAGTTAAAACTTGTACTTTCTGATGGTGGTATGGATGTAGATGATGTTGATGTAGAGTCCGCCACACTGTCACCACTGGCAGCTGCAGAGCACGAGCAATCTGTCGAATACTTATTGCAGGATCATCCTCCATCATTTGTAGTATCCGGTCCTCCATGTTGTCCATGTGAATGTCCCGTGGTCGTCCTCTGTCACCCGGAATTGCACGTTGACGAACGGTACCAGTCTCACGTATACGACGATCAACTGCGAGAAATGTTCGCCAGTGTGGCACCCTGCGGTTCGGATAACGTTCCCTGTACAGCCGTACTGCTGCCGCAGCATTACCTCCAGCTTCACCCAGTGTCAGGTGCATATCTGCATAGTCACCATTGGAGTATTGCTCCATGTCTGCTTGCACTTGGTTGTCTAAAACTGATTGAGCCACACGTTCAGCTCTCGATCTCTGGTATGTTTGGGTGTTGCTGGGTGAGTGAAGACCTGTCCTTCCACTACCCCTCCACATCACCTTGGTGGGTCGCCACCCCCACCCTTCCCTCCTCATACACCATCCCCACTAAACCACCCAACAACACCTTGGTCGTTTATGGTATGTTACCGCGTACAGGGTGATAACACTATCTCTCTCTCTCTCTCTCTCTCTCTCTCTCTCTCTCCAGTATCTGATACTGCACACACGAACGTATCATTACGATTCTTATTACTAACTTAGGTACAGGTTATCACATACTGTACATTCTACAGCTTTCGGCACATTCCTGACAAACATGTCATCTTTGCTGTGTGCTGTATTACTTTACGGTCGTTAAGTAATTTCGCATCTGTCTCAGACATTTTGTACAATCCCTGGATTTAAACACATTCCTGGCAGACCTCGGAGGTGCTGTAACTCGAAAACTATTGAGAATTGCCAATATGGTCATTTCGTAATTTACATTCAATTATGTGTCAGGAATACATCCCCTGATTTTCGGCACATATTTCTGGAACACCCTGTATATAGTGTAATAAGAGTGTGTAGTGACGGGACAGCGGTAGTGTTGTGAGTTGTTGAGATTGTAAACAAACATGGCGGAGGGAATTTCGGGAATGACGGAGGCGGAAGAAAAGCTACAACGTTTCCGTGGGTTTAAGAGCACAGATAATAAGTTAGAAGAAGTTATTAATGTTGTGAAGGATTTGGAAAAGTGGAAGAGTGATACGGAGAAATGGAAGGGGGATATTGGTGAGAAAGATAAGGTACTGTGTGTAATGTGTGGTGTGACAGGTGGGGAAGGGAATAGGCCTAGCGAAGGAAGTGAATGCAGGCCTATTTCGGAAGTTAATGATAGCCTAGAGATGGTATTGAAAAGGGTAGATGAACTGGGAGCAGAGAATATGGCATTGAAGGAGCGGCTGAAGGAATACGAAGGACGATTCAAGGAAGTAAAGGAGTCAACTGCATGGTGATGGGCTGGTCTATCAGAATGAGAGTTGAGCGTTCTCTGCCATACCCATAGCTTACTCTGACTGTTCCTTTTACTTATATATTTTCTAGATCTCAAGTGACGGCGTCTTTTCCGTGGATTGACTTCCCTACTGCCAACCCTGGCAGATTGGGAGCCAAAGTGTCACATTTTTCCTTTGCCCCTCAACTTTCCCTTTATAATTGCTGAGGGGCACAGGGCCTTGGGTGGGGCTTTTGTTTCCCGGGCGTTTCCGCACCCTCCTCAGCTCCCCGCCTTTGAGTGGCTTCGGTCACCTGGGCATTATTAGTGGTAAGCTGGGAGGGTTCTGTGGGGGCGCTCGGTTATGGCCTTGGCCTTGCTCGGGACCTTGGGGCTGCTCGGCCAGACAGCCTGAGGAACAACAACAACAACTGCATGGACGGTGGTAGGTGAACAGAAAATTAAGAAGTTGGAGGATATTATGAAAGAGCAAAAGGAAGAAATGAATATGACCAAAAAATGTTTTGAGAGTGCAGTTGTAGGGGTCATGAAGAACAAGGAGAGTGTCGTGAGGGAGGCCATGGACAGAGATAGGGGTGTAATCATGCATAGAGATATAGAGGCTCATATGAATGATAATGGAGTGAGAAAAGTGAGGGATATGGAGAAAGTGAAGGAGGTCATGAAAGGTGTGGATGTGGACGGATATGGATGGGAAGGGCAGGTGGAGAAAGTCAGTAGGATAGGTAGATATAAAAGGGGAGAGATGAGACCTATAAGGGTACAGTTTAAAACCAGGGCAGTGGCAGAGACGGTGACAAATTTTAGTTGGAGGCTAAACACAAATGAAGAACTGAAACATATAAGACTAAAGAAGGATTTGAGCATAGAACAAAGAACAAAAATAAAGGAATTGCAAGAAAAGGCTGATGAAAATAATGGAAAGTTGGGTGAGGAGGATAAGAGAAATTTTTACTGGAGAGTGAGGGACGGGAAATTGAAGAAGTGGTTTATACGAATAGAAGGGAGGGGGAGATCAGGGAGGGAAGAGAATGTGATTATGTTTAGTAATGTGGATATGTTTACCCAGGACAAGAAAAGAGAACTGATATGTAGGTTGCAGGATGAAGAGGAAAAACCTGATATCATAGCCTTACAGGAAGTAAGACCAAAAAATGCTAGAATTGAAAGGGAACTGGTGGAGTATAGTTTTGAGGGTTTTGAGTTATATGAGAGGAATGCTATTAGAGCAGAGGTCGGAAGAGGACTGTTTATTTATGTAAGAAAAGAGCTCAAGGTTAATGAGGTGGATATGAGACAGCAGTATTGTGAGTATTTGTGTATTGAAGTAAAATGTGCAAGAGGATCAATTATAATTGCCTCTATATATAGAAGCCCAAATAATAGTAGGGAAGAGGATGATAACCGACTGAAAGCAATGGAGGAAATAGATAATAGAGAGAACAAATATAAGATTTTAATTGGAGATTTCAATTTGCCAAGGATCAACTGGGCAAATTGTACTACTCCAGCGGGACAGTGTAGCCTGGAAAACAAGTTTATAGAGAAAGTGAGAGATTGTTTTTTAACGCAACATATTACAGAGATGACAAGATATAGAGATGGGACGCAGGGGAGTGTACTTGATTTGATTTTTAGCAATGAGGAGGATATAGTGGAACATGCCAATGTGGATAGCCCTATAGGTCGTAGTGACCATGCCTGTATAAGCTTTAGTTGCAATATTAAAACAGAGGGATAATAGAAGCAATAACAAAATATACATGTATGATAGAGCAGATTATGAGCTGCTGAGACGGTGTTTGGACATTGACTGGGGGGAATACTTGAACGGTGAAGACGCTGAAGGAATGTGGAGGAAAATTAGAGTCAAACTGGAGAATGCTGTATCCAAAAGTGTACCAGTAAGGGAATATAAGGATAAAACAAAATTGAGGAAAAGAACGAACCCAGAATTGCCAATGAAAAGAAAACTTTGGACATTGATTAGAAGAAAGAAACGATTGTGGGAAAGACTAAAATTGTTAAAAAAGAACAGGGGGTCTAGTATAGAAGCTAAAGAAGTGGATCTGGAACGCAGACAAATAAACAATAAAATAAGATGGGAGACAAGGAGGGGGGTGAAGGAGAGGGAGAGAGAGATTGCTAGAAATGTGAAGGATAGTCCAAAAATATTCTGGAAGTACATTCAGGAAAAGTTAACAAGAAGAGTAGAGATCCCAGAGCTGGTAGGGGGGTTGGATGATGGGAGTAGAGTGGAGACTGATAAGGAGAAAGCAGAGGTGCTGGGGAAATACTTTGGGGGGGGGGGTACTAAAAGTGGAGTCGGATGATGCAGTGCCTACTATTCCCATCAAACAGGCACCGGCACTAGAACTAATAGAGTTTTCCCATGCTAGAATAAGAAGGGCTATAGAAAAACTGAACAGAATTAAGTCCCCGGGACCGGATGGGATACACCCAAGAATCATAAAGGAAGGAGGTGAGATGTTGGTAGAGCCATTGAAAATGTTATTTGAGGTATCGTTTAATACAGGACAAATCCCGATGGACTGGAGAGAGGCGAACATAACAGCTATATTTAAGAAGGGAAAGAGAAATGACCCAGGAAATTATAGACCAGTCAGTTTGACAAGTGTTATGTGTAAACTAATGGAAACGGTAATTAGAGAAGGAATAATGGAGCATATGAAATCAAACCAACTTTTCAGTGGGAGACAGTTCGGATTCTTGCCGGGGAGGTCGACGGTACTACAGCTAATTAAGGTGGTAGATGATTGGATGCAAATTCTAGAGGATGGTGATGTAATAGACGTGGTATATTGCGATTTTATGAAGGCCTTCGATAAGGTCCCACATAAAAGGTGAATAGAGAAAGTTAGAAGCTATAATATAGGGGAGAAATGTGTGAAATGGATAGAAGCCTTCCTGAAAGATCGAAGACAGAGGGTACTGGTGAATGGAATAGGCTCGGGGTGGAGGGAAATTACAAGTGGGGTACCTCAGGGATCTGTGTTGGGACCACTACTGTTCGTTATATTTATCAACGACTTACCTGAAGTTATAACTAATGGAAGTGAGGTATACCTGTATGCGGATGATACTAAACTGTATAGAAGAGTTTGGAGTAAGGAAGATGTGGGTTTGCTTCAAGGAGATGTGGAGGGCATGAAGGGATGGTCTGAGCATTGGTTAATGCCTTTTCATCCAAAAAAATGCAAGTACATGCGGATTGGGACAAGCAAGATAGACAAGGTAGGATACAGTATGTATGAAGCGATGGAGGAAGTGAATGCAGAAAAGGATGTAAGAGTAGTGATAGACAATAAGTTAAATTTCTCAGAACATTTAGCGGAAAAGATAAACAAAGCCAATAGAATTGTAGGGCTGATAAGGAGGACATTTGTGTCACTTGACGAAGAAATCTTCAGGAATCTCTATACAGCGCTGGTTAGGCCGCACCTGGAATATGCGAACCAGGTGTGGGCTCCATATATGGTAAAGGATATAGAAGCAGTGGAGAAAGTGCAGAGGAGAGCTAGCAAGCTAGTTCCAACGTTGAAGAACGCGGGCTATGAGCAGAGGTTGAGGACACTGGGGCTTCCGACACTGGCATATAGGAGAAAGAGCGGGGATATGATAGAAACTTTTAAGATAGTGTCAGGAAAGTATGATGAGGATGTGTGTGAAGGTATCTTCTTGATGCGGGAGGGAACAAGAACGAGAGGACACTCTAAGAAAATTTACTAAGAAAGAAATAGGCTTGAGAAGGCAAAGAACTCATTTTGTGATCGTGTTAAATGAGTGGAACGCACTGCCCCAGTATGTAGTCGATTCCGAATCAATAAGGGAGTTTGAAAGTAATCTTGATAAAGCATGGGGAAGACAAGATTTGAAGTTTGTTTATAAAGCAAAAATACAGAATAGTAAAAATGTTGCGTCTGCTACCGCCGCCGCCAACACCGTGAACGACCGCAGCAGTGCAAGTACTGGTACTGAGCTGGATACACAGGCCTAGTTTGCCTTTTTCCAGAGGATCTACTGTAAGAAACTGTAAGTAGTACCCGCCTTGCAACACAATCCCACCCCTACGCTGTGCAATTCTCCAACCCAAGAGTGAAACGCTATTCTCAGACTTTCTTCTATTCCCCCCAGGGGGTGAAAAAAAAGAATATGCCTCACGCATCCTACTGCGTGTCGTACAAGGCGACTAATAGGGGGGATGGCGATAGACTTGTGGACCAACAGCCATTACTAGACAATAAAGTCTTTATCTTAGCACTGTCTTGGTATGGCACTGCCGAGGCTGGTGGGGTCCGGATAGGTGCCACAGGGGACTAAGTCTTACCTGGGCGCCGTTTGGCACCACACCTGTGTCGGCAACAGTGTTTGCATGTTGGAGCAGTGTTGGGGCAGGACTTTATTGTTCTATAGTCCAATTGCCTAATATACAGTAGAGTCTTGTTATGGTGCTGTCTTTTTGTAACACTGTTAAGGCTGGTGTGGTTGCAGATACTGCAGGTGCAAGTGCTGCAGGGGGACTCTGTTGAGTCTTGCTGAGGCACGGTTAGCACTATACCAACATCAGCCACAGTGATAACTTGGTGGGGCAGTGCTGTGGCGGAACTTTATTGTACTACAGTACACTCCAACTACTGAAAGGCAACCCCGTTTGAGCCGTTACAATGCATGTAATGGAAAAATGACGTTAAACCAATGTACAGCATGTATGTATGTATGTATTCAACTGCTGAGCTGTGGAACTCTCTCCCAGAATCAGTCTTTCCCTCATCCTATGACTTAAATTGCTTCTAACTCTGTGTGTCCAGGCATTTTAGCTTGAACGTCCCTTGAGTTTGGCCTTGTCACTCTTTCAACTCTGGGGGAGGCACTCGCAGGCAGTTATGCCTTTTGTCTCCCTCATTCACATAGGAAAAAAAAAAAAAAAAAATCAGTGATAGGGACAGTGGGCCTGGTGGTAATGATCTATCTATCTAGATCTTCCCGAAATTCCAGATTCTTGTTTTGGTCGGCCATCTTGCAGATCACAGCCCACTTATCAAAGCCACCATTGTGTTGTTAAAATACCTATTTACAAGTTTTGTTCTGCCCGAACCTCATATCTCCTGCGTTTGTTAGGGCCTTTAGTCCATTCAGTGATAGGGACAGTGGGCCTGGTGGTAATAATGAAGAAATTATATGCCCGGGACCATCAAAACAGAGAGCAATGGCTGGTTAAGCCTACCGACGCTCTGTCGAACGAAAGCGGTGAAATTATGCCAATGATTTTTGCGAGGCTATATATGACTGATTTCAAATAAAGTCTGTGTGGTAATTAATCTCCTCAAATAATATGTATTTATTGTATGTATTTGGGGGGAAATGAGGTCTAAGATGGGTGAGCCTGGTACGACCAAAGTTTATTTCCCATTGAAATCTATGTTAATTAGTGCCCACGTATCCGCGGAAGGGGGCCGGTACAACCTAGGCGCGAATACTGGGAGTGCACTGTAGCAAGAAATATCTAAATATATATCAAACGCAGCTGAAATTTTTTAATTTAACTCGGCGGCTGCGATAGGCCAGTTTCTGACAGTGCCGCCATTGCGGCATGTTTACGCTCAATTCGGAAAGAAATGTGTTATATTTACCATGTAAAGCAATATTACTGCACCATATGTGCCTATTTTACTGCACCATATGTGCATATTTTACTTGTATAATGAACATGTGAACATTGAAGAACCAGAAAATAGGTGTAAAGAGTAAATATCCAGTGAAAAAACAGATTATTTAGTAGCGGTTCTCTCCCTCAATGACGTGAGAGCCTATTCAACTATTAGGGCTCCACGGGTCCTCTAGGGAACACAGAGATTGCTTAACGCAACCCGAATAATAGAAAAATAACATCCCAGGGGATACCCCTTGGCCACCCCTTCGGGGATCACGGCGTCAGGCAATAGATAGATAGAATATCCCTTACATACAGTAGTTCCCAGGGAACGTCATTGAATCGGATACCACTAAGAAAAAATATAATAATGATAGAATAAGGTAGGTCGTATTCAGTGCCCACACAAAGGCAGGCTTCCCATGTACAGTCGCTCAGCGCCACCTGGTGTGTACATACGGTCTCTTTTCGGATTGCGGCCTATTGATAGTCAAACAGGTCGCAGTTGCTTCTTAACAACCGGAATAATGAATATATCAGTGAGACATGGGCTCTGAAGAAAAAGGAGAGAAGAAAGCTGGATGTGATGGAGATGAGCTGCGTGAGGATGTGTGGAGTTAATCGTAGAGACGGCTTGAGGAATGAAGATATACGTAGGAGAGTGGGGCAGCAGGAACATTTGTCAGCCAGAGTGGACAGAAGGATGCTGAGCTGGTATGGTCATGTTGAACGAATGGGAGATGAAAGGCTTACAAAGAGAATATGCAAGTCAGATACAAGGGGAGATAGAAGGGCAGGAAGACCCCCATTGAAATGGAGAGACTGTGTAATACAATCTTTGGATTATAGAGGAATGACTATAAATCAGGCAAAGGAAGTGGTAATAAACAGGAATGAATGGAGAATGCTTGTGAATAGTTGAGTGAACACGTGGTCATTTGGGGAAAGGGGTCGGGCGCAAGTTGGACTAGATAATAGTCCATCAGGCGCCTAGCCCGGGGGGACGATTAATATGAAGGGTGCGCCTGGAAGTGTGGTGGGCGGGCTTGTGGCTTTGGCTCCGCTGCATGTCTGCCTGCCGAGATCGGAGCCTCTCCGGGTGGTCGGGGGCCGGGGGAGTGCTGGAGCGACCTTGGTGACCCTGGTCTCTGGGTATTCTCCTGGGTGACCTAGATGTGTGTGAATTTTGTGTTTTTTCGTTGTTTTGTCTTGTGTTTTTCCTGTTCTTGCTCTGTCTTGAGTCGGCCACCCCCAAGAAAAAAAAAAAATAATAATAATAAAATAGAATAAAATAGAAAAAAAAAAATAAAAAAAAAATAGGAAAAGTGGGGATTTGGCCTGAGCATATAGATAGATAGATAGATCAGTGACTTTGACTCAAGAAAACTATCACAAGTTCATAATGTATGGCACATACACCCCTAATAGTCTACTTAACCCGTATAGCCCCAGCGACGCGTCTGACGCGTCGGCGATGTATGTAACGCACAGCCCCAGAGACGCGCCTGGCGCGTCACCCTAATTGCGCCAACCGTAACCTCAGGTGTAGCCACTCGAGGGCTCAGATTTGTATGGGAACTGTGTACGTATCCCACGCAACCGTGCCGATGCTTGAAAACTCTCAAAGTCCACGTGCGTGCGCGCGAGCGCGCAATAACCTGTTTTTTTGGGATAATTGCCTTCAATTTTTTACTCTTGTAAAATCCGTTTTCGGGGGCTCTGTAGGACCATTTTTTAAGCTTTTTGAGCGGTTTTTCATGGTTTTTCCTTCATTCCTAACCCATTCGCTATTGTTTCTGGAATAAAACAATTTTTTGAAAACCGGCCGGGTTCTGGTGCGCAAACATTATAAAACTAGCCGGGGCTCCACGGGTTAAAGACTCGGAGAGTCGGAAGTCCGACTGACTACCCGGCGATATAATAGTAAGGTAAGAAGAAGGCTTCGCCGGAGCTAGGGGATGAGTCATAGATCTCTACCTGGAGCTCGGCCTAGAATAGAAGATGGGGGATGGGGGGGGGTGACCCGGAGGTCCACCCGGAAAAATTAGTCGGCAGACTAAGGGATAGGAAAGTGTGCAAGGAGCGGGTGACCCGGAGGTCTAATAGTTATCAGACTAATGGTTATCTCAGATTATAGTACAGTAGGGTCTCACATAAAACGAGTTTATGGTCGATAAACGAGGGCGTTTTATGTGAATTCGTTTTATGTGAACACAGCATTTTGGTGGCGCAATATCGTCAATGTTCACTGTAAGCGAAAATTTTCGTACAAAGCGAACGATATTTCGTACGTTTTGTACGATATTTCGGCGTTTTATATGAAAGCGTACGATATTTTGTACGTTTTGTACGATATTTCGGCGCTCTATATGAAAACTCCTTGTATTTGCCCCACTTTGGCGGCGGACTCGTTTTATGTGATCACATTCGTTCTGATCGAAAATGAAATATTAATATTTTAGGTCGGTCGTTTTAATCGAGACTCGTTTTATGCGGGACCCTACTGTACTGTATTTATAGTAGTCGGAGAAATTATTAAAGATGCCCGGCAGGGACTAAATAACAGACCTCCCCCCTCGTCCGACTCTAACTCCGCATCCTGACCCAGAGGTGGGAAGACCTGAAAGGTGGACCCGGAGTCATCTCGAACTATCATAGTAAACGAGAAAAAAAAATAATAAAATAACTGCAAGAGAGAGAGATAAGATATAATAACTTTCGATCAGAGTAAATATTATGGTCTAACCTAGCTTAGATATATATCAGGAGGCAGAAATCACCTTTACCTTGTGAATGGTGAAGACTAGAATTTTCTATACCAAGTGCTTTTCGATTGAGCAAAATAATAAAAGTTGTCACAAATCGAGGATACTGTAAGAGAAGGACCCGGGCCTGCCTAACAGTAACGCAATACCCTCTCTATAACCCTCAGTATCCCCGATCGTGCTACACGTAGCACTACTGGGTCCAGGCTCAATGAAACCACAACAATTGGGGTAGGATTCCCGATATACTTTTAGGCCGCTGTCTTTTACTCGTCCGGCCAACTGGACAGAGATTATAGGTTTAACTCCTGTAAGGAGATAAAGAAAACCTAATATTTAGTAGTGGCCCCGTAATCATTGACGAACATGCCTATTACATAAGGCATCCTCTTCAAACACTAATCCGCCGTAGTTTGAATCTACCGCGCAGAGCATTTAAAATCTGAGGAGCCTTCATCATGAGCACACGCAACCTCACTCATGGCTTCAGTCATTATGAATTGGGTTCTCACTACGAAAAAACTTTGTAAAAAGTAAAAAGAAAAAGAAAATAAGAATAACTATCCAATAAGCTTTCCATCATATCGTGGATGTACTTGTGTGGATCTTTGACCAGACTCTGATTCAGGCGTCATTCTTCCTTCACTGACATATCAAGTAAACCAAAATCCTTAATACATCAACGAATGGGAAGGGGACGGTCGGGAGGGCCCCAGTCGTCAATGATTACGGGGCCACTACTAAATATTAGGTTTTCTTTATCTCCTTACAGGAGTCAAACCTATAATTTATTAGTGGCCCCTCCATCATTGACGAACATGCCTGATTTCTAAGACTGGAGGGGGACATTCGTAATCATATCATAACTCTAGCAACGCAGATAATCAAACAACCACATAGTATTCTTACTTTGAAAAAATATATTTAATTACGGCGCAGACCATATAAATACAAAAAAGGGGGTTCAAGCAGGTGCGTGCTTCAAAGAAGCCTGCTTGACAAAAAAGGGGGTAACTCTGGAGATTCTGTGAACAGATCTGTAGTTACCAAGGCACCCCACTCAACGAGTGGTGACAAAAAATAACAAGTTATAAGTTTACATGTGCACATAATAAACCCCATAATATTCGTGAAAAATAATTTGCAAAAAATCTCCACTGTTTAATACTAAATTGCTTTCACAGCTAAAACTACTATAACAACTCCATTGTTTTGTACTAACATTGTACTAGCACAATTTCTCGCAGAGAAATTTTCATATCACATTAACCCTAATTGTATCACAGCTCTTATACTCCGGCGGGGTCTAGGGTGTCCTATGTTACACTGACTGCACCCCCCCCCCCCCCTCCATTTTCCTTGAAAGTAAACAAAAGTGACAGTAGGGCCACCTAGACCCTCTGCCTTAAAGCTATACATGGTAAGGAAGGTTTGTCCAGAGCAACTGACAAGTATCTAGTCAAAAACGTATGATTAGACGCCCACAACTGTGGGCGTTCAAAAATTCTTCAGGAAACGTAAAGAGGCCGCCCATTTGCGTAAATCGTGGGCCCTACCCACAACGCCGGGATTACTCTCTTTAATGAGTTCGACCAGAAGAGAAGCTAATCTCCGTTTCAGTAAGCGTTTACCCGTACTCGCTACCCATAAAGCACCTTGGGGGTTGAGAGGAGCCACTCTCAAATATTTGGTTAGAGCCTGCACTGGACATAGATTATGGTGCACCTTTCCCCTTTTTAACGCCGGCACCGTGAACTCAGAAAACATGTGTGCACTGTGCTCATTCTTGGCTACAAATCCCGGGGAAGGTGCAATGTGAATACATTCATTAAGCCTACCAAACCTAAGGCAATTAGGTGTGTTGCTCATCGCCGCCAGCTCAGACACTCTGTTCCCGGTGGCCAAAGCCAAAAGGAATACAGCCTTTTTTAAGAGTAATGCAAAATCTGCAGTATTTTGGTACAGACGAGAGTGAAGTAAAGACAATGCCTTGTCCAGAGACCAAGTAGGCATGAGCTGACGGGGAGGTGGGCGGAGTTTAAAACATGCCCTCATAAAACCTGTTTCCTCCGCTATCGGTATGGAGAGACCTGTAAGGTCTAAAAAGGGCACTCTAATCTCAGTTAAGTGATTTTTTAACGTTACCACAGATAAACGTTTCTGCTCAAACAGATAATTTAAATAGTTGAAAACTAAAGCTACCGATGGCACAGTCTGTTCTGTTCTAATGATCCAAGAAGTAAAGGTTTGCCAATGTGATTGATACTGTCGTTTCGTAGACTGAGTATATTGATTTAATAATTTATTGGTCACCTCTCTACTGTATGGTGCTAGCCACTTGGCCTCCTGAATGTCCATAATGCAAAAGTCAGCGAGGTCGCTAGGTTGCCAATCGTGTCTAAGTGGAAATACCCGACCGGGAGCGACACCGGGTGCGGGCACCACGTCTTTAATTGCTGGTACCACAACTGCGCCGGCCACAGGGGTGCGACTAGCGAGACTAAGCCTCGATAATCTCGTAGTTTGTTCACTACGTGGCACATTAGTGATGCATCTGGCGGCGGAAACAGATAGATGGAGCTCCATCTGTTCCAGTCTGTCACCAGAGCATCCGGTCCCCCTGCCGGCGTTTTCGTCCGGCGGGTGAGGTATAGAGGGAGCTTGTGAGTCTCCTCGGACGCAAACAGATCCACTTGTGGATGGTAGAGCTCTGCAATCATTTGGTTGAAAATGGGTTGCTTGAGCTCCCATTCTACTGTCGTGCTCTGTCTCCGGGACAGAGCGTCTGCCCAGACGTTTGCTACGCCTGGGAGATAAGATGCGTGAAGATAAATGTCTAGTCTGTTGGCTAGAGTAAAAATCTCTTCCGACACGTTTAGCAACTTCCTTGACCTCGTTGACCCTTGTTTCTGAATACAGTGAACTGCGTTCAGATTGTCCATTCTGAAGGCCACCGACTTGCCCCTTAAAGCAGGGCCGTGAGCCTGAAGGAAATACAAGGGGACTAGTAATTCTTTGACATTGATGTGGGAGATTTCTAAGTGGGACCAAAGCCCCTGACCCTGGTGCCCCTGATTTGACTGAAATCCCCAACCTATTGTGCCTGACGCATCCGTGTCTACCCATACTGTTGGCGGAGGAGAGGTCCATGACATTATTGAGTGCAACGTTTCCCTCTTCGCCCAGACCGCTAGTAAGGTGTGGATTAATTTCGGGATGGGCCATAACTTTCACGCCGGTAAGAGTGGGAAATATTTATTGCCTTCCAATATTAAACGTTTTACTTTCAACCGGCCCAACATTACAGTTAGTTGAATCCAGTTGAGAGAGCAGACCAGAGACTCCCAGACCCTTCGTGTCGTAGTCAGACTGTGAAGAAACATGAACAGTTTCCTGCGAAACCTGTTGCGATTGTCCACACTCTGACTCAGAGTGAGAGCAGCTGTGTCCCAGACCAGCCCTATCCACTGAATTACTCGTGAGGGAACAAGGTTTGATTTTACCAGATTTACCTTGAACCCTAGAGTTTTGACATGATTTAAAAGTATGTTGACATGTTTGATGCATAATTGCTCTGTCTCTGCTACCACCAGCCAGTCGTCTAGGTACCACAACACTCTGATTCCTTGCTTTAATAACGGCATCAGGGCTTGCCGGACTAATTTCGTGAATAATCGAGGTGCCAGGTTCAAACCGAATGGCATCCTTTGAAAAACAAAATTTTGGTGCCTGATCCGTAAGGCCAGAAACCTTTTAAACCTTTTGTTTACCGATACGTGCCAATAAGCGTCTGTCAGGTCTAGGGAACACATCCATCCTCCCGGCGGAAGTGTTAGCCTGATTTGGTGTACTGTTAACATACGGAATGACTCATTGTGAATGTGAAGGTTCAGATAAGACAGGTCTATGACTGGTCTCATCTGAACACTGTCCCTTTTGGGAACCAAAAATAGCTTGGACGTGAATACAGGGTAATTTTGGGGGACCGGGATGATGACATTCTTGGCAATCATTTCCTGGACCAGTGACTCCACCTCTAATGAAACAAAATTCGCCGTTGTCGGCTGACGTAAGCGAGGTCGCCGGAGCCACTGCCAAGTGATGCCTTTGCGTGCCACCATCCGTGCCCAAGTGTTTAACGGCCATGCTAGGTGACACGTTCGGAACGACCCAGTTAGCAGACGAGGGTTCGCCGGCTGTACTACCCTCGGATCCGCCGGCCTTAAGACTGGCACCGGGAGTGAGAGAGACTTTAGTTTTTTGATGGTGGTGGAGTTGGTGGTGGTGGACGCTTCGCCGGCTGGCTGGCGTTGGCCGAAGACGGGCCCTGACCTGGCTTATTATGGCCGCGTCCTCTCTGACCTGAAAACCTACTTTGTCTATGCCTGTACTGACCTTGAGGGGAGGAGGAGGACTTTGGTGGAAGAAAGGGCTTAGATCCCCCCGGCTGAGCCTTAGCGACTGGCCTGGGTTTGGGGAAGTTAAAGGTAGGTTTCTTAGAAGGGGTGGGACTGTGTTTAAAGGCCTGAGCCATATTAAACACCGTTCGCCACACGTCCGGGGACATTAAAGAGGGAGTGAGCACTGGTGACATGACCACCTGATTCGCAATGCGATCAGGCAGTTTTCGGACTAAGGACATTCTGAGGTCTTGTCTCGCTCGTACCGCCTCAAGCAAGGCGGTGCGGATGTCACCCAAAGATTGGATTGATGACTGAAGAAGCAGTCGCCGGGACAATTCATCCGATCGTCTGGCGTCCGCGTCTGCGATTGCCTGAGTGGACCGGAGCAAAGACTTTGCTATCTGTTGAGACACTATGTATTGAGAGAACAGGCGAAAAGCTTTCCCCCTTAGCCTAAATTCTCGTTCTAGGTGAGTTGAGGTAGGGGTAGTGAAAGGTTCTTTTTAGCTCACAGAGATTTTTTTTTTTTTTTTTTTTTTTTTTTTTTTTTTTAGGGGCAGCTAAGAAAGCAAACAAAGCTGAAGGGACTCCGCCGGCAGAACACACTGGCATGGAGAACCAAGAATGAGTATCTTGAGGGATCTGGTGGGAAGTTTTGGAAGTAAATGTGGTCGCAAAGTTTTGAGCCTCTGCCTCCCATTCCACCCAAGGTCCTGGACCCAACTGCCCCACCTTCAAGACTGGATTAGCTGCTGTGTCTGTGACGGTTAGCAAATAGAGTTCTGGAGTGAGAGCTGACAGAGTCTTAATGTCATTAAATCCGTCATGCTTAGACCAGTCTGAAAACAGTTTTGAAGCTGAGGCAGAGGGTAAAGCCGGCTTAGCAGCATAAACAAAATAGTCCTGGTGATAATAACTAGGTATAGCCTTGATGTTGACATCTAGTACATTGCCTAAAGTATCCAAGGCCCTTAATTTCCTAGATTTATTGCCCTGGATGACCCACTCACGCGGTACTGGGAGTTCCCCTGACAAGGTAGGTTGGGCAATCTCTGGTTTAGTGGGGGTCAAAAGGACCCATGACTCGTCTGGTCCGTAAAGCAAGGGCATAGCTACCTTTCTGAGAGGCGCTCTATCTAGAGGGGGCGGATTGACATCCGTTATAACCCTTACATTTGAAGTGGTCAATGCCGCCGTAGCAGGCCTAGTAACCACTGATGGTGACAGAGGGGGAGGGTGAGGGATCTGAGTTAAAGCAATAGAAGTCATCAGAGGCCGTACCGTAGAGCTTGTCGTGGGAGCTCCCAAGTCCACTGTGGGAGTTTCCTGCTGTTGGCTAAAAAATTTAGATAAAGCATTACTGAGTAGCCCATCAATTTCCTGTGCAGTGACAAATTGACTTGATGATGTACTAACTAGTGAATCATTAAGATCTTGTGCGGCGTCTAAGCCTGAACCTGACTCTTGCCCTTCCATATCTGAGATAATTGAAACCTCGTCTTTTTTATCCTGTTCCTCCTGAGAAGATCCCGCCGAAGCTGGGGTATTACCTTGTTGCCAAGATAAGTCAGGGATAGAGGATGGGATCGCCGCGTCCCGGTGGATGTAAGCCACTGTGTGAATAGTTTGAGCCGGAAGTGGGTGGTCAGGTCCTGGCTGAGAATAACGCCAAACACCTAGGCCTTATCCTACACTCCCTTGGGAGTCCGCAACACTCTCGACCCCTGAGCCCCCTGAATTCTCCAATTCCAGGGTTAAAATGTTAATGGGTAAATCATCTTTAGGTACAGGCACTATACTGGACCCCTGAGCCCGAACACAAACTCTGTCTGGGGTAGAGGTACGATGAGAAGCACTAGAAACTGGTGAATGTCGTGAGGCCTTTTTATCATGGGAATTCCTCTTTGAAGATTTATGGCTGCGGTGTGACCGTGAACTACTCTTCGATTTATAGGATTTATCGCCGTGACCACTGGTGGAACTTTCTGTCTTACTCTTCTTACTCGATGGTGAAGAGGCAAGACTAGATGGCTGGTGTCTGAGAGGTGACCTAGACCGAGATCTCTCCCGGGACGAGGAGGCTGCCGCCGGGGGAGTAGGCTCTCGTTGACGTTTCGCAGTAGCAGTAGGAGAAGACACAGAAACCTGACCAGTCTCTGCCGGCTTACGACTAGTTACTCGAGAGGGACGTTTAGGGGGAGGGTGCTCAACAAGAAGCCTATCCCAAAGAGGGACGTTGTCACATTGAAGTGATTTATGAGCCACAATCGTAGTATACGCTGCCATCTGTTGCCTAACCTCTCGTAAGGCGACCGCTGCGGTCTTATCATTATCGCGGAGGACTTTGACACTTAATTGGGCGCCCACCGGCACACCATGGTGTAGTTGTGCGTCATGACAATGACCCTTTTCGTCTTGATGAACCAAGGGCTTTCCAGCAGTCTTCTTTCTTTGAGAGGTCATTCTCCTACATGGCTCCGAGGTTGTATAACAGGTTGCCGCTGTCCATGAGACAACTGAGTTCTGTTGAATGCTTCAAGAGACAACTTAAGACTTTTCTCTTTGAGAGAAGCTATGATCTTGAGAGAGGTGTCATGACAGATGGCTATAGAGTTTAGGCTATTTTGCCACTGCTAGTGATTGTTAAATGTGTGTTGTATATGAGCCTTCTTTTGATGCATTGATTTTTGTTCTTTTTTCTTTCTCTTTTCGAGCGCTAGTGAATTCTTCGGAAAAATTGGCGCTTATGAGAAATAAGTAACATGCTTATTATTATTATTATTATTAAAAGGAACATTTGCGCATCACCCACAGACCCCTTGAACGGTCTAGACATTTATCACACTTGATGCAAAGAGTGTGCGCAAAAATAGGGATACCGGCACAGGTAGGGGTAATGCATAAAGCAAAAACTGGGGCAAAGGTAGCCATGACAGAGACTGGTGGGAAACTACTGCAGGGTCTGTATTGGTCCGCCGGGGCCCAGCTCTGGAAAAAAAGAAAATTTCCAGGAGTTAATGCTCATAAGGGTAACCCAACATGATCGCATACACACACACACATGTGTCAATAACCCGCCGGGTAACGAGACGTAATGTCACAACGATCACAGCTCGCTACGCGGCGGGATCCTGTAAAGATTTCCGAATATCTAAACATGTCCTAAGAAAGTTAAGAATACCCTCTGACATAATATAAAGGACCAGTATGGCGTTTATAACATAGTCTTTCTGGTGGTGACTGTTTCAAGATTCAATTTTGGAAAAACAACCCCCCATAAAGACGCCGGCACCAGAATTATTTAGCAGAATAACACAGGGCAGGCTGATACGAGATCTGATTTCTAACGAATTGTCACAAAGGATCGCCGTAAGTTTGAAGGCGGGGATACATTAACGTATCTCTCAATTAACTGCTTAACTATATGGAATTGTAAATTCCTTAGTTCCTCCTCCCAGGAGCACCCGCCGGGTGTGAAAAATTTGTGAAAAGATGTTAAACCTAATTGAGCCTTCGATCGCTGTAAGTCTGAAGGCGGTGATACCTAAAGTACCACTTAAAATGGATCGGTTAACTAAATTGAATGACCAAGACGTTTATTCCACCCTACCAAGGTGCACCCACCGGGTGAGATGTAACAACGTTAACCCCATAAGTTCCTGTCCCCACTTCTTTGTAAAAGATCGCTGGGGAGGAAAGCCCTCAAACAACAGCTAGGTTTGTTCTATTTGGTTTGTAAAACCGGGTAGAATCTGTCCGCATGAACAACGTTTGATGGGTACAGCCAGACCGCCGGGGATCATAGGGAGCCTGAAACAGGCACCAACACAGAGACGCAGTCCTGGAGAGCCACAGACACCTCCTCGCTGGGGACACAAGCCTGTGTTGAAACCACGCGTGGCCCAACACGGCTCTCGGCCGGGTTTTTCATGGTGAAACCGAGAAAAACCCGCCGGAAAGTAACCCACCCCGTTCAGAAACCAACTGAACGCACAATGGACCTGGGAGCAAGCCAAGCACGACTAGCCTAGGGCCCACACAATAATCCGTGTAATTAGCCAATACACAACTAAACCAGGAAACATACATAGTCCGTGGAATTAGCCAATACACAACTAAACCAGGATACACATGACACAGTAGGACATATTTATAAAATAAACAATAACACTTGTACATGTGGCAAAGCTACGAGCGGCTGGCTAGGCCTAAGCAGACGGGATAAGAAATGTTGAAATATAAACAAAAACACTGGAAATATAACAACAGGAACCACCGCCAACACACCACTGTAGTAAAGACTTCCGACAAAGGGAAGACTGACTCGGGACCCAGAAAAAACTTCACTAAGTGAAGAAAAATACGCTGGGAACGTCAGAAGCACAGCTTACCTCATCAGAAAGATAAAAGGCAGCATAAAATAACGTGTAATGAAAGCCGCCTGCATCACAAGCTAACTCAACTGTGAAAAGATCACATGTCCACAACAGGACCACGAGGGTACATCCGAAATAGATTCCCCAAACACACGACCCAAAATACACTGCACTGCGGGCAACCAGCCCAGGACACTCCTGCTACACATATCCTAACCTTACTCGATACATCCCGGAGTAAACAAATGAGAAGAAACTCACTAGGGACGCAGCAAATGCGGAACCAGCGGAGCGTGGGGAGACACGTCCGGGCAGGTTGAGCGCAGAGCAGAGAAGGAAGAATGACGCCTGAATCAGCGTCTGGTCAAAGATCCAAGATCCACACAAGTACATCCACGATATGATGGAAAGCTTATTGGATAGTTATTCTTATTTTCTTTTTGTTTTTATTTTTTACGAAGTTTTTTCGTAGTTTTTTCGTAGTGAGAACCCAATTCATAATGACTGAAGCCATGAGTGAGGTCGCGTGCGCTCATGATGAAGGCTCCTCAGATTTTAATGCTCTGCGCGGTAGATTCAAACTACGGCGGATTAGTGTTTGAAGAGGATGCCTTATGTAATAGGCATGTTCGTCAATGATGGAGGGGCCACTAATAAATACTACTCCGTCCCAACTACCTACTATAGTATCAACAGTGCTGTGCTATGATCAAGAAGGGTGCAGTGACTGTACTAGGGAAAATCACCCTGTAACGGTTACCTCTATAAGAGGTCACCACCCCTCCTCTATTACAGTATGTCACCCTGCCGTGATCAAAAGCACCAGCCCAAAGTAGAGAATTGTTGCAACACAGTTCCAGGTGATTGAAATGTGGACACAAAAACTAGGGTTGGATCACACTGGTCGAGGACTCCCTCGGCCACTGGACCAACAAAAGGATCACAAGAAGAAAATGACGGTAAAGGCATATACAAGTAGAACACCGCAACCAGTCAGAGTCTACATGTATATCCCAATACGAAAATAAAAGTATTTCCTAATTCTTACAGTTTCTTACAGTAGATCCTCTGGAAAAAGGCAAACTAGGCTTATATATCCAGCTCAGTACCAGTACTTGCACTGCTGCGGTTGTTCACGGTGTTGGCGGCGGCGGTAGCAGACGCAACATTTTTACTATTCTGTATTTTTGCTTTATAATCAAACTTCATATCTTGTCTTCCCCATGCTTTATCAAGATTACTTTCAAACTCCCTTATTGATTCGGAATTGACTACATACTGGGGCAGTGCGTTCCACTAATTTACCACTCTATCACAAAATGAGTTCTTTGCCTTCTCAAGCCTATTTCTTTCTTTGTAAATTTTCTTAGAGTGTCCTCTCGTTCTTGTTCCCTCCCGCATCAAGAAGATACCTTCACACACATCCTCATCATACTTTCCTGACACTATCTTAAAAGTCTCTATCATATCCCCTCTCTTTCTCCTATATGCCAGTGTCGGAAGTCCCAGTGTCCTCAACCTCTGCTCATAGCCTGCGTTCTTCAACGTTGGTACTAGCTTGCTAGCTCTCCTCTGCACTTTCTCCACTACTTCTATATCGTTTACCATATATGGAGCCCACACCTGGTTCGCATATTCCAGGTGCGGCCTAACCAGCGCTGTATAGAGATTCCTGAAGATTTCTTCGTCAAGTGACACAAATGTCCTCCTTATCAGCCCTACAATTCTATTGGCTTTGTTTATCTTTTCCGCTAAATGTTCTGAGAAATTGAATTCTCACAATCACAACCCCCTTCACTGGTTCACAATAGTTGGTCTAATACGGGCGGACCCCTGCAACAATAGTCTAGTTAGGCTACGGCATCAACAAAGATGGTGAATAGTAACGGTGTCGGCCCGTACCCGGAGGTACATAAACGGATGCCGAAATAATAGCGGGCACACAAAAAATACGGCACAAATACTATCTGGGTGACCAGGTGTTAATTACTTAATAACTGACTCACTAAGTTAAACTTTAGATTAAGCAGTGAATTATGAAACTGAGCACACACTATGCATTAGGTTATTAACCATTGATAGTATTAATTATTAAAATGATTACGCAAGTAATGAAAGCAAGTACGCAAGGAAGAAAACATATGGCTGCACCTGAAGGGGTTAATTAATAGAGGGGGTACGAAAAAACCACTCCGCTATCGTGGGACTATACTCCCAGGCCGGTGACAGCTCTCCTATATATCCGTGGCAGTAAAATATCCTGGTAGGATGGTATATGGTGTAAATCCAGGGACACAAGACGGGAGCTATTATCACTATCACAGCCGAGAATACAGTG
Organism: Paralithodes platypus; assembly: GCA_032716605.1. NCBI lineage: Eukaryota > Metazoa > Arthropoda > Malacostraca > Decapoda > Lithodidae > Paralithodes > Paralithodes platypus. The sequence continues at coordinate 2,744,062 of CM064533.1, read as the reverse complement.
CGGCACTGTTCAAGCCAGGCCTTACAGCAAGAAAATGGGCTAATCCATTACCAGATATGGGGGAGTTCCTCTACACCAAATGAAACCACTTTATACATCACCTTATTCACTACCCACAAGCACTATACCCATATACGGCCCTTAATCTGTCCCAATGATATCGGAAAGCAAGATATTACTCCGTAATATCGATGAATTATAAGGATATGCCTTATAACCAGTCAAACTACCGAACTACTTAGCCGTCGGTATTGGCTCCCGCGCACTTCGATTGACAAGGGTATTGGAGTGTCTCTAAGATACCATCTACTCTATTTCTAGTAGTACTAGCAAATAGGGTCATAGAACAATAAGTTCCGCAAATAAATTAATTAGGTTAGTGTTAAAATATCAAGGAGATCCGATGAAAGATAAAGGAGGTAGAAAAGACGTCCCTCCTAATCTGACTAGAAATATCCAGATATATATACATCAGGTATAAATGCATAGATTGGTTACAGACACAATGTATGGGAATGTACCTGTACGTCTGGAAAACAATAGTTTTGTCATAACCTCACAGGAGTAATTACACGCTCCTGTGACAGTTGTTTTGGACCCGTGGTCACTTCTTCGATTATCAATTGTGCCCCTGAGTCAGCTGACGTGTGTGTGTGTGTGTCGCGGACTGTTCGGCACAGTAGCATACCAGTAAACAAAGCAAAACACAAGAGATATGAGGTTCACGAATCGGTTTCTTCAAGATTACTCGGTTAATATACGTTTATGAAATATACCTGGGATATTCTCGCTATCCAACCAGCTCAGTTGGGGTTTTGTGAGTATCTATAGCCTAGGCCTAAGAGTAACTCTCAATACAACGGAATTATTGGTTATAAGGCATGTGGGTGGGTGGGACTCATTAGCCTTGGTCGGCAACTCATCTAGGGGAGACAACCTTATACAAATCCGGGTGGATGGGACTCGTCAGCCTTGGTTGGCAACCTGTCTAGGGGAATAAACCTGATACAAATCCGTACTGCTTACCTAAGGGTAAGGCAGGTTAGTGGATGGGTTAGCCAAACACCACTGTAGAAAAATAGTGCTAACAAGATACACAGAGGTCCTCAGAGTCGGACGGATCCTAAATTGAGTGGTCAATCCTGTAAGTCCTTCACTAAACTGGCTCGGGTTGTCCCTCTCACAGGGAATAGGTCCGCTTGGGGGCATTCTGTGTATGGCCACCCTCGTAAGGGGAGTAAGGTGTCCGGCAATAGATAGATAGATAGAAAGCATGCTCTCCCCCCCCAGCGTGCCGGGTAAACGGCGCTCTACTGTAATTTAATTTATTATTATAACACAGGCTTCTATGGAGAAAAAGTGAACTTTGTGGAAACCCCCAGAACACCAAGGTACCTTTAACATGTAAACATAAGGGTTCGTTAACGCGGTTTTTGGTAACACGGAGCGTTGCCAGAACACATTAGCCGCGATACCGGAGGATTGTCTGTACTTAATAATCCGTTTTGAGAAAACTAAGGTTAAAGTTTGATATTGGGGAAATTTCTGTATTATCAAAGTGATTTAGTTGCAATTTTCATCAGAAATTCTTTACCATTATATGATTCATGGGCTGTGTTTCTGGGCATATTTTAAGTAAAAAAAAATGTGATATTTATACAGAAACTACAGTTTGTGTACCACACGCGTACCTGGCGTCCAGGGTATTAAAACTTGGCTGAAGCATGTGAGTTGTGTCCATTTAAAGCTGGGTAGGACATTAAATAATTGTACGGCAGCCATGATGATCTAAGATACGACAGGGAACATGTCAGGTGATTTTTGGGTGTGATTTTCAAAATTGACATGAAAAATACATTTTATGGTGCCCCCCATAAGGAGATATTTTGGGCTTTTATGGATTTGGAAAAAGTGTATGATCGTGTGGATCGAGAAACAATGTGGAAGATGCTAAGGATTTATGAAATTGGAGGACATTTTTTAAGAGCAGTCAAGAGTTTTATGAAGAGAGCAGAGCGTGTGTTAGAGTAGGAAATAATGAGTTGAGGGAATGGTTTGAGGTAAATGTAGGTCTGTGACAGGGTTGTGTAATGTCACTGTGGCTGTTTAATGTATATATGGATGGTGTGGTGAGGGAGGTGAAAAAGGAGAACTCTTCGTAGAGGATTGGGTTTAGTAGGAAAGAATGGTAGAGATTGGGAGTTGTTGTTGTTGTTGTTCCCCAAGCTGCCTGGCCGAACAGCCCCAAGGCCCTGAGCAAGGCCAAGGCCATAACCGAGCGCCCCCACAGAACCCTCCCTGCCGACCACAATAAAGCCTGGGTGACCGAAGCCACTCCATGACGGGGAGCTGAGGAGGGTGCGGACACACCCGGGATGCCAAAGCCCCACCCAGGGCCCTGTGCCCCTCAGCAATTATGAAGAGAAAGTTGAGGGGCAAAGGAAAAATGTGACGCTTTGGCTTCCAATCTTGGTAGATTGGGAGGTCAATCCACGGAAGAGATGCCGTCACTTGAGATGATCTAGAAAATATACAAGTAAAAGGAACAGTCAGAGTAAGCCATGGGTATGGCAGAGATCGCTCAGTTCTCACTCTGATAGACCAGCCCATCACCACAGAGATTGGGAGATTGGGAGTTGAACCAGTTGCTGTTTGCTGATGACACAGCGTTGGTGGCAGATTCTGAGGAGAAACTGCAGCAAGTAGTCAAAGAGTTTGGTGTGGTATGTGGGAGGAGGAAGCTGAGGGTGAACGTAAATTAAAGTAAAGTGGTGGTGTGTAATAGAGGTGCTTGTAGGGTGAATCTAGATGTGCGGCTGGATGGGGAAATACTGGAACAAGTGGAGTGTTTTAAATATCTAGGAGCAATGATAAGCAGGGACGCAGGTATGGAAATGGAGGTAAAACAAAGAGTATGTGAAGGAATAAAAGTTTTCGGAGCAATGGGAAGTATGTAGAAGGTGAGAAATCTCTGAATGAAAGCTAAAAGTGCAATGTATCGAGTGATAGTTGTACCAACAGTGTTGTATGGAGCTGAGACATAGGCTCTGAAGGCAAAGGAGAGAAGAGAGCTACTGTACTGTCAGTGTGTCCTGTACACAGTGTGATAGAGAGTCTATGGTGATGAGCCAATTGTCCAATTAAAACAGAATCTGAATCCCTGATGGAGCAGAGGAGTCAGAGCCTGTTTTATGAGTTTCGTAAAGACCCTCGGTGCGATGTTGAAGCCGAACGGTAGTCTGTCAAACGTGAACACATGCTTGTGTGACTAGAGAGCCAGGTAACCCTGAAACAGAGGAGCTAGTGGCACATGCCAATAGGCATCCTTCAGGTCCAGGGTCACCACCTAAGACATGGGCCGGACAGCCAGTCACACCTGGTTGACTCTTCACATCCTGAATTGGGTGTTCACGATGTAACTGTTTAGGGCCGACAGATCTACCACCGGTCTCATCGCATCGCAGTCCTTCTTGGGAACCAGAAATACATGAGAAATTAAAACACTATATTTCTCGTATAATCCCCCCTTCGTACATGGACATGATTACTTTGGCAACTTCTGGAGACTCTGGTCGACGTAGACTTCTTTTCCGGCAAGGGTAATTTTAGGACACTGACCTGCTATTCTGTACTATTTGGTACTGTGTTGGTGGTATAATTTTTTTTTTTTTTTTTTTTTAATATTAGTTTAACCAGACCACTGAGCTCTACAAAAGAACTCTCATAGGGCTGGCCCGAAGGATTCGATCAAGATATATAACTAAACGAGTCAAGATAGATCGGGAAGGGCAGTAGGGGAACAAATCGAGGAAGGTGAAGACACGCAGACATTTCTCGCCATTTCACCAGGACCACATGAGCTCCACATCAGAGCTCTTATAGGGCAGGGCCGAAGGATGAGGCAAGAACTGCTACACCGCAACACCAACCAAGAAGTGATCAGGGCGAAGAATGAAAGATCAGGTCGAAGGTAGAAAAAATCACACTGAGAAGCAAAACATGCATTACCGAAGGGAATCAAGTCAGTCCGGCCACATCAGCAACCGAAGAGACAAATCAGGTCAGGAGTCTGCTACCTAGCCAGGCCAGGGAGACATGAGATATAGGCTGCTTGAGGACAGCCAAATGGGACAGAATAAGAATAGAAGGGGAAAAACATAGAATGAGGAATGAAAAACTACTCAAAATTAGTCAAGCTGAGGACGAAAGCTCGAGGGGAGATAGGAAGGGTAAGTACCACAACCATCCCCCATCAAGCTCCAGTCGCCGGCCCCGAAGCCCCCCAACCGCGTCAAGGAGAGTAGTATCAGGGGGGTGGTGGTATAATGGTTTAGATGCTTATGTTCTGGGTGTGGTGTCCCGAGTTCGAATCCCGGGAGGACCATATGCTTTCATTAGTTTATTCAAGTGCATTGGGGTTTGTAATTGATGATTAACCTCTAAGCTGCGCAGGTATGGTATTTGAAAGTGCCCGCGGTGCGAAGGTATTCTGATTCATTCCTCACTAAAATCGTCAATTTACCATATATATAATTAATACTTATGCATATGCACCTATTTTAATTTTAATATGAACATATGAACATGGGAAAGCATTAAAACAAGTGGTAACAGCAATTGGCTGGTGAAAATTGCGCAGTGGCAGTATCGTAACCAATGAGGTTATACTGAGTTGTGTGGATATACAGTCACTGACAAAGAAGCTCAAAACATTAAAGAGTAAATTGGTTAAAGTTAGTAGACATTATAGGTTTGACTCCTGCAAGGAGATAAAGAAAACCTAATATTTAGTAGTGGCCCCGTAATCATTGACGATTATGCCTATTACATAAGGCTACCTCTTCAAACGCCCATAAGCGCAGTTTGAAACTACCGCCGCAGAGCTCAGAGGAACCTTCATCATAAGCACACGCTAAATCACTCATGGTTCGTCTTTATGATTGGGTTCTCACTACGAAAAAACTTCGTAACAAATAAAAAATAAAAATAAAATAAGAATAACTATTCATAAGCTTTCCATATTCCATGGATGTACTTCTGTGGATTCTTGGACCAGACGCTGGCTAGCGCATCTATCCACCTTCACTGACATATCAAGTATACCAATATCCTTAATACATCAACGAATGGGAAGGGGATGGTCGGGAGGGCCCCAGTCGTCAATGATTACGGGGCCACTACTAAATATTAGGTTTTCTTTATCTCCTTGCAGGAGTCAAACCTATAATTTATTAGTGGCCCCTCCATCATTGACGATTATGCCTGATATCTAAGACTGGAGGGGGACATTCGTAATCATATCATAACCATTGCAAATAGAATAGGCAGATAATCAAACAACCACATAGTATTCTTACTTTGTAAAAAATATATATTTATGTATAAACTTTATACAACATATAAAAAGGGGTACAAGCAGGGGCGTGCTTAAAGAAGCCTGCTTGAGGAAAAAGGTAACTATGAGAATCTGTTCACAGATCTGAAAGTTAAAGGCACCCTACTTAAAGTAAGTGGTGAAAAATAAAACTTTGTTTACATGTTCACATATAAACCCCATTATTCTAATGTGTATATTCCTTAAAATTAGACACAAAAATAGAATAAATTCTTGTACTATCGCAGATGTACAGTAAACTTCCGTTAATCCGAAGGGCAGCGGACCGGCCCTCGTTCGGATTAGTGGATTTTTCGGATTATCGGACTTTACCCCTATGAACCTGTGTATTAATGGCCTGACGAAAACATTGAGGCATTAGGCCACCCAAATGACACACACACATATCATATGTTCATGAAATCACTTCAAAAGTTTACCATTGTCATTGTAGCCTATTACCTACTTCAAAACATTCAGATTAATGGTCAAAGGAATCTGCTGATATAAACGTAAACACCATATGTCCGCATCGTCTACTAGCGAGTTTGTCTTGCTCTTGAAGATCAGATCAGATGTGGTTCGGGAAGTAATGCCTTAACAACGGCACTTCCCTGAGAGGTTCTTGTAATTTTCCTTTTGTGATTTTCCTTTTGTGACGTGCTCTGTTATATTATATTGTATTGAAAGCACCCTTGTCTTGTTGTCTTGAAAGCACCCTTGGGACGCTCCGATCACTGAACTATAAATAGTAGCGTATCGGAACGTCCAAAGGTGCGTTTTCAAGCTCAAGACTGAATGCGCTTGCAGAAAATGCGGTGCAAGCCAGTAGCGCATCGGAGCGTCCCAAGGATGCGTTCAAGAGCAAAACAAACTCTCTAGCAGACGATGTGGTGTTTACGTTTATATCAGTAGCTTCCTTTGACCATTAATCTGAATGTTTTGAAGTAGGTAATAGGCTACTATGACAATGGTAAACTTTTAAAGTGAATTCATGAACATATGATATGTGTGTGCTCCATTATGTGTCATTTGAGTGGACTAATGCCTCAAAAAGGGGACTTTGGGACTTCTTGAAATTCGGACCATCGGGTGAATTCGGATTTGGCCTCAAATTGAAAAATTCGGACTATTGGGAGATTCGAATCATTGGTCGTCGGATTAAAGGACTTTTACTGTACTTACTAAAATGCTACTCGTAGTTGCAACTACCGAGAACTCTTAAAATTAAATTGCTTCAACAGTGTATCCCACTGAAAGAAACCATTGTTGTACTACTGTACCTCAACAACATTTCCCGTAGGCATTACTACAGAGAAATTTTAATCACAACACTTACACATTGTATCACAGCTCGTATACTCTGTACATATCCTCCGGCGGGGTCTAGGGTGTCTTATGTTTCACTGACTGCACCCCCCCCCCCCCCCCCCCCCCTCTTTCTTAACCTAAACAATTAGTGACTTAGAGACCCATCTAGACCCTTTGTCGTAACGCTATACTGTACATGGCATTGATGGTTTGTCTAGTGCTACCGACAGGTATCGAGTCAAAAAAGTATGATTTGACGCCCATAGTTGAGTAGTAGCTATGTCTTCAACAGAATTTTTTTTTTTTTTAGAAAACGTAAAGATACTGCCCATTTGCGTAAATCGTGGGCCCTACCCACTACTGTACGCCGGGATTACTCTCTTTAATGACTTCTACTAGCAGAGAAGCCATTTTACGTTTCATTAATCTTTTACCTGTACTCGATACCCATAAAGCACCTTGTTGGTTAAGAGGTGCCACTCTCATATATTTGGTTAAAGCTTGTACAGGACACAAATTATGGTGCACTTTACCCCGTTTCAACGCCGGCACCGTGAACTCTGAGAAAACATGTTCACTATGTTCATTCTTGGTGATGAACCCTGGGGAAGGTGCAATATGAATGCAATCATTTAGTCTACCAAACCTTATGCAATTAGGGGTGTTGCTCATCGCCACCAGCTCAGACACCCTGTTACCAGTTGCCAAAGCCAAAAGGAACACAGCCTTTTTTAATAGCAATTCAAAATCTGCCGTATTCTGATACAGACGGGAATGAAGCAAAGATAACGCTTTGTCAAGAGACCAGGTAGGCATGAGCTGACGGGGAGGTGGGCGGAGTTTGAAGCATGCTCTCATGAAACCTGTTTCTTCCGCTTGTGGTATGGTTAGACCTGTAAGGTCAAAGAATGGCACCCTGATAGCTGTTAAGTGATTTTTTAGAGTCACTACAGATAGACGTTTCTGTTCAAACAAATAGTTTAAATAATTAAAAACTAATGCCACCAAAGGTACTGTCTGTTCTGTTCTAATTATCCAAGAAGTAAAGGATTGCCAATGAGATTGATATTGCCTCTTGGTAGATTGTGTGTACTGATTCATAAATTTATCTGTCACGTTTCTACCATACGGCGTTAGCCACTTGGCCTCCTGAATGTCCACAATGCAAAAGTCAGCGAGGTCTTTAGGTTGCCAATCGTGTCTAAGTGGAAATACCCGACCACCCATAACGAGGGGCGTCGCGCTCCTTGGTGCCGCTAGAAGAGCGGCAAAGGTATCTAAAGGTAAGGGAGCGACACCGGGTTCGGGCACCACATTCTCAATTGCTGGTACCACAACTGCGCCGGCCACAGGGGCGCGATTAACGAGACTCAGATCCACTTGTGGACGGTAAGGTTCTGCAATCATTTGATCGAAAATGTTTTTCTTGAGTGCCCACTCTACTGTTGTGCTCTGTCTCCGAGACAGCGCGTCTGCCCAGACGTTTGCTACGCCTGGGAGATATGATGCATGAAGATGAATGTGCAGCTTGTTGGCTAGCACAAAAATCTTTTCTGACACGTCTAGCAACTTCCGAGACCTCGTTGACCCTTGTTTCTGAATGCAGTGAACTGCATTGAGATTGTCCATCCTGAAGGCCACCGACTTTTCCCGTAAAGTAGAGCCGTGAACCTGAAGGAAATACAAGGGGACTAGTAACTCTTTGACATTTATGTGAGAGGTTTCTGAAGGGGACCAAAGCCCTTGACCCTGATGCCCGAGGTTTGACTGAAAGCCCCAACCTATCGTCCCTGACGCATCCGTGTCCACCCATACCGTCGGCGGAGGAGGGGTCCATGACATGACTGAGTGCAACATTTCCCTCTTCGCCCAGACCGCTAGTAAGCTGTGTATTAATGTTGGGATAGGCCATAATTTTCCCTCCGGTAAGAGTGGGAAATATTTGTTGCCCTCCCAAGATTAAACGTTTGACTTTCAAGCGGCCCAACTTCACAGTTAGTTGAACCCAGTTGAGAGAACCGACTAGAGATTCCCAGAGTCTCCGTGTCGTAGTCAGACTGTGGAGAAACATAAACAGTTTCTTGCGAAATCTGTTTCGATTGTCCACACTCTGACTCAGAGTGAGAGATGCTGTGTCCCAGACCAGCCCTATCCACTGAATTACTCGTGAGGGAACAAGGTTTGACTTTACCAAGTTGACCCTGAATCCTAGAGATTTGACATGGATTAACGTAATGGTGACATGAGTGTTGCATAACTTTTCTGTCTCTGCCACCACCAGCCAGTCGTCCAGATACCACAAGATCCTGATCCCTTATTCTAAAATGGGCATCAGGGCTTGCCGGACTAATTTTGTGAATATGCGTGGCGCTAGGTTCAACCCAAACGGTATCCTTTGAAAGACATAAGTCTGATGCATTATTCGTAAAGCCAGAAATTTTTGAAATCTCTTGTTTACCGGGACATGCCAATACGCGTCTGTCAGGTCTAATGAACACATCCACCCTCCCGGCGGAAGTGTTAGCCTGATTTGATTCACTGTCAGCATCCTGAAGGACACGTTGTGAATGTGGAGATTCAAATAAGACAGGTCTACGACCGGTCTCATCTGAATACTGTCCCTTTTTGGTACTAGAAATAGTTTGGATGTAAACACCGGGTAAGTCGGGGGGACGGGGATAATGACACTCTTGGTAATCATCTCCTGAACTAGTTACTCCACCTCTAAAGAAACATGATTGGCCTTTGTTGGCTGACGTAAGCGAGGTCGCCGGAGCCACTGCCAAGTGATGCCTTTGCGTACCACAGTCCTCGCCCATGTTCTTAATGGCCATGCCTGATGACACGCCCGGAAGGACCCAGTTAGCAGACTGGGGTTCGCCGGCTGGACTACCCTCTTTTCCAACACGCCTTTGACTGGCCCCGGGAGTGAGAGAGACCTTAGTTTTTTGCTGGTGGAGGTGTACCCTTGGACGACTGGCCGGGTTTGGCTGGAGGCGGGCCCTGACCTGGTCATTGGTGAAACTTGTGGCCTTTACCTGAGAAATTACCCTGTTTATACCTGAACTGAGCCTGACCCTGGGTGGAAGGGGACTTTGGCTGATGAAAAGGCTTAGACCCACTAGTTTGAGCTTTCGAAACTGGTTTGGGTTTAGGGAAAGTGAAGGTAGGTTTCTTAGGTTGAGAGGGACTTTGTTTGAATGCTTGTGCCATATTGAAAACAGTTCCAAACTGCTGGTGAAATCAAAGAAGGAGTTAGAACTGGAGACAGAACTACTTGGCTTGCAATACGGTCAGGAAGTTTCTTCACTAAGAACATCCTCGGATCCTGCCTTGCTCGAACTGCCTCTAATAAGGCCGTCTGAATATCTCCTAAAGACTGTCTGGAGAAGCAAGCGCCGGGAAAGTTCAATGGCTTTCTTGACTTCCGCGGCTTCTATTGCCTGAGAAGAGCGTAACAGAGACTTTGTTACTTGCTGGGTAACAATATATTGCGAAAACAGTCTAAACGCTTTTCCTCTTAACCTAAACTCGCGGTCTAGGTGAGCTGGGGAAGGCGTGCTAAAAGGATCTTTTAATTCGCACAAATTGATTTTAGGGGCAGCCAAGAAATCAAACAAAGCAGAGGGGACTCCGCCGGCACTAAAAACCGGAAGAGAGAACCAAGAATGGTGTTCTTGAGGGATTTGGTGGGAAGATTTTAACGTGAAAGTAGTGGCAAAATTTTGAGCCTCTGTTTCCCATTCCACCCACGGGACGTACCCAACTGCCCCACCTGCAAGACTGGATTAGAGGCTGAGTCTGTGATCGGAAACATATCCAACTCCGGCGTCAAAGCAGAAAGTGCCTTGACGTCGTTAAAGCCGTCATTCTTAGTCCAGTCAGAAAATAGCTTTGAAGCTGAGGCAGGGCTGGTGTTGATGCATACACAAAAAAGTCATGGTTATAATAACTTGGAATGGCCTTAATATGAACATCCAAAACATTTCCTTGACTATCCAAAGCTCTGAGTTTTCTAGACTTATTGCCTTGGATTACCCACTCATGTGGTACAGGGAGCTCCCCCGAAATAGTAGCTTGTGCTGCCTCTGGCTTAGTTGGTAACATTGCTACCCATGACTCATCAGGCCCGTATAAAAGAGGCATAGCTCCTTTTTTGACTGGCGCCTTGTCTAAAGGAGGGGGAGTTATGTCTGATATGACTCGCACATTGGAAGTAGTGAGAGCTGCTGTGCCTGGCACATTGGAAATTGGATCTGACACAAGAGGGGGGTTAGGTATTTTAGCTAAAGCAATGGATGTAGCCAGAGGTCGCACATTCGTCGACGTCGCGGGAGCTCCCGTACCAACTGTAGGAGTTTCCGGCGTAGGGCCAAAGAACCTATTAAGTGCATTCAATAGTAATCCATCAATCTCTTCTGCCGTTACATACCTAGCTGATGACGAACTCCGTGGAGATTCGACAGTACCCTGAGAGTCGTCTAGAAGGTGACTGGACTCTTCAACCTCCATCTCTGAGACCAGAGATCGTTGTTCTTCATCCGTTAAGTCTGGCCTATCATGGGAAGATCCCGCTGAAGCCGGGACCTCCACATGCTGCCATGTTAAATCTGGGATAGAAGATGGTACATCGGCATCCCGGTGGACGTCAGCCACTACTTGAGTCACAAAGGGATGTGTTCTGTCCTGCCAGGACTGTGAGTATCGCCATACACCTTGGCTGTGGCTGTCACTCGCTTGCGAGCTTGGTATACTCTCCGATTGAGAGCCCTCACCCGAGCCCCCTAGAGGTTTATGATAATTAAAAGCTCCCATAGCTCAAGGTTATCACCTTGCAATACTTTATGTGCTACATTCGTTGAGTAAGTAGCGAGAAGTTGTTTCACTTCTTGTAAAGCCACTGCCGCAGTATTATCTTTCTGAATTAGAACTTTAACACTTAAGAGGTTATAAATAGTGCAATTCTTTGTCACCCATATCCCCCGTGACCGATCTAGGCATTTAACACATTTAATGCAGAGCTTGTGAGCAAAAATAGGGATACCTGAGCATAACGGCGTTGAACATAAAGCAATGAGAGGGTCAAGTGCCGACATGACAGAGACTGGGGGAAAACTACCCCGCCCCCGGGAACTACCTGGTCACCTGGCGCAACGCCGGTACTCCGCCCTGGAAAGAGAAATTTCCAGGAATTAATGCTCATAAGGTTACCCCAAAATGGTACAAAACATGTGCCACAAAACCGCCGGTCAACGAACTGTAGCACTCCACCACTACTTTTCGTTTTCCTTTAGTTTCATATTAAAGATTTCAGCATATCTTTACCTGTCCAAAAGATTTAAGCATATCTTCTGAATCCTCATAAAGATGAAGCATATCTTTATTAAAGATGAAGTCTTTCAAGTATCCCTTTACACTTGAAACACTAGTAAGATTCAGGCATCTTTTTATCCCATAAAAAGTCTAAGCCTATCTTAATCTCTAATCCGGCTTCTCCCAGAAGCCCTCATAGATCGCCGTCTTGAAGGCCGTGATACCCTATTGTATCAATCAATTGTTTGGCAAATTATCGCGAATTGCAAATCCGTTAATATAACCACCCGAAGGTACAACCGCCGGGTTTTATATGCAATGTCAAACCAATTGTACCTGCCCCAGACCTCTTTGTAAAAAGGTCGCCGGGAGGGAAAGACCAAACAAACAAACAGCATTGTTTCAATGGCTTATTAAAGATTTCAGCATATCTTTACCTGTCCAAAAGATTTAAGCATATCTTCTGAATCCTCATAAAGATGAAGTCTTTCAAGTGTCCCTTTACACTTGAAACACTAGTAAGATTCAGGCATCTTTTTATCCCATAAAAAGTCTAAGCCTATCTTAATCTCTAATCCGGCTTCTCCCAGAAGCCCTCATAGATCGCCGTCTTGAAGGCCATGATACCCTATTGTATCAATCAATTGTTTGGCAAATTATCGCGAATTGCAAATCCGTTAATATAACCACCCGAAGGTACAACCGCCGGGTTTTATATGCAATGTCAAACCAATTGTACCTGCCCCAGACCTCTTTGTAAAAAGGTCGCCGGGAGGGAAAGACCAAACAAACAGACAGCATTGTTTCAATGGCTTTGAAAAGCCGAGAAAAACCATATCCAACAGGTGTCAGCATGATCACCTAGATAAATGTGTGGAGCCCACCTCGCCGGGAATAACACAGGAAGCCTGATCACAGGCTCGACCACAGAAAACGCAGTTTCTGATGAGCCCTCAAGCTACCAAACTCGCCGGGGTAACTTACCTATTTTAGCCATCCTGACTAAAACTCGGTAAACAAAACGGCTTTCTCGGAGCAATCGAGAAAAACCGCCGGAAAGGCAACCCACACCAAACAGAACGCAGTCTGATAAACATAAACAGACCCACAGTCCGAAGCTCCTGGATCAGCCAATCACAACTAATCCAGGACACACATGGCACATGAGTACATTTTTATTATAATAAACAATGATAACACTTGCATATGTGAAAAAACTAAGGGTGGCTGGCTAGGCCTGGTGAAAACGGAAAAAACACTTAATGACGTCGAAACACCATCGAAAAGCACTCCATCCCACCAAAACTGGAACAGCCGCCACATCAAAATCGTAGAAAACACCCGGGTAAGGGTAACACTGACTCGGGACCCAGAAAGAACTCCACTAAGTGAAGAAAAATACACCAGGAACGTCAGTACAAAAAACATAGGCTACTCCATCAGAAAGATAGCTAGAAGCCCGACATCGCGTAGTTAAAGCCTCCTAACAAGCTAGGACTAATGATGGCTAAACACGAAAAACAGTTTCAGAGCGTCCTCAACTCGGCCACGAGGGTCCGTCCGAAATAGACGCCCCAACAAAAACGACCCAAAATACACTTGTTCTGCGAGAAAACCACCCATGACACCCCTGCTAAGTTAATTCTAACCTTACTCAAGACATCCCAGAGTAAACAAATGAGAAAAAACTCACTAGGGACGCAAGAATGCGGAATCAAAGCGGAGCACTGTGGGGGACACGTCCGGGTGGGGTGAACGCAGAGCAAGGAAGGTGGATAGATGTGCTAGCCAGCGTCTGGTCCAAGAATCCACAGAAGTACATCCACGGAATATGGAAAGCTTATGAATAGTTATTCTTATTTTATTTTTATTTTTTATTTGTTACAAAAAATTTTCGTAGTGAGAACCCAATCATAAAGACGAACCATGAGTGATTTAGCGTGTGCTTATGATGAAGGTTCCTCTAAGCTCTGCGGCGGTAGTTTCAAACTGCGCTTATGGGCGTTTGAAGAGGTAGCCTTATGTAATAGGCATAATCGTCAATGATGGAGGGGCCACTAATAAATACACCATCCTTCCTCGCACCTCGGTTTGGGCTACCTCCAAAAGGTAGCCAAGGGGAGGTGTGGCAGAGTGGTCTTGCCACTGGACTGGTAATCCAATGGACCCGGGTTCAAATCCCAATATGTCAATGGGAAGATATTATTGGGATGGATTTTGTGCTGTACCTAGTTTCAGTGCATTACCACAGCACACCGAAATGCCAAAACAAAATACCCTCATTGTTCCCTGATTAAATAGCACTGTATGAATATTCCCATATTCAAAATATGCTACAGGGGGGCAATGCCTAGTGAGTTAATTGCTCAATAGGTGGCGTTCTGAGAGTGAGGGTCCGAGGGTCCGAGACTGTGAAGCGCAGAGGCGAAGCAGCTTCAGAGATGGAGTTGGGTTCGAGCCGTGAATAGGTGTTTCGCATGTCTCACTCCCTAGACTGGAACAAGACCTCACGGGCCTCGCCGTGTTCAGCGGTAGAGTGTAAAAGCTATCAGCCTATGCCCAAGAGGGAGTAGTTGGAATATAGAATAAACAAATAAATAAAACACCCCACCTGCCCGCGGTATCCTCGCAGACACCCAGTATTAATTTCTTTTTCCATACATTAATTTTCTTCTTCTTGGGTGACACAAACGGGGGCGGCACTACCTGGGTTTTACGCAGGTAGTTATTTTATTTTATCAGCTTTTTAAATGATTGGTTTAATTTATTTTTAGCCAAGGGAGTTTGTTTGTTTTTAATTTAGATTAGTGCCTGGGCTTTTGCCCCAGGGAGTTCTTTTTTTTATATATATTTCTCTCGTGCAAGTAATGTAATTTCATCCAAAGCTGTGGCAATGGCTTGTAGGCCAAGTTGTGTTTGCGGAAGGGTGGTTGGCAAGGCCAAATCGCTGGGCTGCTATTCTTGTGGCACTTTTTTCCACGTCAGCTGCATTGACATGGATGACGAAGACCTCAGAGTCTTGTCCAAGAAAAACCCCGGCTTTAAATGGCATTGCACTGTATGTGATACCAGCCCCCTGGCTGCTAAGGACGCAACAATTAGTCAGCAGACCTTGGATGACCTGAAGGCTGCCCTAATTGGTGAAGTGTCTGGGACCCTTGCTGCGGTTGCCGGGTGCTTATGATGAAGGTTCCTCTGAGCTCTGCGGCGGTAGTTTCAAACTGCGCTTATGGGCGTTTGAAGAGGTAGCCTTATGTAATAGGCATAATCGTCAATGATGGAGGGGCCACTAATAAATACACCATCCTTCCTCGCACCTCGGTTTGGGCTACCTCCAAAAGGTAGCCAAGGGGAGGTGTGGCAGAGTGGTCTTGCCACTGGACTGGTAATCCAATGGACCCGGGTTCAAATCCCAATATGTCAATGGGAAGATATTATTGGGATGGATTTTGTGCTGTACCTAGTTTCAGTGCATTACCACAGCACACCGAAATGCCAAAACAAAATACCCTCATTGTTCCCTGATTAAATTGCACTGTATGAATATTCCCATATTCAAAATATGCTACAGGGGGGCAATGCCTAGTGAGTTAATTGCTCAATAGGTGGCGTTCTGAGAGTGAGGGTCCGAGGGTCCGAGACTGTGAAGCGCAGAGGCGAAGCAGCTTCAGAGATGGAGTTGGGTTCGAGCCGTGAATAGGTGCTTCGCATGTCTCACTCCCTAGACTGGAACAAGACCTCACGGGCCTCGCCGTGTTCAGCGGTAGAGTGTAAAGGCTATCAGCCTATACCCAAGAGGGAGTAGTTGGAATATAGAATAAACAAATAAATAACCCCCTGGGGGTTAGGGAATAGAATATGCCCCACGTGCCTTCTGCGTGTCGTAAGAGGCGACTAAAGAGGTTGGGTTGGTGGGCTTGCGACCCCCACCCGGAAAAAATATCTAAGCAAAGAAAAACGAACGAACAGCCTCGGATGCGGACGGAACCAACGTTGACGAACCACGACCGACTAAGGACATGCCTTCGGACATTCTGAGAATGGCTACGTGGAATGTTAGTGGCATGAATGATGGAACAAAAGAGAGAGAGGTTCTGGAAGTGTTAGTGAATGCCAGGCTGGATGTATGTGGAATGACAGAGACCAAATGGAAAGGTTCAGATGTGAGAGAATGGGAATGTGGAATGGGTGTGTGTGCTGGAGTGAGTGAAGGAACAGCGAGAGAAGGTGCATGTTTGTTTGTAAGTAGCAAATGGAAGGAATGTGTAAGAGAGTATGGGTCTGTGGGTTCAAGGATTGTGTGGGTGAGAATGAAAGTAGGAATACAAACGTGGGTGATTGTATGCGTGTATGCCCCGACAGAGGATATACTTGAAAGAAAGAAAGAGGAGTTCTGGATGAATGTGGAGGCGTGCCTGGAGAAGTTTGACAAGAACGAAAGAATATTTCTGATTGGGGATATGAATGGGAAGGTGGGTGATAGGAAAGTTGAGGGAGTGGTGGGAGGGTGGGGGGTACCATCAGAGGTGAATGGGAATGGTAGTGCACTTGTGGACGTATGTGTGGGAAGGAGGCTGTGGATAGCCAACACCTTCTTCCGACACAGAATGATCCACAGGTACACGTGGAAACGGATGTTGACGATGAAAGATAAGACAGTGGTGGAACGAAAGTCATTGATTGATTATGTATGTGTGGATGAACGAATGAAGAAATCTGTGATGGATGCTAGGGTGTATAGGGGTATTGGAGGGGGTCTGTCTGATCATTATGTAGTGGTAGCTAAGGTTAGGATACAAAAGAAGTGGGTGAGGAGAGCGGGAGGGAGGCGAGAGGAGGGTGGAATGGTGAGGAGGGTGGAGAGGTTGCAGGAGGAGGAAGTCAGGGAGGAGTACAGGAGAGCAGTGGAAAGACGACTAGGTGGGTTCGACCTGGAAGTTATGGAGGAAGTGGAGGAGATGAGCAAGGTGTTTAAGGATGAGATCTGTGCAGCATGTGAGGAGGTGTGTGGAGTGAGGAGAAGAGGGAGGGGAGTGAAAGGTACAGCATGGTGGACAGAAGAGGTAAGAATAGCTGTGGAAGAAAAGAAGAAAGCATATAGAGTGTGGTTGGGTAGTAGAGGGAATGAAGATTCCGAGAGACAGAAACGAGCGAGGTACGTGGAGAGTAAGAGGGTGGTGAAGAGAGTAGTGAAGGAAAGTAAGAGAAGAGTAGATGAGGAATTTGGAAGGAATCTGAGTGTAAAATGGAGGGAGAGTAAGAAACTGTTCTGGAAAGAAGTCAAGAAAGTTAGGGAAGGTAGCAAGGGAAACAGTAAGGGTGTGAAAGATAAGAATGGGAGAGAATGCTAGCCGAGAAGCAAGAGAGAGTCGAAAGATGGAGGGAGTACTTCAGTGAGTTGCTAAATGAAAGGAATGAAGAGCCAGCAAACATAGCTGGATATGGTATGGGAGGGAGAAGAAGAGAAGTAGTGGAGGAGGAGGTGGGGATCAGGAGGTCAGAAGTGTGGGAAGCCATGAAAAGAGTGAAGTTGGGGAAAGCACCAGGAACAGATGGAGTGTGTGGGGAAATGTTGAGGTATGGTGGTGAGATAGTGATAGAATGGGTATGGAAAATGTGCAAACTAGCATGGGAGAAGGGGAGTGCACCCGATGACTGGAAGACTGGCATAATAGTCCCCCTATATAAGGGCAAAGGGGAAAGAGGAGTGTGTGGTAACCACCGAGGAATATGTCTTCTAAGCGTAGTAGGGAAGGTATACAGTAGGGTAGTGATTGAGAGAGTGAGAGTGAGAACGGAGAAATGGATAGGCGACGAGCAGGGAGGTTTTAGGAAGGGAAGAGGATGTGTAGATCAGATTTTTACCCTGAATTGTGTTGTGGAGAAGTATCTGGAGAAGAAACAAAAGGTGTATGTTGCCTTTATGGACTTGGAGAAGGCCTATGACAGAGTGGATAGAGAAGGTTTGTGGAAAGTACTTAGAATATACGGAGTAGAGGGCAAGTTGCTGAAAGCAGTGAAGAGCATGTATGAGGGTGCAAAGGCGGCAGTACGTGTGGAGAGTGAGCAGAGCGAGTTCTTTGACCTGAATGTTGGTTTGAAACAGGGGTGTGATGTCCCCGTGGTTGTTTACTGTATATATGGATGGAGTCATGAAAGAAATACTATCAAGAGCAGTGAATGTTGGTGTATCGCTGAAAAGGGAGGGAATTGAGTGGAAGCTACCTATACTGCTGTTTGCGGATGATACAGTTCTGATGAGTGATAATGAATGGGAGTTGCAGGGTCTGGTAAATGAGTTTGGAACAGTGTGCGAAAAACGGAATTTGAAGGTAAATACGGGGAAGAGCAAGGTTATGGTCTTCGAAAGGGGTGAAGTCACAGAGTGTGAGGTGAAGCTGAACGGTCAGGCTATGGAGATCGTCAACTCTTTTAAGTATCTGGGCAGTGTGTTGAGTAAAGATGGGACTATGGATGAAGAGGTGCGGGAGAGGGTACAACAGGGGAAGAGGGTTGTAGGAACGCTAAAAGCAGTAACAAGAAATAGGGTGGTCAGTATGGAAGTGAAGAAGTCCTTGCATGACAGTGTGGTAATCCCGACACTGACTTACGGAAGCGAAGCATGGACGTTGGTTGAGAGACTCAGACCAAGAGTGAGATCAGTGGAAATGAATTACTTAAGGAGTGCGTGCGGAGTTACATGGAGGGATAGACAGACTAATGAGGAAGTAAGAAGGAGGTGTGGTGTGGAGGTAGATGTGCTGGAAAGTGTGAAAAGGAACAACTTGAGATGGTTCGGCCATATGGAACGTATGGAAAGCGAGAGAATGACTAAGAGGGTGTACGAGAGCGAGGTGGAGGGACAGAGGGGGAGAGGTAGACCGAATATGAGGTGGAAGGATGGAGTGAGGAACTACATGAACGAAGGCGGTGCTGGTTGGGGGGAGGGGCGTCGACTGACTGGGGACAGAGGTGCATGGGGGCGGTTCGTTCGTGGCCACCCCTTCGGGGATCACGGCGTCAGGCAATAGATAGATAGATAGAAATAAATAAAACACCCCACCTGCCCGCGGTATCCTCGCAGACACCCAGTATTAATTTCTTTTTCCATACATTAATTTTCTTCTTCTTGGGTGACACAAACGGGGGCGGCGCTACCTGGGTTTTACGCAGGTAGTTATTTTATTTCATCAGCTTTTTAAATGATTGGTTTAATTTATTTTTAGCCAAGGGAGTTTGTTTGTTTTTAATTTAGATTAGTGCCTGGGCTTTTGCCCCAGGGAGTTCTTTTTTTTATATATATATTTCTCTCGTGCAAGTAATGAAATTTCATCCAAAGCTGTGGCAATGGCTTGTAGGCCAAGTTGTGTTTGCGGAAGGGTGGTTGGCAAGGCCAAATCGCTGGGCTGCTATTCTTGTGGCACTTTTTTCCACGTCAGCTGCATTGACATGGATGACGAAGACCTCAGAGTCTTGTCCAAGAAAAACCCCGGCTTTAAATGGCATTGCACTGTATGTGATACCAGCCCCCTGGCTGCTAAGGACGCAACAATTAGTCAGCAGACCTTGGATGACCTGAAGGCTGCCCTAATTGGTGAAGTGTCTGGGACCCTTGCTGCGGTTGCCGACAACATTTCCAAAATAAATGACCGACTGAATATTCTTGAAAGGCCAGCTGCTACTCCTGATATTCCTTCATTTGCTAACATTGTTAAGCAATCGGTTGCAGAAGCTACGAGGGAATTGACCAATAAATCAACAAAGAGGGTTGTCGAAGTCATGGACAATGGCAAACTGAAAAAAGTTCATAACCAACAAGTCCTGATAGTAAAGACAAAACCTGATGCCCAGCCTGGTACTGTCCCTCCTAATCCCAACCTTATTAATGAGGCTCTTGCCTCCATACCAGTGGACAGCTGCGCCACTATGGACTCTGGTACCCTAGTGGTAAAGCTCCCATCCGAGGAAGCAAAGGCTCGAGCAAGCAATGCGCTCAATTCCCGTCTTGGCACCGACAGTGACTATTGTATCACAGAGCCTAAGAAAATGCTTCCTAAGATAACCTTGACTGGTATCCCTGTTACACTTAGTGATGAGGACATTATCACAAGCATTCTGAGTAAAAAAAACCCAAATCAGATATCTGTCGGACAAGAACCATACCCTTCAATTAATATTCACAAGGAACAAAGGAAGCAACAAGATGGCTGTATTAAAAATCTCCCCGGAGATACGTTCTGCCATTATCCATGAACATAATTGTGTCTATGTTGGGCTCATGAGATGTCGTGAGATGACAGATTCTGCGTCACCCAGTGTCATCGCTGCCAAGGCTTTGGGCACTACAAAGACAATTGCAACAAGAAACTTGCTGAACCTAAGTACTTTTTTTGTGCCGGTGGCCATAGTTCTAAGGACTGTACAAATAAACACTCGCCTAAGTGTGTAAATTGTTCTTCCTCAAAACCTGGAGAGGCTGGTTCCGGTGCTCCACTCTTGGCCGAGTCACTCACTTTGCATCTAACAGGCACTGCCCGATTATGATTTCTCAGCGTAAGAAATTAATTGAAAATACAAACTTCACCGATTCAAAAAATTCCTAACGCCTCGGAATCAGTTAAGGGTGGGTTTGCTAAACATTCGTTCCCTTCGTAACAAGATGGATCATATAATTGAGACTTTAAGTGAATTTGAGCTCGATGTCTTGTGCCTGACAGAGACTTGGTCAGAGTCAGAGTCAGTCAGAGAGGAGGGTCACATCCGTCGCGGTCCGGGATTTTTCGACTATCCCGCGGGATACTGGTGATTAAACTTCCAAAAAATCACACAAAAACAAACGTAGTGTCGCGGTTCTGTGAAGTGCAAAATCGAACCGATTGATAAAATATCTGGAGAGATATACGCGTTTTGGAGAAAAAAAATGTTAACTCCTACAGCAGTGCCACGGCGCTGGTCTAGGACAGGCCTAGGGCAGGCCCATAAGGCGGGTGGAAAGAAGAAGGGAAAGAAAAAACCGTTACGTCCCAAAAGCAAAGTGTTAGCTATATAGTCCTATGAAATCAAACAGGGCTATGGGAAAATAGGAAGCCTAAGTTAAAAGTGATAGTGAACATCGTATATCACGTAAATAAACTAGGAAAGTATAATACAGAGAATTAAAGTCAGGGGAACTTTTAACTTTTAGCTTGGGAACAGGACGTATGCTGTAAACAAAATACCCTCAGTGACCGCAAAGACCATAAACACATATATCCCCTCGCTCTCCTGGACACGTCCCCTCCCCTCCCCCTATATGATTTTACCAAAAGCGAAACTTAACCTCGACAGGATATTGATGATACAACTGAACCAAAATCATCCACATAACCAAACTTAGTGTCGCGGTTCTGTGTAGTGTCAAATCGAATTGATGGCATAAATATCTTCGGAGATATAACAAAAGCGTGTGAAAACAAAAACAAAAACCGTTATTCCCCAATGCCAGGCATAATCAAGGGAACGATGGGTTTTTAGTCCAGTGTGCAAAGTTAAAATCGCATATTAGTGAAAAGTGGCTAGATCACGATTCATGTATGTAAACTGTATCTCATGAAAAAAAAAAAAAAAAAAAAATATACCAGCATTTATACAGAACTTACAATTTCAAAAGAAAGTTTAGGGCCAGTGTAAGTGAGCGTCCTACCACCACCGTACCAAAACACATAAATCGCTTAGCACTTGACGAGTGTCATAGGCCCCCTCTCACCAACACCACCCCTCCCCCTTGACGTAGACACATTCTAAACCGTGGTACCAGCCGTCCGGCTGGCTCAGTTGATAGCGTGCCTGATTCCACCTTGAAGGTCTCGCGTTCAATCCCCGCTCAGATTGAAAAGTTTTTCTGGGATACAGCCGGGATACACCCATGAGCAAGGGGGATGGGTAATGGTCTCTGGTAGACTAAAGAAAGCCAAGCGCTTGCGAATCCTCGAAGGAGGAGAGACGGGCGCTATATAAGTAACCAGAAGATTATTATTATTATTATTATTATTTACCGGTATACGATTTTACCGAAATGGGAACTTACTCGAACAGATAAAAAAAATATAAAAAAATAAAATAAAAATAAAACAGAGAAGCATAATAAGTTAACTATTTAACAAATCGCATATCGCGGGATATTATTAGTAGTGACGTTATTGAGGAAGAAACTCTCATGCAACCATCAATAGTGTAAATTCGGACCGGGGATAAGAGAGACAGGAAGTGGTTAGGGCAGTGATGATTCTGTTTCATAAGTTTATCGAAAGTGTTACTTAAAGTTTAAACCAAAGCCAGTGTTAATGATTGGAAGCTCGAACAAGTCCTAACCACAAAACAGTGACCCCCCCCCCCCCCTCTCTCTCTCTCTGTCTCTCTCTCTAGCCCTTTTCCCTCCCCTGCGTCGTTACATACAAGAAAGTCGAGTAAAATATTCTTATAGATATGAATACCAAGGACGTTTGCAGTATCTGTAGGGACAGAGTGAGAGACAAACGTGGCACAAAATGCCAAATATGCAAAGACAAGTTTCATTGGTGCTGCATAGGACTTTCAACACCGATAAACATGGCTTATAATAAGAAGGGGAAGAACTTCCATTTTTGAAACAGCTGTGCCGAGTTCACAATGCAAATCATCCAGACTGTGGAAAAAACAGAGGTACAAGATAGACCTAAATATAGCCAAGAGGTGGTGTTATTCCAACAACACTGGGGAAACACACCAAGAATTTTCCCTCATACGTCGTATCGACGTCACCAAATACCACACCGCCGCCGCCTCCCACCTCCCCACATGACCCACCCCACTCCACACCTCTGCCATCTGCCTACTTACGCCCGGCAGATCATGACACCCAGCCCCCCTCTACACCACCTCATAACACCACACCATCCCTAAACCACACCACTATCTCCCCCAACTACCAGACCTCCCCCTCCCAGACCCAACTAGCCCCGCAGCATAGCTCACCACCTGCCCACCTACAACCGACACGTAATTCCACCCCTCTGCAGGCCTCGCCCACCCATACAACAAGCCCACTATCAACCACAACCACACTTAGCTCACCACATAACCCCTCGCAGCCCCAGCCACACCTACTGGGGCTGTCTACACCAGTGTGCAGATATTATCTGGAAAGAAGGTGCTACTTTGGTCAAAAGGGCCAATATAATGGGAAGTCATGTAGATTTGCTCATCCCAAAATTTGCAACAACATAACCAGTCATGGAAAATGTAGATTTGGTGAAACCTGCAAATACCACCACCCATCCCTTTGCAAGACATCACTTGAGAACAAGACCTGCTACAATATGAAATGCCCAGCTTTTCATATTAAAGGGACTTGGAGATATGCTAGACCTAACACAAATGGTAGCCCAAAAAACTCTCTAGCTATGCGAGGACGAGACAGAGGAAAAAGGCAAGGAGGGAAAGGGCAGACGAAGAAGATGAAGAGACTGAGGGAGATGGAGGAGCACATAGAACACCTCGAGCACCTCCTGGCCTCCCAAGAGTGGTAAATACATCCCGAAGACTATTAGGTACACATAGTACTCCAAACAATCTCTCCCAAATCTTGTTTGCAAATATCCAAGGCCTAAAAAATAGAACCACGAACAAAGTACCATTTATTAGGGGCCTGCTAGAAGAAGGAAACGCTATATTTGCGGCTCTCACAGAAACTCACATTAAAGATCAGGAAGATAGTGAGGTATGGATTCCTGGTTACAACCTACATAGGGCGGACAGAACGCATAGATCACATGGAGGTGTAGCCTTGTACATCCATGACTCACTGATATGTACTGAATTCCTAAATAACAGTAATGAAGTGGTGGAAATACTTGGAGTTAAAATAGAATCCCTAAATTTAGCAGTTATTGTTACATACAGGCCACCAGACGCATCCCGAGAAGAATTCAAAACCCAGCTCAACAAAATAAAATCAGAAGTGGAAACCCTGGGGAACCCAACACCAAATATTATATGGCTAGGAGACTTTAACCTACCAAACATTAAATGGAGACAACTAGAAAACCAGTTAGTGGCAAACAACACCGGAGAAGCAAATACGAGAGAGCTTTTTGAACTTTGCGATTTATTTAGTCTTACCCAACATATTGCTGAACCCACACGGGAAAACAATATCTTAGACCTGGTCTTCACTAACAACGACTCTCTAGTACACAGCATTAACATATCGGACACAACATACTCAGATCATAAATTAATTGAGATCAAAACAACCTTAGAAAGTGTACAGACAACCTCAGAATCGAGAACAAAAACCGGCCCCTTCAGTAAATTTAACTTCAATAACAAAAACATTAGGTGGGAAGAGGTAAATCAAGAAATGGAGGAAATAGACTGGGAAGATTTAATGGATAACCTGACACCAGCAGAATGTCTAGTCTTAATAACAGAAACCATGACCCAAATCTGTAGCCACCATATACCTGCAAGACAAACAAAACGAAGAAGCAAACAAGATCGGGAAAGGAGGAGGTTGTACAGAAGAAGAAAACTACTCGCACAAAGACGCACACATCAAAATCTACAGGATAGGCAAAAGGTCGAAATAGATAGAGAAATTGTGGAAATTGAACAAAGGCTAAGAATATCATATGAAGCCTTTGTTCAATTTCCACAATTTCTCTATCTATTTCGACCTTTTGCCTATCCTGTAGGCTAAGAATATCATATGAACGTCCTGATGTGGCGGCGTCTACGCCGTGGGACCACCTCCCGGAGCTGCCAACCGCGGATGGCTGCCGACCCTCCGCGGCCGGAGACAAGATCAATCGACCAGTGGAGGACAACCGGATGCCGACCGCGGGGAGCAGTTTCGGGAGCCAAACCGTCACAACTATCCCCTGCCCCCCCCCCTGGGGGCACGGGTCCTTGGAGTGGCTTCGGTCGCGCCGGGAATTTCCACACCTCTCACACCACACACACACACATCACACAGTTTTTCCTACACCGAGAAATGACTCTCCGGCTGTCATTTCTCGAAGACTTCTTCTAGCCGGAGACATTGAGAGCAACCCAGGACCCACGTACACATACATATGTCCAACTTGCTCAAAACCCATCACTTCGAGTCGCCACACTAAGGGTTCAGTTCTCTGCAATTCATGCAGGAACTGGACCCACTTCACCTGTACAACACTTGCCTCCAAGAAACACTACACGAACACCTGGACCTGTCCCTCATGCCCCTCCCTCTCCCAGTCAAATCCCTCGCCTAAAACCTGTCCACCTCTCCTCCCCAACCCACCTAGCCTTCCCATATCATCCACTCCCCCCCCTAAAACCCGTCCACCTCTCCTCCCTAACCCACCTAACTTTCCCATACCATCCACATCCTCAACTCAACACACCACACCCCATCCTAATCCATTCCAACCCCCATCTCCTGCTCCCCAATCCCCACCCCCACCTCACCCATCCCAACCTCCAGCCCCTCCCTCACCCCCACCCTCACCGCCACCCCATCCTCGTGCAGCAGCACCCAACATACATCGTGCACATAACATTAACATTCTCCAATTGAACATAGATGGCA
Organism: Paralithodes platypus; assembly: GCA_032716605.1. Classification (NCBI taxonomy): domain Eukaryota; kingdom Metazoa; phylum Arthropoda; class Malacostraca; order Decapoda; family Lithodidae; genus Paralithodes; species Paralithodes platypus. Next base: position 2,718,473 of record CM064533.1, on the reverse strand, counting down.
TTAACACAAAGAAACACGAACTCTCACACTTCATCAAACAACACAACATACACATTGCCATCTTACAAGAAACAAAACTCCGCACATCACAAAACACACCCACATTTCATAATTTCACCACCATCAGACAAGACCGGGCTGTCGGCGGGGGCGGTGGACTCATCACCCTGGTACACAATGAAATATCATACATAGTAACCAGTGTACAAACCAAATCCCTCCTCCCCCCAAATGATAACACAACAGAAATACAATCAATTAAAATACGCACTGGCAACAAATCCAACATAACCATCATAAACACATACATCCCTCCCCAAACATCCCCTACAGTACCAAATGAATACAGACCACACTTACAACACATCACAAACACCCCACACATCATCCTGGGTGGTGACTTCAACGCCAAGACGTCGGCCTGGTTTGTCGACAACCCCGACACAGACAGAGGGCTGGTACTACAAAACCAAACAGATAACCTCATCATCCTTAACGACATCCATCAACATACCCATATTCCTCACCAAGCCCTCTATAACCCATCATCTCCAGACATCACCTTTTGCTCCCCAGAACTCGCCCCCACAACATCCTGGAGGGTGGTCAGAACCTTAGGCTCTGACCACCTCCCGATCATTATCACCACCAAAACCAGACTCACCCCAGCTAGCCACAAACACACATACACCAATTATAAAAGAGCTAACTGGGAAGCATTTACAAATGAGACAGAACAACACTTCACAACTCTAAACAGTACACCCATCACTAACATCAACAATGCTGTACACATACTCAATAAAACTATCCAAAACGCTGACAAGAAACACATTCCAAGAGGTAACAGAAAAAGACACAACCCCAACTTCACACCAGAAATTCAAAACCTCATCAGACAACGTGACACACTGAAACACTCCCCAGCACCCCACACACAAGACATCACACAACAAATTCAAGCACTCAACACCCAAACTAACAACAAAATACAAGAACAACAAAAACTAAATTGGAATAACTTCCTACAAACACTTGATCACAAAACAAACCCCAAAAAACTCTACAAAACACTAAACAGCATCACACTTTCCAACAGCAACACAACACAATCACATGCTGCAATCACAACAACAGACTCTACTCCTTCATGTAAACAACAAGCAAACACTCTCATCAATCACTTCTCACATGTCAGCCACCTAAAACCTCACAAAGACGACCGACGTGTCATCCGGCGTAAGAGACAATTCCCCACAGACCCTGACTATACACCCTTCACCAATCACCAGACAAAGCATATCATCAACAATCTCAAGCACTCACCCGCCTGTGGCCTAGACAACATAAGCAACATACACCTCAGACAACTGGGACCACAAGGCATACAAACACTCACTAACATATCAAACTACAGCTATTCACACAACACAATACCAGACATTTGGAAGCATGGTATCATCATCACATTCCCCAAACCCAACAAAGACCCCACGCTACCCTCCTCGCACCGCCCCATCACACTCCTTTGCTCCCCCTCCAAAGTCATGGAACGCCTAGTATTACAACTAATTACACCCGACCTACCCCTAGCTCCAACACAACATGGCTTTAGGCCACTGCACTCCACAAACACTCTTCTCACAGACCTTACACAAAGAGCTTTTGACGGCATCAACTCAGCTAGACCACCACACAGATCACTATTAGCCACACTCGACATTAGTAAAGCCTTCGATGCCATCCCCCGCCACAACCTAACAAACAAAATCTACAACACAAACATGCACAACAACACAAAAAGGTGGCTGGCCAACTTCCTAGCAGGCAGATGTGCACACGTATCTTTTGCCGGTCAGTCATCTAAAATCAGAAACTTTCCAAACGGAGTCCCACAGGGATCCGTCCTATCGCCCGCACTCTTCAATCTGTACATGCACGATATAACTACACCCAATACTCCCCAAATAAACTTAGCCTCCTATGCAGATGACATAACACTCACATGCACACACCATGACCCAAGAAGAGCAACAGATCTCCTTCAACCCTATCTCAACACACTACATGGCTGGTGCACTACAAACAGACTGAATCTAGCCCCAGCCAAATCCACCGCAACCCTGCTCACAAGCTGGACAGGTGAACACGAATACATCCCTCAACTCACCATAAACAACACACCCCTAACACATACACACACACCCAAAATCCTAGGAGTAATATATGATACTCATATGACATTCAAACAGCACACCACAAACATTAAAAAAACTGACACCCAGACTTAACGCCCTCAGGTCACTTGCTCACACAAAATTTGGACACAACAAAGAAACTACCACCACAGTATATAAACAATACATAAGATCAGTAATGGAATATGCAAGCCCAGCCTGGGCTTCTAACCTAGCTGAAACACATCATAAGACCTTACAGACTATCCAAAACAAAGCCCTGAAGATCATTACAGGCTGCACAGCTACTGCACCCACAGATCATCTACATCAAGAAACCAAAATCCTCAAAGTCAAAGACCATCTGGACATGAGAGGCACTCAATTCCTGGCAGCAGCCTCCACGAACCAAGACCACCCACTAAACTACATGGCAACACACCCACAGACACCAAGAAATATCAAAACAACACCCAGCACACGGTATCACACACAGTTATTGTCCTCTCTCCCTCCCTGCCCACCCCGAACCAACTTCCAGAAGCACATCCATACTCATATCTCTCGCCAATCCATCCACTCACTCACAGACAACACGCAGCTGCATGCACGACCTCCCGAAATCCATCCTTCCGAATCCTCCCTCCCTCGCGAGGACAGAGTCCACCTGGCCAGGCTGAGATGCGGACACCATCCAGCTCTCCTGAGCTATCAGAAGAGACTGGATGACTCCGTTGTCGACGCCTGCCCGGGATGTAACACAGCACCCCATACCATTAAACACATCATAGAAGACTGCATTTCACACAACCACTTACGCCAACAACACAACCTACACTCAATGAGAGCTCTGTGGGAAAGCCCGATCGTGGCCATGGCCTTCCTCAGGGACTCGGGGCTGTTCGGCCAGGCAGCTTAGGGAACAACAACAACAACAACAACATATCATATGAACTACAACACATGGAAGAGGAGAGGAAAGCTATTGCAGGTATAAAGGAAAATTCCAAATACTTCTTTTCATACGCCAAACAAAAGGCTAAAACAACATCAAACATTGGCCCACTGAGCAAAGGGGACGGCTCTTTCACAGGGGACAAAAAGGAAATGAGCGAACTCTTAAGCAGGCAGTATGAAATGGCATTCAGTGAGCCTGATGAAACAAAAGTCATCCGAGACCAAAATATATTTTTCATGGAAACCTCCCCCACGGAAACCCCTCAGATGCTGGATATTGATTTCGGTCCAAAAGACATAGAAGAGGCCATTTCCAACATGCCATCCCACTCGGCACCAGGCCCGGACTCATGGAATTCGATCCTAATGAAAAAATGTAAGGAAAACTCTCAAAACCCCTGGCTATAATGTGGAGAAGGAGTCTAGACACTGGTGACATACCAGATAGCTTGAAAAACGCAATAATTGCCCCACTGCATAAAGGAGGGAGTAAAGCACTACCAAAAAACTACCGCCCGGTAGCTCTAACCTCTCACATCATAAAGTTTTCGAGCGAGTCCTGCGAAGCAAAATTTCAACATTCATGGAGACAAATGAACTACACAACACCGGTCAACATGGGTTCAGAGCGGGAAGATCATGTCTCTCACAACTTTTGGAACACTATGACAAAATTCTTAAAGCGCTAGAAGAAAAGAAAAACGTGGATGTCATTTACACCGATTTTGCTAAGAAGAGGGAGGGGAGTGAAAGGTACAGCATGGTGGACAGAAGAGGTAAGAATAGCTGTGGAAGAAAAGAAGAAAGCATATAGAGTGTGGTTGGGTAGTAGAGGGAATGAAGATTCCGAGAGACAGAAACGAGCGAGGTACGTGGAGAGTAAGAGGGTGGTGAAGAGAGTAGTGAAGGAAAGTAAGAGAAGAGTAGATGAGGAATTTGGAAGGAATCTGAGTGTAAAATGGAGGGAGAGTAAGAAACTGTTCTGGAAAGAAGTCAAGAAAGTTAGGGAAGGTAGCAAGGGAAACAGTAAGGGTGTGAAAGATAAGAATGGGAGAATGCTAGCCGAGAAGCAAGAGAGAGTCGAAAGATGGAGGGAGTACTTCAGTGAGTTGCTAAATGAAAGGAATGAAGAGCCAGCAAACATAGCTGGATATGGTATGGGAGGGAGAAGAAAGTAGTGGAGGAGGAGGTGGGGATCAGGAGGTCAGAAGTGTGGGAAGCCATGAAAAGAGTGAAGTTGGGGAAAGCACCAGGAACAGATGGAGTGTGTGGGGAAATGTTGAGGTATGGTGGTGAGATAGTGATAGAATGGGTATGGAAAATGTGCAAACTAGCATGGGAGAAGGGGAGTGCACCCGACTGGAAGACTGGCATAATAGTCCCCCTATATAAGGGCAAAGGGGAAAGAGGAGTGTGGTAACCACCGAGGAATATTCTAAGCGTAGTAGGGAAGGTATACAGTAGGGTAGTGATTGAGAGAGTGAGAGTGAGAACGGAGAAATGGATAGGCGACGAGCAGGGAGGTTTTAGGAAGGGAAGAGATCAGATTTTTACCCTGAATTGTGTTGTGGAGAAGTATCTGGAGAAGAAACAAAAGGTGTATGTTGCCTTTATGGACTTGGAGAAGGCCTATGACAGAGTGGATAGAGAAGGTTTGTGGAAAGTACTTAGAATATACGGAGTAGAGGGCAAGTTGCTGAAAGCAGTGAAGAGCATGTATGAGGGTGCAAAGGCGGCAGTACGTGTGGAGAGTGAGCAGAGCGAGTTCTTTGACCTGAATGTTGGTTTGAAACAGGGGTGTGTGATGTCCCCGTGGTTGTTTACTGTATATATGGATGGAGTCATGAAAGAAATACTATCAAGAGCAGTGAATGTTGGTGTATCGCTGAAAAGGGAGGGAATTGAGTGGAAGCTACCTATACTGCTGTTTGCGGATGATACAGTTCTGATGAGTGATAATGAATGGGAGTTGCAGGGTCTGGTAAATGAGTTTGGAACAATGTGCGAAAAACGGAATTTGAAGGTAAATACGGGGAAGAGCAAGGTTATGGTCTTCGAAAGGGGTGAAGTCACAGAGTGTGAGGTGAAGCTGAACGGTCAGGCTATGGAGATCGTCAACTCTTTTAAGTATCTGGGCAGTGTGTTGAGTAAAGATGGGACTATGGATGAAGAGGTGCGGGAGAGGGTACAACAGGGGAAGAGGGTTGTAGGAACGCTAAAAGCAGTAACAAGAAATAGGGTGGTCAGTATGGAAGTGAAGAAGTCCTTGCATGACAGTGTGGTAATCCCGACACTGACTTACGGAAGCGAAGCATGGACGTTGGTTGAGAGACTCAGACCAAGAGTGAGAGCAGTGGAAATGAATTACTTAAGGAGTGCGTGCGGAGTTACATGGAGGGATAGACAGACTAATGAGGAAGTAAGAAGGAGGTGTGGTGTGGAGGTAGATGTGCTGGAAAGTGTGAAAAGGAACAACTTGAGATGGTTCGGCCATATGGAACGTATGGAAAGCGAGAGAATGACTAAGAGGGTGTACGAGAGCGAGGTGGAGGGACAGAGGGGGAGAGGTAGACCGAATATGAGGTGGAAGGATGGAGTGAGGAACTACATGAACGAAGGCGGTGCTGGTTGGGGGGAGGGGCGTCGACTGACTGGGGACAGAGGTGCATGGGGGCGGTTCGTTCGTGGCCACCCCTTCGGGGATCACGGCGTCAGGCAATAGATAGATAGATAGATAAATGTGACCATGGTATAATAGCCCACAAACTGAAAGCAAAAGGTATAACTGGGAAAATCGGACGGTGGATATACAATTTCCTCGTAAACCGAAAACAATCGGTAGCAGTAAACCAAGTCACTTCTGAGCCTTCGGATGTCAAAAGCTCAGTGCCCCAAGGAACAGTGCTAGCGCCCCTTCTGTTCCTCATACTAATATGCGACATAGATACCAACACCAGACACAGTACGGTGTCGTCTTTTGCTGATGACACAAAATTAAGCAAGATAGTAAACACACAAGAGGACACGGGCCGAGTGCAGGAAGACATGAATGTAGTGTTCCAGTGGACCAGGGAAAACAACATGCAATTCAATGAGGAAAAATTCCAATTTATTAGTGGCCCCTCCATCATTGACGAACATGCCTATTACATAAGGCATCCTCTTCAAACACTAATCCGCCGTAGTTTTGAATCTACCGCGCAGAGCATTTAAAAACTGAGGAGCCTTCATCATGAGCGCACGCGACCTCACTCATGGCTTCAGTCATTATGAATTGGGTTCTCACTACGAAAAAACTTCGTAAAAAATAAAAAGAAAAAGAAAATAAGAATAACTATCCAATAAGCTTTCCATCATATCGTGGATGTACTTGTGTGGATTTCTGACCAGACGCTGATTCAGGCGTCATTCTTCCTTCTCTGCTCTGCGCTCAGCCCGCCCGGACGTGCCTCCCCACGCTCCGCTGGTTCCGCATTCGTTACGTCCCTAGTGAGTTTTTTCTCATTTGTTTACTCCAGGATGTATCGAGTAAGGTTAGGATAGGCGTAGCAGGAGTGTCCTGGGCTGGTTGCCCGCAGTGCAGTGTATTTTGGGTCGAGTGTATGGGGCATCTATTTCGGATGTACCCTCGTGGTCACGTTGTGGACATGTGAACTTTTTCACAGTTGAGTTAGTTTGTGATGCAGGCGACTTTCACTACGCGTTAATTATTGCTGCCTTTTATCTTTCTGATGAGGTAAGCTTTGTTTTCTGACGTTCCCAGCGTATTTTTCTTCACTTAGTGAAGTTTTTTCTGGGTCCCGAGTCAGTCTTCCCGGGGTTGGAAGTTATTGCTACGGTGGTGTGTTGGCGGTGGTTCCTGTTGTGATATTTCCAGTGTGTGTATATTTCAACTGTTATTATGCCGTCTGCCTAGGCCTAGCCAGCCGCTCGTAGCTTTGCCACATGTACTAGTGTTATTATTTATTATTTATAAATATGCCCTACTGTGTCATGTGTATCCGGGTTTTAGTTGTGTATTGGCTAATTCCTCGGACTATAATTGTTTCCTGGTTTAGTTGTGTATTGGCTAATTCCACGGATTATGGTGTGACCTTGGGTTAGTCGTGCGTGGCTATCCTCGTGTCTTGTGTTGTTCAGATGGTGTCTGTTCAGGGTGGGTTTCCTTCCGGCGGGTTTTTTCTCGGTTTCACCGTGAAAAAATCCTTGCCGAGAGCAGTGTTGGGCCACACGTGGTTGTTAACACTGGCTTGTATCCCCGGCATGGGGGGGTGTCTGTGGCTCTCCAGGACTGCGTCTCTGTGGGTGCCTGGTTTCAGGCCTCCTTTGATTCCCGGCGGGATGGCTGTACCCATCCATATAAAACGGCGTTCTTGTGGACATATGTTTTGGGAGTTTTTCTACCTGGTTTTACGACAACCACATGAAAAACCTAGCTGTTGTTTAGGCTTTCCTCCCCGGCGATCTTTTACAAAGAAGTGGGGACAGGAACTTATGGGGTTAACTTTTAAACTTCTCACCCGGCGGGTGCACCTGGGTAGGGTGGGATGAACGACTTAGGTCTTTCAGTTAGTTAACCAATCCATTATAGTGATACTCTGTGTATCGCTGCCTTTACTATTACGGCGATTGAAGGTTCAATTAGGTTAAATATCGATTCTCACACCCGGCGGGTGCTCCTAGGTGGAGGAACTAAGGAATTTACAAAATTCAATTTAACCTATTAATTTAGTGATACAATTAGGTATCGCCGCCTTCTAACTTACGGCGATCTTTTGTGACAATTCGTTAAACATCAGATCTCGTATCATCCTGCCCTGGGCTATTCTACTAAAATAATTCAAGGGCCGGCGTCTTTATGGGGGGTTGCTTTTTTACAAAATTGAATCTTGAGACAGTCACCTCCTCCAAGAGACTATAAGTGCCATGCTGGACCATTATATCAGAGGGTATTCTTCACTTTCTTTAGCAAAAGATTTGTTTAGACTTTACACCCCGCCGCGTAGCGAGATGTGTTAGTTGTGTCTTTGCATCTCGTTACCCGGCGGGTTATTAACACTGGTGTGCGAACATGTTGGATTAACCTTATGAGCATTAATTCCTGGAAATTTTCTTGTTTTTTCCAGAGCTGAGCTCCGGCGGACCAATACAGACCCGGCGGTAGTTTTCACCCACCAGTCTCTGTCATGGCTACCGTGGCCCCAGTTTTTGCCCTGTGCATTACCCCTACTTGTGCTGGTATCCCTATTTTTGCACACACCCTTTGCATAAGGTGTGTTAAATGTCTAGACCGTTCAAGGGGTCTCTGGGTTATGCATAATTGTTCCTTTTGCTCTCAATTAGCTGTTAAAGTCCTTTGTGAAAATGATAAGACCGCGGCGGTAGCGTTGAGAGAGGTTCGACAACAGATGTCGGCCTACACTACCATTGTCGCGCATAAGTCACTTCAATGTGACAACGTCCCACTTTGGGATAGATTGCTGTCAGAACACCCTCCCCCTAAACGTTCCTCTAGAGTCACGAGTGTTAAGCCGATGGAGACTAGTCAGGGTTCTGTATCGTCTGCGACTACAACTAAACGCCCGAGAGAGCCTACACCCCCGGCATCCGCCTCCTCGTCGCAGGCGAGATCTAGGTCAAGGTCACCTCTCAGACAACAGTCATCTAGTCGTGCCTCTTCACCGGAGAGTAAGAAGAGTAAGACGGAAGGTTCCACCAGTGGTCACGGCGGAGATTCTTCCAGATCTAAGACTAGTTCGCGGTCACACCGCAGCCATAAATCCTCAAAAAAGGATTCACATCGGAAGTCCTCTCGACATTCCCCAAAGTCTAGTGCATCTCATCGTACCTCTACACCTGACAGAGTTTGTGTTACGGCCTCTGAGTCCAGTGCAGCGCCTGTCCCTAAAGAGGATTTGCCAATTAATATTTTAACCCTGGAAATGGAAAGTTCAGGAGGGTCAATAATTGAGAATGTTTCAGACTCTCAAGAGAGCGTAGGCCAGGGCCTCGGTGTTTGGCGGTTTGCCCAACCAGGGTCTGACCACCCACGTCCGACTCATACGAGTCACACAGTAGCCGACGTCCACAGGGACGCGGCGATCCCATCCTCTATCCCAGACTTATCTTGGAAACAAGGTACCCCTGCCTCGGCGGGGTCTTCTCAGGAGGATCGGGAGGAAAAAGACGAAGTTTCAATAATTTTGGATATGGAAGGACAAGGGTCAGGCTCAGGCTTGGACGCCGCACGGGATAATAATGATTCTCCTGTAAGTTCTTCATCAAACCAGTTTGTTACAGCACAAGAAATTGATGGGTTGCTTACTCATGCTTTATCTAAATTTTTTGGTCAACAACAGGAAAACCCCACAATGGACTTGGGGGCTCCCTCGACAAGTTCTACGGTACGGCCTCTGATGACGTCAATTGATTTATCTAAGATTCCTAACCCTCCTACTCTGTCACCTGCAAGGAGCACTAAGCCTGCTACGGCGGCATTGACAACTTCAAATGTCAGGGTCATAACGGATGTCAATCCACCCCCTCTAGACAAAGCGCCTCTTAGAAAGGTAGCTATGCCCCTGCTTTATGGGCCAGACGAGTCATGGGTTCTTTTGAACCCCTCTAAACCAGAGCTTGCCCAACCTACCTTGTCAGGGGAACTCCCGGTACCGCGTGAGTGGTTTATCCAGGGCAACAAGTCAAAGAAATTAAGGGCCATGGATGCCTTGGGTAATGTTCTGGACGTAAACATCAAGGCTATACCTAGTTATTATCACCAGGATTATTTTGTGTATGCTTCTAAGCCTGCTTTACCCCCTGCCTCAGCTTTAAAACTATTTTCAGACTGGTCTAAGCTGGATGGGTTTAATGATATTAAGACTCTGTCAGCTCTTACTCCTGAACTAGATTTACAGACCGTCACAGACGACGCAGCTAATCCAGTTTTGAAGGTGGGACAGTTGGGTCCAGGACCTTGGGTGGATTGGGAGGTAGAGGCTCAAAACTTTGCAACCACTTTCACTTCTAAATCTTCCCACCAGATCCCTCAGGACACACATTCATGGTTTTCCATGCCGGTGGGTTCTGCCGGCGGAGTCCCGGCAGCTTTGTTTGCATTCCTAGCTGCCCCTAAGATTAATCTTTGTGAACTGAAGGACCCGTTCACTACCCCTACTCACCTAGACAGAGAATTTAGGCTACGAGGAAAAGCTTTTCGCCTGTTTTCACAGTACATAGTATCTCAGCAGGTGGCTAAGTCTTTACTACGGTCTACTCAGGCAATCGCAGACGCGGATGCTCGAAGATCGGTTGAGTTATCCCGGCGACTGATTCTTCAGTCGTCAATCCAATCCTTAGGTGACATACGCACCGCCTTGCTTGAGGCGGTGCGAGCACGACAAGATCTTAGGATGTCGTTAGTTCGCAAGCTACCTGATCGCATTGCTAACCAGGTGGTGATGTCACCAGTACTTACTCCATCTTTAATGTCCCCTGAAGTATGGCGAACGGTGTTCAATATGGCACAGGCCGTTAAGCACAGTACCACCCCTTCTAAGAAACCTGCATTTAACTTCCCCAAACCCAGGCCTACTACTAAAGCCCAGCCAGGGGGATCTAAACCTTTTCTTCCGCCTAAGTCCTCCCACTCCCCCCAGGGTCAGTACAGGCATAGACAGAATAGGTTTTCAGGTCAGAGAGGACGCGGCCAAAATAAACCAGGTCAGGGCCAGTCTTCGGCCAACACCAGCCAGCCGGCGAAGCGGCCAGCACCAACCCCACCATCAAAAAACTAAAGTCTCTCTCACTCCCGGCGCCTACCTTAAGGCCGGAGGAACCGAGGGTAGTACAGCCGGCGAACCCTTGTCTGCTAACTGGGTCGTTCCGAACGTGTCACCAAGCATGGCCGTTAAACACTTGGGCACGGATGGTGGCACGCAAAGGCATCACTTGGCAGTGGCTCCGGCGACCTCGATTACGTCAGCCGACAACGGCGAATTTTGTTTCTTTAGAGGTGGAGTCACTAGCCCAGGAAATGATTGCCAAGAATGTCATCATCCCGGTCCCCCCAAATTACCCTGTATTCACGTCCAAACTATTTTTGGTTCCCAAAAGGGACAGTGTTCAGATGAGGCCGGTCGTAGACCTGTCTTATCTGAATCTTCACATTCACAACGAATCTTTCAGAATGTTAACAGTACACCAAATCAGGCTAACGCTTCCGCCGGGAGGTTGGATGTGTTCACTAGACCTGACAGATGCCTATTGGCACGTATCGGTCAACAAAAGATTTCAAAGGTTTTTGGCCTTACGGATCAGGCACCAAAATTTTGTTTTTCAGAGGATGCCGTTCGGTTTGAACCTGGCACCTCGATTATTCACAAAACTAGTCCGGCAAGCCCTGATGCCATTGTTAAAACAAGGGATCAGAGTGTTGTGGTATCTGGACGACTGGCTGGTGGTGGCAGAGACACAACAATTATGCATAAAACATGTCAATATCATTTTAAATCATGTCAAAACTCTAGGCTTCAAGGTAAATCTGGTAAAGTCAAACCTTGTTCCCTCACGAGTAATTCAGTGGATAGGGCTGGTCTGGGACACCGCCGCTCTCACTCTGAGTCAGAGTGTGGACAATCGCAACAGGTTTCGCAGGAAACTGTTCAGGTTTCTTCACAGTCTGACTACGACACGAAGGGTCTGGGAGTCTCTGGTCGGCTCTCTCAACTGGATTCAACTAACTGTCAAGTTGGGCCGGTTGAAAGTAAAACGATTAATATTGGAAGGCAACAAATATTTCCCGCTCTTACCGGCGGGAAAATTATGGCCCATCCCGAAATTAATCCACACCTTACTAGCAGTCTGGGCGAAGAGGGAAACATTGCACTCAATAATGTCATGGACCTCTCCTCCACCAACGGTATGGGTAGACACGGATGCGTCAGGCACAATAGGTTGGGGATTTCAGTCAAATCAGGGGCACCAGGGTCAGGGGCTTTGGTCCCACTTAGAAATCTCGCACATCAATGTCAAAGAATTACTAGTCCCCTTATATTTCCTTCAGGCTCATGGCCCGGCGTTACGGGACAAGTCGGTGGCCTTCAGAATGGACAATCTGAATGCAGTCCACTGTATTCAGAAACAAGGGTCAACGAGGTCAAGGAAGTTGCTAAACGTGTCGGAAGAGATTTTTGCTCTAGCCAACAGTCTAGATATTTATCTGCACGCTTCTTATCTCCCAGGCGTAGCGAACGTCTGGGCAGACGCTCTGTCCCGGCGACAGAGCACGACAGTAGAATGGGAGCTCAAGCAACCCATTTTCAACCTAATGATTGCAGAGCTCTCCCATCCACAAGTGGATCTTTTTGCGTCCGAGGAGACTCACAAACTCCCTCTATACCTCACCCGCCGGGCGAAAACGCCGGCAGGGGGGCCAGACGCCCTAGTGACAGACTGGAACAGATGGAGCTCCATCTATCTGTTTCCGCCGCCAGATGCGTCACTAATGTGCCACGTAGTGAACAAACTACGAGATTATCGAGGCTTAGTCTCGCTAATCGCGCCACTGTGGCCGGCGCAGTTGTGGTACCAGCAATTGAAAATGTGGTGCCCGGACCCGGTATCGCTCCCGGTCGGGTATTTCCACTTAGACGCGATTGGCAACCTCGCGACCTCGCTGACTTTTGCATTATGGACATTCAGGAGGCCAAGTGGCTAGCACCATACGGTAGAGATGTGACAAATAAATTACTTAATCAATATACTCAGTCTACAAAACGACAGTATCAATCACATTGGCAAGCCTTTACTTCTTGGATCGTTAGGACAGAACAAACTGTACCCTCAGTGGCATTAGTTTTTAATTATTTAAATTATCTGTTTGAGCAGAAACGTTTATCTGTGGTAACATTAAAAAATCACTTAACTGCGATTAGAGTGCCCTTTTTAGACCTTACAGGTCTTTCCATACCGGTAGCGGAGGAAACAGGTTTTATGAGAGCATGTTTTAAACTCCGCCCACCTCCCCGTCAGCTCATGCCTACTTGGTCTCTGGACAAAGCTTTGTCTTTGCTTCACTCTCGTCTGTACCAAAATACTGCAGACTTTGCATTACTCTTAAAAAAGGCGGTTTTCCTTTTGGCTTTAGCCACCGGAAACAGAGTGTCTGAGCTGGCGGCGATGAGCAACACACCTAATTGTCTTAGGTTTGGTAGACTTAATGAATGTATTTCCATTGCACCCTCCCCAGGTTTTGTAGCCAAGAATGAGCATAGTGCACACGTGTTTTCTGAGTTCACGGTGCCGGCGTTAAAAAGGGGAAAGGTGCATCATAATTTATGTCCAGTACAAGCTCTAACCAAATATTTGAGAGTAGCTCCTCAAAACCCCCAAGGTGCTTTATGGGTAGCAAGTACGGGTAAACGCTTACTTAAACGGCGATTAGCCTCTCTTCTGGTAGAAGTCATTAAAGAAAGTAATCCCGGCGTTGTGGGTCGGGCCCACGATTTACGCAAATGGGCAGCCTCTTTACGTTTCCTGAAAAAAATTTCAGTTGAAGACATAGCGTCCACGCAGTTGTGGGCGTCTAATCATACGTTTCTGTCTAGATACTTGTCAGTTGCTCTAGACAAACCTTCCTTACCATGTATAGCTTTAAGGCAGAGGGTCTAGGTGGCCCTGCAGTCACTTTTGTTTACTTTCACGGGAAAGGGGGGTGGGGGGTGCAGTCAGTTGACACAGGACACCCTAGACCCCGCCGGAGTATGAGAGCTGTGATACAATTTAAGGTTAAAATGTGTTATGAAAATTTCTCGGTGAGAAATTGTGCTAGTACAATGTTAAGTACAAAACAACGGTGTTGTTAGAGTAGTTTAGCTGCGAAAGCAATTTAATTTTAGAATAATGGAGTTCCTTTGCAATTTATCTCCAAGTTTATGTTGGGGTTTATTATGTGCACATGTAAACTTATAACTTGTTATTTTTTGTCACCACTCGTTGAGTGGGGTGCCTTTGTAACTACAGATCTGTGTTCAGAATCTTCAGGGTTACCCATTTTTTGTCAGGCAGGCTTCTTTGAAGCACGCACCTGCCTGAACCCCCTTTTTCTTGTATTTGTTCGGCTACGCCGTTATTAAATATATTTTCAAAGTAAGAATACTATGTGGTTGTTTTTATTATCTGCTTTTCTAGAGTTATGATATGATTACGAATGTCCCCCTCCAGTCTTAGAAATCAGGCATGTTCGTCAATGATGGAGGGGCCACTAATAAATTATAGGTTTGACTCCTGTAAGGAGATAAAGAAAACCTAATATTTAGTAGTGGCCCCGTAATCATTGACGACTGGGGCCCTCCCGACCGTCCCCTTCCCATTCGTTGATGTATAAAGGATTTTGGTTTACTTGATATGCAGAGCTGGGCACCACAAACAAAAAGTCAAGTCAGCAAACACAAATCAGCAAACCCAGAACATAACTTCAGCAAACACAAATGTGCAAACCTTGTGACATTTCTAGTCCTCAAATGCAGATATGCAAACACAAACCGTTTTTAATTAATTTTAAATTTAAACTACAGAATCAAGGGTAAATCAATCAATTCAATCTCTAATGTCAATAAATATATATATTTACTTAAATATAATGTTGCCCAACTTCCATGGACTCAAGGATATACATACAGGCTTTTAAAGCTTGGAAATTGCTGTAAATTGCCAAAACATTCCAGAACGTCACCCGCAGTGAAAGGGTTAATATATATAGCATAGGCCACTTAGTTTGTCCACATGGGCAGTAAAACGTTGGGGCAACTTGTTTATGGGGAGAGTGCTTCAGTAATAATCAGTATTCGCAATTCCGCACCATTCAGGAGGAGGTACGCCGGATCACAGAGGTGCAAGGAGGCGATTTATTCGTGGTCCCCCCTTTGGGAATGGCAATAGGCTATATATGCCTAGATAGGTCTACTTTAGATAGATTAAGTAATTTAATAGAAAGTAGCCTAGGCCTATTAATTTTAATGCTCAGAATAAAGATCAAAATTTAATAAAATTTTATTGTAGGCTAAATTTAGTCTAGGCCTATATGATACTTTCAAAATTAACACTTTCTACTTGACACTAATAAAATTAGTGTGATTATAGGCCTAGGCCTATACATAGAAATTAGAACATGCAATATTTAGCCTAGGCCTACATGCTTTGAGGCATTTTGACGGAATTAGTGACTGATTATAATAGCCTAGATCTAGGCCTAGGCTATATATTAAAGTTAGAACATGCAATATTTAGCCTACATGCTATGAGGCATTTTGATGGAATTAGTGATTATAGCCTAGACCTAGGCTATATATATACTGTATAGAAGTTAGAACATGCAATATTTAGCCTACATGCTTTGAGGCATTTTGATGGAATTAGTGATTATAGCCTAGACCTAGGCTATATATATAGAAGTTAGAACATGCAATATTTAGCCTACATGCTTTGAGGCATTTTGATGGAATTAGTGATTGACTGATTATAGCCTAGACCTAGGCTAGCCTATATATATAGAAGTTAGAAAATGCAATATTATTTAGCCTACTTGCTTTGAGCCATTTTGATAGGATTAGGGTAGCCTAGGCCTAGCCTAATAAAATTACTTATATTAGTAATTAGCCTATAGGCCTAGGCTATATTTAGAAGTTAGAACATGCAATATTTAGCCTACATGCTTTGAGGCATTTTGATGGGATTAGTGATTATAGACCTAGGCCTAGGCTATATAGCCTAGCCTATATAGAAGTTAGACTTAGCCTAGGCCTACATGCTTTGAGGCATTTTGATGGGATTAGGGTAGCCTAATAACATTAGTTTAGGTTAAAAATTAACAGCCTATCAATCAAATTAACGATAGCCTAACTTTATAATCTTAAATTAGGCTAGATTATAAAGTTATAAAGCCCTTCTCCAGAGACATCTTCTTGGTAATTACAGGCCCATAGAAGGTTTCTAGGTGGGGCCAGGGGTGGCTTAGGTCCTCGATGTCTGCATGCTCTGCAGCATCACTGTCGGATGATGGTGGTGAACTGCTCCCCATGCTGTTGGCAGCTGCGGTAGGCATGATGGTAGACTCCATGTTCACTTCAATAGGCCGAAAATATAAACAAAGTTGAAGTGCTAGCAGGTTGGAACTCTTGGACTGCTGTGTGTTGTAGGTGTTAGCTCGACGCTTGCTACTAAGTAAGTGAACAAACGTGAAGAGCCGATGTATAGGCCTAGATTCCAGAACACAGGTAGTTGGCTTGGTCACATGACTTTTTTTGGCTGGAGCTGCAGGAGCGGCCCAGGGCTGGCTGGCGGCTGGAATTTTTATTTTGCGGACTCGAGGTTTGCAACATGGAGGTACTTTCCAGAGCTTCAAACCCGCAAATAGGCAGCCATTTTGGCGCCAACGCTAATTCGCCAACAAAATGACACTTCCGCCATGGCGGAATTGGCTATTTGCGGAAGTGTTGGCTAAAGTGCCCAGCTCTGTTGATATGTCAGTAAAGGAAGAATGACGCCTGAATCAGCGTCTGGTCAGAAATCCACACAAGTACATCCACGATATGATGGAAAGCTTATTGGATAGTTATTCTTATTTTCTTTTTGTTTTTATTTTTTACGAAGTTTTTTCGTAGTGAGAACCCAATTCATAATGACTGAAGCCATGAGTGAGGTCGCGTGCGCTCATGATGAAGGCTCCTCAGTTTTTAAATGCTCTGCGCGGTAGATTCAAAACTACGGCGGATTAGTGTTTGAAGAGGATGCCTTATGTAATAGGCATGTTCGTCAATGATTACGGGGCCACTACTAAATATTAGGTTTTCTTTATCTCCTTACAGGAGTCAAACCTATAATTAATACGGTACAGAGATAATAATGGTGTTAAAGAAATTACAAATTACTTAAAAGAATCTAACCACATAATAGAACGGAAAGACAGTGTGAAAGACCTTGGGGTATTAATGTCTGAAAATATGGGTTTCAAAGTACATAACCAGGCCAAAGTGGCGGCTGCCTACGGGTTGGATTCTGCATACTTTTAAAACACGCGGTGAATTGCCTATGATAACGCTCTTCAAATCTCTAGTGCTACCGCGGCTTGAATACTGTAGCGTATTAACATCCCCATACAAAGCAGGTGAAATAAATGATGTAGAGAGTGTACAAAGAAATTTCACTTCGCATATAAGTTCGATAAAACATCTACACTATTGGGAGCGTTTAAGAGCACTGAATCTGTACTCACTGGAACGTAGAAGAGAACGTTACCTAATAATATACACATGGAAAATCGCAGAGGGTTTAGTACCAAACCTACATACTCCGATAGTCATGAAATTCAGTGATAGGAGAGGCTGGGAATGCGAAATCCCCGGATGAATAACAGGGGTGCTATGGGCTCTCTGCGAGAGGGCTGGTTATCACACAGAGGCCCACGTCTCTTCAACAAACTCCCACGGCGAGTAAGAGACATGAGGGACATCTCATTAGACAACTTCAAGAGAGCCCTAGATGTCGAACTGCAAAAAGTGCCAGACGAGCCCATCCTCGCAAGGGAGCGAGCTGTCGCTTCAAACAGTCTACTGCACCAAATCACCACCCATAACGAGGGGCGTCGCACTCCTTGGTGCCGCTAGAGGAGTGGCGAACACATCCAAAGGTATCCAAAGGTAAAGGTAAGGTTGTGTGAATCCGACATCCAGATTATTCGCAGTGCTTTGCCCAAATCATACTCGCTAATTAGCGCGCCTAGACCTTCTGCAGACCACCCTGGTGGAGGCGTAGCGCTTATTTATTCTCTCGCGATCACAAGTATTTCTCGCTCAGACTATGTTCCTGTCCCATCTTCTTTTGAACTCCTGGAAGTAGTAATTAACCATCGTCAGCAAACCTTTAGAATTGCAACTATCTATCGACCAGGTCATCGAGGTACGGATAGAAACTTCATGGATGAGTTTGGTCAGTTTTTGGAGGCATTTGCTAGTAAGACTGGTGGGTTGCTGATCTATTGTGACTTTAATTATTGGATTGATAATCCATCTTTGAAGCCCTTTTCTTCTGAATTTCTTGAATTGATCGGTCATAATAGTTTTGTCAACCACGTGTCCCACTCGACTCATATTTGTGGGCACATTCTTGATTTGGTTTTATCTCCAGTTGGTTGCAATCGTGTGTCGGGCATTGAAGTTGATCCAATAGATCCTACAGTCTCTGACCATGCTTTAATTACTTTTTATATCAGCGTACCCAAAGTCTCTTCTTATAAAAAGGAAATTAGGTTCAGAAATTACAAAAATATTGATCAAGAGCAAATTTGCCATGAAATTGGCCAGTCTCTAAATGCCATCAGCTGCTCTGTTCTTTCATCCGATGAACTAACTGAGATTCATAACAGGGTACTTCAATCTGTCTTTAATCATCATTGCCCAGAGATTGTGAAGACAATTATTGTGCGAGATGATTCACCTTGGTATGGCCCACCAGTTAACTCTCTCCGCAGACAACGTAGGAGAGCAGAACGAAAGTGGCGCTTGCAACGAACGGAGGAAACTCGACTGGAATGTATGTCGGCAAGAAAAGATGTAGTATGTGCAGTGAAAGCTGAAAAGTCTAAGTATTATCAAAACAGAGTCGATTCCTGTGGCAATGATCAAAAGAAGCTTGCTGAGGTTGTAAATGGTTTGTTGGGTCGGAAGAACATGGCTCCCTGTCCCGCCTCCGTGCCAAGTGCTCGACTGGCCTCTGATTTTTCTTCATTTTTCACGACTAAGATAACACGCATTAGAAATGAGTTAGATAATACTGTACAGTATATTGATCAATGACGAGTTTTCGGTGGATTTCCGACCTCCATATGTAATTAATCGTATCCTTTCATCATTCCATCCAGTGGACACAAGTAAAATTATTAGTTATGTTAGAGACAGGAATAAAACTTTCTGCAAGCTTGATCCTATTAATGTATCCAAGATGTCATTTGTCTATCTGCATGTTGCAGATTTCATCTGTAAAATTGTAAACAGATGATTCATGGAGGGTAACTTTGTTCAATCTGAGAAACAAGCTCTATTGGTGCCTCTTCTAAAGAAACCTGGACTTGATGCTGAGGATATGTCAAATTACCGACCTGTTTCAAACTTGTAATTTCTTCCAAAAATAATTGAGCGGGCCATACTTGATCAGTTGTTACCATTGCTTGAACAGAACAAAGCTGTTTCTCTTGCTCAGTCTGCATATAGGAAATACCATTCAACTGAGACCTCTTTATGTAAGATTCAGAATGACTTGGTGGAGAACACATGCAACGGGAAGGCGTCTCTCTTGGTTTTGTTGGATCTTTCTGCGGCCTTCAATACAATGGACCATGACCTACTGTTAAAAGATCTGCACTCTTACGGTGTTCGTGAAAGAGCACTCTTGCTCCTCAAATCATATTTATCATATAGATTTCAGCGTGTGGTGATTGGCCATACCATCTCTGACCAAGCCCCCCTGTTGTTTGGAGTTTCTCTGGGACCGATCCTCTTTATAGTTTACACTAGCAGCTTGGCATCCTTGCTAGATGCTCATGGTGTTGCCTATCACTTTTACGCTGATGACACTCAGTTGTATGTGAAGATAGAAAACATTAATGATACTAAGACCAAGAATGGAATCTTTATTGTCTGACATTAAGATCTGGATGGCAAAGCGGAAACTAAAACTGAATGAGAACAAAACCGAGATCATTATCATTCATGGAAATAGAAGGGGAAATGATGCTGAAAATTTAGTGACTCTGGATATACTGTAGGAGGTTCTCAACTTCACCCAGTAAGCTCAGTGCGAAACCTTGGAGTATATTTTAACTCTAAATTGAACTATGAGAATCACATCAATCAGGTCATCAAAATTTGTGATCTCCAAATCAGAAACTTGTATTCAGTGAGACAGTTTTTTAACAAGCGCTGTCTTCTAACATTGGTTCACTCAATTGTCCTATCATGTGTGGACTATTGTAATGCCTTATTGGTTGGCCTTCCTAATTACTTGCTACAAAAAGTTCAGTCCATACTAAATAGAACAGCGAGGCCCATATTTGAATTACCTCCAAGAACCCCCACTTCTTCATAATTGATAGAGCTGCACTGGTTGCCAGTTAAAGCTAGGAGTTTAAGTTGTGTCTTATGACTTTTAAGGCATTTATGTTTGGCGAACCTAAGTATCTTTCTGACCTATTGAGACGCCCTTTGGCACCTTCTGGTGCGATCCTGAGAAGCAGTGATGATGTGCTGCGTCTTGATGAACCGGTAGCTATCCAGCAGTCCTCTTTCTCTGATCGGTCCTTTTCTTTCGTGGCTCCTAGGTTACCGTATATAATGAATTGCCTTTATCAATTAGACAGCTGAACTCCATAGACACTTTCAAAAAACAGTTGAAAACCTTTCTCTTCTGTAGGAGTTATGATCTTGCAAGTGGCACAGTGACAGGTCGTTACAGACTCTAACTGCTGCCATGTTAAATAGTTGTTGTTGCTTGAACTACAGGTGAACTGCACCACACTTCTCTTGATTGTGGTGCAATGTGTTACGAGCGCTAGTGAATTCTTCTGGAAGAACTGGCGCTTTCGAGAAATAAAAGACCAGATTATTATTATTATTATTATTATAGCCCCGCGGTCGTAATCTGGCCCAGACCGGCGAGAGAGAGACACCTTCTCTCTCTCGTCTCTCGCATAGCACTGAGTGGCCAGGGGAGGGTTGGAGGGTCGGATTTACACTCCTCCACCCTCCTCTCTCTCTCGCACCTGTCCTCCTACGAAAATACTCTATAAATATCGGGAATAATAGAGAAAATACCTGATAAATGAGGAGGGGGGGGGGGGAAATGGGGGGGGGTCACATGTGTAGGAGTGGTAGTAAGTAATGGAGGGAAATGATCTCGCCTAAACACAATTTTATTTTATTTTTTTTTGGTGCCACTAGGGTGTTTTAAATGTTTTTTTTAGGCCTATGATCTTATGAGTCTTCCCGCAGCCGCCCAGTAGAACATCTTATGAGTCTTCCCGCAGCTGCCGGGTTAATGTTAAGAACGGGGGTTACTTAATTCTATATTTTTCTTTAATATTTTCATTCTGCTGTTATTGAGTTATCCTGGAGATTTCTAGTTACCAATTATATTATTCGTGATTAGTGGCTCAAGACATAATACGGGTTTGACAACCCGAAGGGAGAGAGGGAAACTAACTATTTAGTAATGGTTCCGTAGTCAATGACGTGAGAGCCTTATATATAATAATAAAAATAATATTATTAGTAGGTTTAGGGATATTTCTTCGAGAGGCCGGTCTATATGATCTGTGCCCCATGAATATTCTTTCCTCTCACTTAAACAGTAGGCTACCATAGTGCGGTTGGGAATATGAACATGATTAGATTAATATCCAGTATTCGAGAATGGATAATAAGTCGTAGGCGTGTGCATAAACCTTTAACCGTCCTGGTGGTGTAATGGTTAAGGTGGCAAAAATATGTGTGTGATAACCCGGGTTCGAATCCCGGTGGATCATATATACTTTAATTAATTTCATTGGGGGTGTGGTGGTGAGATTAATAAAAATAATATATAAGGGCTCCCCGGAGACCCCCCGTGAGGGTCCCGGAGAAAGCATCAACGCGACCCAAAGAGTAAAAGATTAGAAACTACGAATGTTGCGTTACTAAATTAACTAGCGCGCTGTTATACAGTCCTTCCCTTGCACGCGTCCTCCAGCTGGCCACGCTGGGTTCATTTGTCCTTCATAGTACTAAGTTGCGCATGTGCATGGGTAGAGGGAGGAGGGAGGGCCGCTTTACGTCATTGACTACGGAACCATTACTAAATAGTTAGTTTTCCCTCTCTCCCTTCGGGTTGTCAAACTCGTAATTTAGTAATGGTTCTCTCCGTCAATGACGTGAGAGCCTAAGATTACCAAGATCGGTGGTTGGGACATCTCATGCTCAACGTCAAAGACTGGAGAAAACCAAAACTAACGGCTCGCGCATTAGATATAGATAAAATTTAGATCTATCTATCTAGCAGGTGTGGGCTCCATATATGGTAAAGGATATAGAAGCAGAGGAGAGCTAGCAAGCTGGTACCAACGTTGAAGAATGCGGGCTATGAGCAGAGGTTGAGGACACTGGCGTATAGGAGAAAGAGATGGGATATGATAGAGACTTTTAAGATAGTGTCAGGAAAGTACGATGAGGATGTGTGTGAAGGTATCTTCTTGATGCGGGAGGGAACAAGAACGAGAGGACACTCTAAGAAAATTTACAAAGAAAGAAATAGGCTTGAGAAGGCAAAGAACTCATTTTGTGATAGAGTGGTAAATGAGTGGAACACACTGCCCCAGTATGTAGTCGATTCCGAATCAATAAGGGAGTTTGAAAGTAATCTTGATTAAGCATGGGGAAGACAAGATTTGAAGTTTGATTATAAAACAAAAATACAGAATAGTAAAAATGTTGCGTCTGCTACCGCCGCCGCCAACACCGTGAACGACCGCAGCAGTGCAAGTACTGGTACTGAGCTGGATACATAGGCATAGTTTGCCTTTTTCCAGAGGATCTACTGTAAGAAACTAAGAAACTGTATCTATCTATTGCCGGACGCCTTACTCCCCTTACGAGGGTGGCCATACACAGAATGCCCCCAAGCCGGACCTATTCCCTGTGAGAGGGACAACCCGAGCCAGTTTATTGAAGGACTTACAGGATTGACCACTCAATTTAAGATCCGTCCAACTCCGAGGCCCTCTGTGTATCTTGTTAGCACTATTTTTCTACAGTGGTGTTTGGCTAATCCATCCACTAACCTGCCTTTCCCTTAGGTAAGCAGTACGGATTTGTATCAGGTTTACTCCCCTAGACAGGTTGCCAACCAAGGCTGACGAGTCCCATCCACCCGGATTTGTATAAGGTTGTCTCCCCTAGATGAGTTGCCGACCAAGGCTAACGAGTCCCATCCACCCAATATATTTCTTCCACCATTAAAATGAAGGCCTCCTTACCCCTGGAAGGATTAGGAAATGAAAATACTATGATTTACTTTCAAGAATATGTTACATAAATGTTAATCATATGAATGAACTATTGCATAACAAACACAACTCCTAATTTAAACATGCTAATTATAATAAGGACAGTTCAATCTAGCTATCTATTTATCTATTGCCAGATGCCATGATCCCCAAAGGGGTGGACACGAATGAATTGCCCCCATGTACCTCTGTCCCCAGTCAGTCGACACCCCTCCTCCCATCCAACAAACTTACAAATTTTACTGCCATACATATTCTAAAATCACAGAGAGAAAGAGATTTTTTTTTTTTTTTTTTTTTTTTTTTTTTTTTTTAAATATTAGTTTAACCAGACCACCGAGCTCCACAAAAGAACTCTCATAGGGCTGGCCCAAAGGATTCGATCAAGATATACAGTATAACTAAATGAGTCAAGATAGAGAGGGAAGGGCAGTAGGGGAACAAATCGAGGAAGGTGAAGATACACAGACATTTCTCGCCATTTCACCAGTTCAGCCAAGCTCCACATCAGAGCTCTTATAGGGCAGGGCCGAAGGATGAGGCAAGAACTGCTACACCGCAACACCAACCAAGAAGTGATCAGGGCGAAGAATGAGAGATCAGGTCGAAGGTAGAAAACATCACATCGAGAAGCAAAAAATGCATTACCGAAGGGAATCAATTCAGTTCGGCCACATCAGCAACCGAAGAGAAAAAACGGGTCAGGAGTCAACTACCTAGCCAGGCCAGGGAGACACGAGATATAGGCTGCCCGAGGACAGCCGATATGGACAGAATAAGAAGAGAAGGGGAAAAACATAGAATGAAGAAAGAAAAACTACAGTAATCAAAATTAGTCAAGCCAAGGACGAAAGCTCGAGGGGAGAGGGAGGAAAAACCACATCCCTCCCCCATCAAGCCCCAATCGCCGGCCCCGAACCCCCAACCGCGACAAGGAGTACCATGTTTTTTTTTTAGATAAATTTAGATAAATTTAAGAAAAAAGGAGTAAAGTATAAGGCAGGGTTTCTGAGTAAGCCTTAGGAAGCAAGAGAAAGTTAAAGGAAGGTAAGTGGAAGGATTTAGTAAAACTTAATAAGAGAGCAACTGTATAGTGTAAAAAACTTAAAAGTTGTATATTTCTATAGCGCACAAATAGATTTTTTAAAAGTGAAAACTTTATCATATTTATTAAACTCAAAAAGATTTTTGTGTATTTACCAAAATCCCTTTAGGCAATTAATTACCTCATTATTATCAACCTTACTTAACTCTAATATTAATCATCACCTGAGAGAGGTTCTCCAGTTCGGAAACACTCTCCCCCCCCCTTTTCTCAAAACAATTGTATAAGCAAGGATCTTGGGGAACCTCACTCATAGGTGTAACATAAACCAATTGCACTATTACAATTAAAACAGAAATTAACTTGGCTTATGGAGGAGTTTCATGGCTACGCATGGAACAGTGGGACTCTTCAAATGTACTGCCAGGTACAGTACTTGGATAAAATGTGTGGTGGGAGAACCAGACCTTTGTTTATATTTTGTGTCGAGTAATTATTAAGAAATCGGACAGACGTGGCCCACTCCCTCACCTCATGAGCCTTTGCTACTGCTGACGGTTTGGCGACTTAGATAACGTCAACTAGAATAGATGCAAGTTGCCTTTGAGATAACCTTGATTTGTCATGTGAAGAGATCCACAAATGAGAAGGGTGTAAGGGTGAAGTTTGTTATACTGTACCTAATTATATCATGCCATCACAGGGTATATAGCATGGTGTTTATTGTTTTGATTTAGGGCCATAAAATCAAAGGGAGAGAACACATGATCTTCTCATTCATACTTGGCTATGAAATCAGGAGCAGGCGCCAGGGAGACCACGCTCAGATCCTCCTTATTGTGGAATCAGTTATCAGATCTAGCCATGGCCGCAAGCCCAGATACTCTATGAGCCGTTGCTACAGAAATTAAGAAAATTCATGCTTGGCTATGAAATCAGGAGCTGGTGCCAGGGAGACCGCGCTCAGATCCTCCTTAAAGTGGAATCAGTTATCAGATCTAGCCATGGCCGCAAGCCCAGCTACTCTATGAGCCGTTGCTACAGAAATTAAGAAAACACATTTAGATCATAATTTGTCATATGATGGGTTGACTGTGTAAGGTTTACTGATTAACAGATTTAACACCTTGTCTAGGGACTACTGTGGGAGAATCTGTCTAGATGGAGCTCGTAACTTAAAACAAGTTGTAAGAAAAACTCCTCTCAACTTTTGAGGGGTAAGTCGGAAGCCAGTGAGATCAAAGAACGGCTCTTTAATGGCTGAGAATTGATTGTGTAGTGTTAATTGACAGTTGTTTGTCTTCAAAAGAGTAATTGAAGTACTTTAAAATAAAACTGACTGAAGCCATGTGTTGGACAGACTCTACAATCCACGTGGTAAATTGTTTCCAATGTGATTCATACTGTCTAATAGTGGAAGGTGTATATTGTTTGGTTAACTTGTCGTGAACAGCTTGATCATAAGAGCTCCGTCATTTGACTTTGAAAATATCCATAGAGCTAAATGTAGACAAGTCTGCAGGTTGCCAATCTGCTCTAAGTGGAAACAAGACGTTGGAAATGGTATTGGAATGGGACACTCGAGACACAGATGAATGAACCACACATGTGTTGGCCAGACTGGTGTTATAAGGCACACTTGACCCTGAATTAAGTGGATATGTTGCAAAACTTTGTACATTCGTGTGTGTCCGGAGGGGGAAAGAGGTATATCGATAACCACTTGTTCCAAACCTCTGAGAACGCATCTGTTCCGCCCGCCTGGACCTCGTGCCAGCAGGTCAGAAGCAGGAGGAGTTTTGTCGATTGGTGTGAATTAAAGAGATTTACCTGTGGATGGAACGGCTTTACCAAGTTGTTGACTGCCATCTGAGTGATTGCCTATTCGACTAGGGTACCCTTCCCTCGAGATAAGGTGTCCGCCTACAGATTTGCCTTGCCTGGTAGGTAACCTGCTTGAATTGTGATATGGTAATGAAGAGTAAGGAAAAATATTGTCTCCGACAATCTCAGGAGCGTGCGAGATTTTGTTGAACCCTGCCTGTTAATACAGGACACGGCTGACGTGTTGTCCATGCGAAAGGCTATTACTCTGTGTTATAGTGAAAGGGCATAATTTTTTAGGAAAACTAGAGGGACAACTAGCTCCTTTGCATTTATGTGATACAGATTGAGAGAGGTCTGGCGACCGTCGGACGATTGGTAACTCCAGCTCAGGGCTCCCGCTGTGTCCATGTCGACCCAGAGAGGGAAGAGAAATTAAATCTACCGAGTCTAAAAGAGAGGAGAGAGAGGGGAGACATGATAATGATGTACAAATGCACCCTAGGGTCTGGAGAGGCTGGATAGGAAGGATATAATAATTATGGATACAGGAATAACTAGAGGCCACAGCTACAAAGTAAAAAGACCTACCTGCAAGAACGATATCAGGAAGTTTAGCTTCCCCTATAGATGTATTGACAAATGGAATAGGCTGGAGGAGGAGGTGGTAGGGGCAAGGAACATCCATATTTTTAAGAAAAATTTGGATGAAAGTAGACCGAGAGACGGGACAACACGAGCTTAGCTCAACTCCTGTAAACTACAATTAGGTAAATACACTGATGGTGGAGGTTCTGACCAGAGGGCTGTCGAGGAAGGGGTCTCAGGTCTTATCCAGAAGCCTAGAAGTCTGATGATACGCTGAGGGAATGTAATTAGGGTATGAGGTTGATTGACTCGGAAAAGCTCTGTTGTCCAGCCCGATTAAAGTAATTCAGGCGAAGTTTGTCCAACGGAACAGGTAGCTGAACCCAATGTATTGACCCTATTAACGACTCCCACATTCGTTTGGTAATTGTTTTTTTGCATGTAATGTTTTGCATACTTGTAGTAGTCGGGCCTTTGATATTGTATGGTGAGTGATTGAGTCTCCCAATGGAGGAATACCCAGGGTTCTCACTTTACTAATCAGACGTTGGGGTGTGTTATTTGTTGTATTGTTATCATCTTGAAAGCGTGGTTTACAATAAACTTGTTGATGAGTGATGAGTTTCATCACTTTGGCTTTGGTTTCCCGGGAGTTTCCTCACCCTCCTCAGCTCCCCGCCATGGAGTGGCTTCGGTCACCCAGGCTTTATTGTGGTCGGCAGGGGGGATTCTGTGGGGGCGCTCGGTTGTGGCCTTGGCCTTGCTCGGGGCCTTGGGGCTGTTCGGCCAGGCAGCTTGGGGAACAGCAACAACAACAACATAAACTTGTTGAGGATTGATAATTCTATGACTGGTCTGAACTATAGGCTATCTCGTTTTGGTACTAGAAATAAGTGAGACAGAAAAACTTTTGATGTGAGAGAGGAATGTTCACTAGAATTCCTCACTGGGTGGATGGGACTCGTCAGCCTTGGTCGGCAACCCATCTAGGGGAGACAATCTTATAAAAATCCGGGTGGATGGGACTCGTCAGCCATGGTCGGCAACCTTTCTAGGGGAATAAACCTTATACAAATTACCGAAGGTGCCACTTGCTCGTGGCGAACTCTACAATAGATACTGAAGCATCGCTTTTATTAGTGTTGGCACATTTACTGGTATGAGACGTTGTTTACGTACTTACGAAGGAACGGTCGTCTCTTCCAGTCCCAAAACAGACCATTCTTTATTAAATGTCTGGCCCAAGTTCCTTTTGGTCATGCTGTGTAACTGGCCTGGAAAGAACCAGTTGTGCCTTGAGATATAATGTGATGCAAGGCTAAGATGAACGAAGCTAGTTAATTGAACCGGTGTGTGCTCTTGGATGGTCAGACTGTTGTTGTTGGTGTGTCTGAGTCTGTCTAATTTGCTGTCTGTGGATGAATTAACCAGTCTGCCCTGACTACTGTGGCCTGTTGAGTGTCGTTGAGATCTGAATCTAATAAAGTTAACACGGGAGAACCTTGGAGACGGTTATAAAAGTAGTGCTGATACTTCAGACCAAGTAGTTGTGGGGGCTAATCTGTTAGAATAGATGGAGAGATCAAGATTCTAGTCTTGATGTCTTTGGGCAGAGTGTTTTAGATAGAAATATACGGAGGTCTTGACGTGCTTTGGACGTCATGAAAAGGGCTGTTCTGACATCTCCTACTGTCAGAAGAGTGTTAATAATAATAATAATAATAAGCATGTTACTTATTTCTCATAAGCGCCAATTTTTCCGAAGAATTCACTAGCGCTCGAAAAGAGAAAGAAAAAAGAACAAAAATCAATGCATCAAAAGAAGGCTTATATACAACACACATTTAACAATCACTAGCAGTGGCAAAATAGCCTAAACTCTATAGCCATCTGTCATGACACCTCTCTCAAGATCATAGCTTCTCTCAAAGAGAAAAGTCTTAAGTTGTCTCTTGAAGCATTCAACCGAACTCAGTTGTCTCATGGACAGCGGCAACCTGTTATACAACCTCGGAGCCATGTAGGAGAATGACCTCTCAAAGAAAGAAGACTGCTGGAAAGCCCTTGGTTCATCAAGACGAAAAGGGTCATTGTCATGACGCACAACTACACCATGGTGTGCCAGTGGGCGCCTGAGCAGCTCCGCAAGGTACCTAGGCTCACCAAATTTGAGAACCTTAAAAGTCACCAAACACAACTTAAATTCTATTCTTGCTCTTACTGGCAGCCAGTGCAGTTCTATGTGAAGAGATGTAGTAGGAGTGTTGCAAAGATAGACTTCTTTTATGTGTGATAATGTTGCCCTAGACTCCTAGAGTATGTATCATGAATAGAATCTGCCACTCCTCACTAGTGTGAGTGAGTTGTCTGTACAACAAAAGGTTGGATAATCGCCTATGGGCTGTTTATCTGAGAGTGTAAAGTCATTCCCCAACCTTTTGTTCCTAAGAAATATCCTCGTTAATTATGAGGACACGGAGTCAAGGATATAACTCGGCCAAATTGCCAGAATAACCCTGTGTGATTAAGAGGTGTGTGGGGAAATGGTTGATTGAGCCCCGTGAAAGTTATTCCGTAATAAAGGATAGATAAAATGATCTACCTGGAGAATTCTAGTATGTGAATGTGGAACTCCGGCGAAGTAGGCAATGAATAGCTATCTAAGAGGCCCCCTTCCTCAGCCTACTTCCTCTGCAACCCGGACTCAGAGAGAACGCGGGGATCTCCTACTGACCGGAGAGGCGGAGATGTAATTATAAGAGCTCCGGACTAATTGCTAGCCGACCCAAAGTGGGACTGGAACAACCAGTTGTGCAAAGGTAAGATAGCAATTGAATGTATCGGGGCCGTCTGGTTTTTTAAAACAGACCATAGTCGAACAATTTATTAAAAGGAATGGCTGGTGCTAGGGATACCCAAAACTCTAGCATGTTGTGCTGAGGCGTAAGGAAAACAAGCTATTGAATCATTACTGTACTGGTTAAGTAGACCCTAAAGGTAGGTTATTGTTGTATTAGGCACTGATTATTTGTTATCACAGGTGTTTATTATACTTTGGTTATCAAATATTAGGTATTGTGTCACTTTCACTTAGTTATATGATTTGTAAACGTTTTATATACAATTTATTGTCTTTTTTCACTGATTTATATATTTCTATAGGTTCTAATCATATGAATGTCACTTGGTATATACATATGTGTCACTTTCACATATTATTATGGTGTAATTGTATTTGTATAAATGTTTTCATAATACATGACTTTTGTATAACAATAAATTGGTTTACTTCCACTTTTTGCCTATATATATACTGTACATATTGTCATTATCTTTGGCACTTTCACTATGATTATTAGAACTCCAGCTTGGAGTGGTAATCAAAGAAGCACTCTAAAGCACAGAGTGCCACCTTGCACTCCACACACTCCATGGTTGACTTTTTACCTGGCCTCGGCCTCACCCTGCTGTTGTAGCAGACATGGCACCGCTTCTGCTGTGTTCTTCCTGATTCATTCTGAGGCAGGGAACCAAGCCTGTGCCTAATCAAGTATTGAGCACACTGCAAGCGGTCAATAACGGCGGGCCCAGGATGTGCCACTGCCCTCTGTGGCGTAGCATACTTCTCCAGAAGCTCCGTCAACACCTTCTTTTGGAACCTCCGCAGGCTATTGAACTTCATGGGTGTGTTCACATTCCGAAGCTTGTATATATTGTAGGCATTCAGAACTGACATGTCCACCATATGCAGAAAGAACTTTTTGTACCATCTGCACGAGGTACGCAGGCAGTCAATGAAGCCTATCTGCATGTCGGACTTGTCCACCAGCCTCATGTTGATGTTGTAGTCCAGGACAGCATCGGGCTTGGTCACCCTGGCCTGGGTGCGGCGATCCACCTTGCCAGTCTCCACCATTTCCCCCTTGTGGATGGTGGTCAGGAGGTTGACCTTCCGCTGGTCGTGCCAGTGGATAGCCAGAATGGGCCCCGACTTCTTCTTCAACACATCACCTTTTTGGTCTTTGGAGGGAAAGGTGGCATGCCCTTCCTTTTCCCTCGTACTGTGCCTACAGTCCCCGTCTTGCGCTCATGCAGGTACTGTGAGAGAGTGGGGGACGTGTAATAATTGTCCGTGTAGAGGACGTGATTCTTGTGAAAGTAGCGGTCCATCATGGCTTGCACCACTGCTCCGCCAAAGCCAATGAGGGGGTCCACAAGCAAGTCCCCTTCCTTCCCGCTGTAGACCAGGAAGTCCAGGACATAGCCAGTTTGGCAGTCGCACAGCACAAATAATTTTATGCCAAAGCGATGTCTTTTTGAGGGGATGTACTGCCGGAAGCTGAGTTTTCCCCGGAACAGCACAAGAGACTCGTCAATGACGACCTTGCGGAAGGGCTTGAAGTAGGAGGTGAAGCGTTCTCGCATCATCTCGTACAACGTCCTAATCTTCCACAGCTTGTCTGGGAGGTGGACATCAAGGTTGGTGACAAGATGGAGCGCTGCGAGGATATCAAGGTACCGGTCGCGAGACATATATTTCCCGAAGGCAGGGGTGGATATCAGATCATTGGTGATCCAATAGTCAGGCAACCTATGCTTCTTGACATGAGGCATTAGCATGGTGAGTGCCAGGAACACCATGAACTCTTTATGAGTCACTGGGGTCCACTGCCTCATGTGGCCCTTGGTCACCTTGCCCAAAAAGTGGACCTGGAATTGGTGCTGCTTATTTGTCTCTTTGACAACATAGCCTACCACCTCCTCATCAAAGAAGGCCTCAAATAGTTCGTGTGGTGGAGCATTGGGGCCTGCAGGAAAATTGGGGGTAATGCCTGAACCCTCCAGTACCTCATCAAAAGCTGGCACATCAGGGTTGTATCCATCCCCATCAACTACGTCTTGCCACTGAAAAACGTAGAATGGGTCTTGTCTACGCTGACGAGGAGCTCCAGCTGGTGGCCCAGCACGCCCACGGCCAACTCGGGAGGCGCGCGCCCTAGGGCGGCCAGGGCGGGGGCCAGCACGACGGGCAGCACGACGCCGGGCCAAGCGGATGGGTCGAGGGTCGTCGATGTCCATATAGTCATCGTCAGAGTGGTCATCTTGCCCTGACGGTGGACCTATGTAATCATGGCCAGAGTCTTCAGAGAGGTGCCGTTCATCATCAGTGGCCCCCACATAATCTGGCGGGGAACCAGTGATGCGTGGGCGAGGTGGGGAAGGAGTGGCAGGTGAGGCTGTGTCCCCCCGAGGTCCTGGGCTCCTTGGCCTGCGACGAGTGACAGAAAGCAATGTTTCACTGTCATTAGGCCCAGGTATTGGTGATGCGAGCTTAAAGACTTCTTCAGGAAGACATGTTGAAGGCGGGAGAGGTGGGGAGGACCGTGGGGAAAGTTGCGGGGACGTATGGCTGGGGCCGGCAGGGGTGGACGCCGCGGGAGCCTCGAACAAAACTCTCTTACTTTTCTTAATTTTTTGGTGTATTTCCTACCTTTCCCCTTTTCGGCAGCAGTATGTCTCCTGTCGGGGGACCTAGGAGGCAAATAGGCCGAAAGTGGGGGGTCCTCAACCCTTGGCAATGGTGGGGGTGGTGGGGAAGAATGCGGGGCATCCGGGTCATCTTGGGTGGCGTGGGTAGATAAGGGAGACAATGGCGGACGAGAAGGGTCACCACGCTGACCCTCACTCACAGCCTCATCCTCACCAAGTATTTTTGCTTGTTCCCTAGCTGCCGCGGCCGCCTTCTCAAGTATTTTCTGCTTATACAAGTGTAGCTTGAAAGGCGATTTACCTGGGGAAGGGCTTGGAGTCGTGTCACTTATGCGAAATTTGGTGAGTGACCTTGAACTCTCCCACTCACTCATCTAAAAAGAGTAGGCTACTGCTTTACTAGGCTACAGTGACACCAGGGTCATCTGTTGACACAGTATATTAACCCCTTGTGTGCAGTCACACTTTATTTTTATATAATCTCTATTTGGTGAATTGTATATTTAGTTACATATTCTGTTATACATATATTTGTTTAAGGTTAGGTTATCACACCTGGTAGCCTATTTCTGCGAATTTAAATTTTATTATATTCGGTTAGGCTATTCAACGCTGGTAGCCTATTATTGCGTATTTCAATTTAAAAAAAAAACTTTTGGTTAGGCTATCGCCCCTGGAAGCCTAATTCTGCGTATCTCAACATTTTTGTTTTCGGTTAGGCTATCACCCCTGATAACCTATTTCTGCGTATTTCAGCATATTTGTTTTCGGTTGAAGTGATTGAAGTGTTTTTAAAGTGAGTGAGTTGTTTTTTAAGTGAGTGAAGTGATCTGAAGAAAGTGACTGTCACCATGCCTCGCGCTTGTGCGAACTGCGCCGGTAGGTTTGGTGAGTCCATGTTTGCTACTATCGATCTTCAAGTCTGCCGGCTCTGCCAGCAACAAGAGAATTTTACAGTGAAATTAGATGAAGCCTACAACAAGATCAACGTCCTCACCATGAAGCTGGAATCACTCCAAGAGTTTGTAACACTAAACGTTGGAGTGCCACAAACTTCAATTGTCACCGCAACTCCAGCAGCCACCAACGCCCCAACGTCAACTGCCAACAATTCAACGCCTGCAGTAACCATTTCAGCTGATGTTTCCGATACTCAAGATACAAATAGCGACTCTCTTCCCCCTCAAGACAACTTCCGTGTCGTGAGGAACAACGTTTGCCCCAAGACCAGGAAACACATACCGATTACCGAGTGTCAAAACCGTTTCCAGATACTCGCAGACTCAGATGACGAAGAGGAAATAGAAGAAGTCCGGCTCGTGGGAGACTCGATGATACGTGGTCAGCTCACAGAGTTTTGCGCCAGGGCACCTAAGACCAGGAAGCGTTTTTGTATCCCTGGTGGTGGTGTGGATGACGTAGTTGCAGCAGTTGACGAAGTATCAAAGCTGGCCCCTGCTAATACAATGTACGTCATCCACGTTGGATCCAACGATGTACAGCGAACCCGGTCGGAAGATTTGCTTTTAAAGTACCAGCAGCTGATCAAGTCGTTTAAGGAGAAGTCATCAAGGATCATCGTCTCAGGAATCGTCCCCCGGCTCGGTGTAGAGAGCCGATTTTACAACATAGCCACCAGCACAAATCGTTGTCTAGGAAACCTCTGCAGGAAGGAGAACGTGGGATTCGTCGACACCTGGGACAATTTCTACTACGATGACTATTTGTTTTCGGACGATGGAGTTCATCTGAACCAGGTGGGAGCAGCGCATTTTGGGCGTCTTCTCAACGATGCGGTGAAGGATTTTCGGAGAAGAAATCGACTCGGCACAGGACAACCAGGAAGGAGGACCGAAGACAGCGAGGACGGCAATCTACAAAGGAATTAATACTAATCCGTCAAGAACCGCGAATTTGGATAAAGCTCCACCAACACGACCCAAATTCAAAACCGTCAGGGATAACGACCGAGGACATAGGACAGCCATGAATGTAAATGTAGATCCGACCAGAACCAAAAATTCGATGAAAGAACGATCTGCGAGTTCTAAAACCGCAACTTTAAAGGTTTTCTATGCAAACGCTCGTAGCATACGCAATAAATTTTCAGATTTAGAGGAACTAGTGTTTACAGAAAATTATGATGTGATTGGCATAACAGAATCTTGGCTCAATACACAAGATAGAGACTTTTTAGCAGAGTATTCACTTCCCGGTTATGTAATGTTTGAGAACAGCCGAATAAATAAAAATGGAGGTGGCGTTTTATTTTATATCAAAGAAAGTCTTAACCCGACCCTCGTGTCAAAACCTCAAATTGTGAACGTCGACACATCTTTTGTGCTAATAAAGAATAATAAAGGTACAAAAATAATACTTGCGTTAATATACAGACCTCCAGCTCAATCAGTGCAAACTGACCGAGAAATTTACGAACAAATTGCAGATGTAAGTAACTCACAAGATACCGTAATTTTTGGCGACTTTAATTTACCTGTGACCAAGTGGGGCGATACTCTTACTTCACACTCCGGACATGACTTGTATACGAACTTGCAAGAGAGTTCGCTTTATCAATTTGTTCGAATGCCGACCCGTGGTAATAACGTTCTTGACATTGTACTTACAACAAAAGAACAATTGATAGAGAATTTGAATGTTGGTGATGAATTCAGTAACAGCGACCATCGTACGATAACTTTCACTTTAAAGTTTACTAGTAACGAACCAAATAGTAGCATCGAAAAAGTCCCTAATTTCAAGAAAGCAAACTTCCATAAACTTAGAGCTATGTTTAAAGAAACTGACTGGAGCTTTTTAATTAACAATAACGACATAAATACATCTTGGAAGTTATTCGAAACCACTTACCTAAAAGCAGTGCAAGACTGCATACCATCGAAAATACGGCGTCCAGGCCATAATAATAAGCCCAAATGGTGGAATAAAGATATTTCAAACTGCCTGCTTGCTAAAAAATTTGCTAATGATAGATTAAAATCCTCACAAAATGACGAAGAACGGGTGAAATTTGTAGAGCTACGACGCAAAGCCAAAAAGTTAATTAAGCAAAGTAAAAAGACCTTAGAGTTACATATTGCGAATCAAAGTAAAACAAACCCGAAAGAATTCTATAGTTATATCAGAAAGAAAAAAGTAGTTACTTCAACTGTTGGACCGTTAGTCGATGAAAAAGGAGAATACACCAAAGACGAAGTACAAATGAGTAATGCCCTCAATACCTTCTTTGCATCAGTTTTTACAACAGAAGACCTCAGTGATATCCCTACACCATCGCCGATTCAGATTGATAATTCAGATGTTCTAAGCAATATCACCGTTACAGAGAGAGAAGTATTGAATTGTTTAGATAAACTCAAGGACCTGATACAATCTCGCCTAGAGTTCTAAAGGAAGCTAAGAATGAGCTCTCCAAACCACTGACATTACTATTCAATAAATCCTTGCAGTCTGGAACTATGCCTGATCAGTGGAAGCTAGCCAACGTAACACCGATATTCAAAAAAGGCAGCAAATCCCTACCCAGTAACTATCGTCCAATTAGCTTAACCTCAGTTGTATGTAAAATGCTAGAAACGGTCATACGAGACAGACTCGTAAATCACTTAGAGGAAAATAACATACTTAAAGATACTCAACACGGCTTTCGTAAAAAACGTTCCTGTTTAACAAACCTCTTAGACTTCTTCCACGATATCCTCAACCTCTATGATGAGAGTAAAGCTGTAGATATTATATACCTTGATTTTCAAAAGGCCTTTGACAAAGTTCCCCACAAACGTTTACTGCTAAAACTAAAAGCGCATGGAATACAAGACGGTGTGTTGAAATGGATAGAAAATTGGCTCAGCAACAGAAAGCAAAGGGTAGTCATAAACGGTAAGGCATCTAAATGGACCAATGTAAGTAGCGGGGTACCCCAGGGATCGGTACTAGGACCAATTCTCTTTCTAATTTACATCAACGACATAGATGAGGGTCTCACCTGCACAATCTCAAAATTTTCTGACGATACAAAAATTGCAAATAGCGTACTCTCAAAAGAACAAGTTGACGATATGCAACACAATCTAGATAAATTGTCATGTTGGGCCCAAATTTGGCAAATGAGTTTCAATGCGGATAAATGTAAAGTACTACATGTCGGATACCTAAATGAGAAAGCAAACTATTCGATGAATGGCACTCAGCTTAAGAATGTAAACAGAGAAACTGATCTGGGAGTAACAATATCGAGTAACCTAAAACCGAGTCAACAATGTTCAGAAGTTGTTAAGAAGGCAAACAAAATAATTGGCTTTATAGGCAGGTCATTTGAGCATAAATCCAAAGAAGTTATCCTAACCCTTTACAATTCCTTAGTCCGCCCTCTTCTGGAATACTGCGTTCAATCCTGGTGCCCTTATTACCAAAAAGATATAAACAAGCTAGAACGAGTTCAACGTAGAGTTACCAAAATGATACCTAGCCTAAAGAACAAACCATACGAAGAGCGTCTTAGAGAATTAAATCTATTTCCTTTAACCCAGCGCAGATTAAGAGGCGACTTAATTCAAGTGTTCAAAATCATCAAAGGCATCGACAATATGAACTGTAGTAAGTACTTCACTATCGACCAATCTAATTACACGCGGGGAAACGGTTGCAAAATTATTGGTAAATCTTTTAACTCACACGAATCTAAGAATTTCTTCTTCAATCGAGTTGTCAACTTGTGGAATGGGCTTCCTCGAGACGTTATAGACTGCAGCACCGTTGATTCATTTAAATTCCGCCTAGACAAATATCTCGCATCAAACCCGCGACTGACTGCGTTTGTAAATGAATAACTTTATCCTCCCCTCAGTTACTAACCCATATGTCCCCTACTAACTTCCTAGTCCTGCCACGTTAGTGGCAGGGCAATAGTTCCCTTTCCAATGTTCCCTTACCCACTCTAAACCACTGTTTGGACACTTGATCCTCAGTGTTTTGGAGGACAAGCAACCTAGAAGGGTCACTAGACCTGTTGTTGCTTGATTTCCTTTGTACTCCTTTGTACTCTCTCAAGTTCACTGTCTTTAGGTAAACCAGCTTCCTCAACAACTGGTACATCACCTTCATCACTCTCATCACTGTCATGTTCTCTCGCAAATCCCAGGAATTGCTCTTCTTTGTCACTCTCATGGCCATAATCACTCGACTTATAATTACTGGAGTCGTCACTGACTTCATCATCAACATTATGCTTGGCATCAGCTCGCTCATAAAGTCTCAATGTCGTCTCAATACCTCCGGGAGATAACACATTTAGGCGATGGCGTCGGGGTAAGGCGCGACGAACTAATAAGGGCGTCGTAGGAAGCACGGTATCGGACACAGCGGAATCACTATTTGGCGTACTGTCCATGATGGCGTCGGGGTAGATACTGTTGCTGTGGCGTCGTTTACGCCGGGTGGCGCGACCTACCGTCCCATGATACCAAAAATGTACGCGCGGCATTCGAAAGCACGCATGCAAGCAATGGGCGTTCAAGAGCCCTTCCGGGTTGCGCGGACCGAGGTTGTTATGGGCGTTCAAGAGCCCTTCCGGGTTGGAGGGGTTAAGAGTCATCGCTGGGGCCCAATAGGTTGATAAATTAGCTGTGTGTGTATTTATGAAAAAATATAGTAGAGATAGGGAATTTCAGTCCTACACTCCAGAAAATATGAAAATAGAAATGCGGTAAGTTGGAGTAGGGTGTAGATAGATCGCTTGTGGTTTTATGTAAGAAGGCAAAAGTGTGTGTTTCTTAACCCTCCGCCCTCGGCTGTCATTGTACGCGCCTATACCCCTGGCTCGGGCCTTTTGCCAATATCACTCGATCTTTACACCTGCATAGATAAGCAATAAAAGCATTCAGAAGTGTCAAACTCTATGGGAAAATGGAGAACTTAATGTTATCGTTATCCAGGCGTGGAGTTGACATTGCTACGTGGCCTGGCAATGTTATGGTGTTGTGCAGATGACGATTTTACGTGTAACATAATCGTCTGGTTACTTATATAGCGCCCGTATCTCCTCCTTCGAGGATTCTCAAGCGCTTGACACATCTTTAATCAACCAGAGACCATTACCCATCTCCCTTGCTCATGAGGAGACGGTAACCGTCGGCTATATCTCAGAAAAACTTTTCAATCTGAGCGGAGATTGAACGCGAGACCTGTACATTCAGGCCATGTTCGGACGCTTCGCCGTAGCCCCGGCTAGTACGCCCTAGGTTACTCGTCGCACCAGTGACAATTTGATAGTTTTATAGTTATCTATTACTATAATATTATTGCATATCAATTTGTATTTGTGGCATTTATGGGTGTACGCCTGTACGGTACACAATTTTAGGTGTCACTTGCAATTACTAGTCGACTTCTGGACAACACCAAGTAAGTAAGTAAGTATTATCATAATATTACTTGTTATTCATTCTTATGTGTCATTTTCACTTACTAATAGCGTCGTATCTGGCGACAAGGGTAGCGCACTTTCCAGCTCACTCACAGGAAGTTTTTCACTCTCATCGTCACTATTTTCACTTTCCCTGGCACTACACTTTCAAGCTCTTCAATATCGGACAAATCTTTATGATCTAATAATAATAATAATAATAAGCATGTTACTTATTTCTCATAAGCGCCAATTTTTCCGAAGAATTCACTAGCGCTCGGAAAGGGAAAGAAAAAAGAACAAAATCAATGCATCAAAAGAAGGTTTATATACAACACACATTTAACAATCACTAGCAGTGGCAAAATAGCCTAAACTCTATAGCCATCTGTCATGACACCTCTCTCAAGATCATAGCTTCTCTCAAAGAGAAAAGTCTTAAGTTGTCTCTTGAAGCATTCAACAGAACTCAGTTGTCTCATGGACAGCGGCAACCTGTTATACAACCTCGGAGCCATGTAGGAGAATGACCTCTCAAAGAAAGAAGACTGCTGGAAAGCCCTTGGTTCATAAGACGAAAAGGGTCATTGTCATGACGCACAACTACACCATGGTGTGCCAGTGGGCGCCTGAGCAGCTCCGCAAGGTACCTAGGCTCACCAAATTTGAGAACCTTAAAAGTCACCAAACACAACTTAAATTCTATTCTTGCTCTTACTGGCAGCCAGTGCAGTTCTATGTGAAGAGATGTAGTAGGAGTTCTAGGTGGAACACCAAAAATTAGTCTTGCGGCCCTGTTAAGAACAGACTGAACTTTCTTTAAAATATAATTTGGAAGACCCACCAACAGGGCATTGCAATAATCAACACGAGAGAAGACCAATGAGTGAACCAACGTCAGGAGGCAACGTCTGGTTATAAACGGCTTCACCAAATAGAGATTTCTGATGTGCAAGTAACAAATTTTAACTATCTGGTTTACATGCTCTTTGAAATCTAATCGGGAGTTCACATATACACCCAGATTTCGAACAGAGTTGGCCGGTCGCAGCTGAGATCCACCCACATTGATGGAGAGGGCACCTACTATATCATCAGCTCTTCTATTTCCTCGGATGATGAGAATATCAGTTTTACCATCATTTAGTTTAAGTTTTCTCGCTCTCATCCACTTCTTGATATCAGACATCAACAATTCCATCTTACTCCGTATATCAACTATATTTGTGATTCTCACATAAATCTGGGTGTCATCTGCATAAAAGTGAAAGGTGACATTATGTGCACGAAGCAGAAGAGACAAACTGCTGATATAAATTATAAATAGGATAGGACCTAAAACTGATCCCTGCGGAACACCATACTGCAGAGGTGTCGAGTCCGAGACCACTTGATTTACCATCACACTCTGGGATCTACCTGACAAGTACGACCCAAGAAGCAAGAGAGCGGAGTCACGCACACCACAATCATAAAGATCACTCAATAACAACTCGTGATCCACTGTGTCAAAGGCCGCAGAGAGATCAAGCAAGACCAATAGTGAGGCCACACCATTGCAAATGTTCTCAACTAGATCATTATGTACTCTAATCAATGCTGTTTCAGTTGAATGATGCTGTCGGTGAGCAGACTAAAAAATTGGGATAGTTTCATTCTGCTGAAGTAGTGGTTGTAATTGGTCAAGTATTGCACGCTCTAATATCTTTGATATGAAGGACAGGTTGGAGACAGGACGATAGTTCAACATGTTCTCAACATCAAGTCCAGGTTTCTTTAGAGTAGGTCGGAGTAGTGCATGCTTTTCAGAATGTGGGAAGCTACCTTCAGAGAAGCACTTATTAATTATTTTGGAAATAAACTCAACTGTGTGATCATAGACTTGGTAGCTTGGAAACATTTATGGGATCCAACTGGCAAAATGTTTTATTGAGGTTTCTTATGTAGGACGAGATCATGTCCACCTCTACTGAGTGAAAGGATGAGAGGACATTATTAGGAATGTGTCGGGGTTGGAGCACAACTGAAAGTTCTTCACCAACAGAAGCATCATCCAGTTCCTGTCTTATGCGAGTTATCTTGCCAGCAAAAAATGCCACAAAGTTGGCAGCCAACTCGGCATCGGGTACAGAAGGTCTTAAGCTGACTCTTGTTTTTCCAAGTAAACTGTTTACAATTGAAGCCAACCTCCTCTGGTCGTTACCACATGAGTCAACTTTTCCCTGATAATACACTTTCTTTTCATCTTTGATTGTGTGGACCACAGCTCTTCTGGCTGACAGATATTGCAACCATGTAGAGTCTGTTTTATTTTTCCGCCATTCACGTTCAGCTCTTCTACGCGCTCTTCTAAGAAATTTAACTCGAGTGCTATACCAGGGTGAATCATCTCGTACTATGATT
This sequence comes from Paralithodes platypus, assembly GCA_032716605.1. NCBI lineage: Eukaryota > Metazoa > Arthropoda > Malacostraca > Decapoda > Lithodidae > Paralithodes > Paralithodes platypus. Next base: position 2,677,476 of record CM064533.1, on the reverse strand, counting down.
TTCTTCTCTACTTCTGGACAGTGATGATCGAACACTAATTTAAGTGCATTTCCATGTACCTCCACCAGCTCATCTGAAGTAAGGTTGGAAGTATCAATACTTCCCAAGTACTGTTTTACTTCACTGCTAGCCAAATTTTGGTCTGTATTTTTATAATTTCTAAATCTGATTACATTTTCATGTGTGAGTGGCTTAGGGAAATCAAAGCTGAAAGTAATCAAAGCATGATCAGAGGTATTAGGGTCAGCATTCTCAACATCAACATCCAGAACACCACCACAACCCACATGAGAGAAAACCAAGTCAAGGGTGTGTCCTAAGATATGAGTTGGGTGGGACACATGGTTTACAAAATTGTTCTGATCAGTCAACTCAAGGAACTCAGGAGAGAATGGCTTCAGATGAGGGCTGTCAACCCAGTAATTAAAATCTCCACATATCAAAAGTCTTCCGGTTTTAGCAGAAAATTCCTCGAGAAACTGCCCAAACTCTTCCATAAAACCCCTATCTGTGCCACGATGGCCAGGCCTATAGACAACTGCCATTCTTAGAATTTGTTGATGGAGTTTTATTTCCACTTCCAACAGTTCATAATAAAGAGGGGCTGGGTTATGTCTTATTTGCAAGATATTCACCAGAGATGTGGAGTAGACAACTGCCACTCCACCACCCGGATGATCTCCCCTAGGCCTAGGAACATTTATTATGGAATGGGTTTTAGGCAATGCCGCCTGGATAATATTCAGATCTGACTCGAACAACCAGGTCTCAGTGAGACATAATACATCAAGGTTACGTTCATCCAAGATCTCGCAAATATGATCCATTTTGTTACGCAAGGAACGAACATTCAACAGACCCAGTTTCAACCGGCTCCCGTGTGCATTTTTCATTTTTTTGAACCTACAAAATTGGTGTTTTCAATAACTTTATTTCTCTGAGCTGTCATTAGAGGACAATTTCTACTTGAGGCAAAATGATTTGGCGGCTCCGTAACTGATGTGGAGCTCATACAATTTATACATTTGGGGGAAGTCTTGTTGGTGCAGTCTTTTGAGTTATGAGTACCGGCACAGAAGTTGCATTTTGGATCCTCATTTTTCCGATAACACCTGTCACTGGTATGGCCAAAGCCCTGGCAATGGTAACATTGTGTTACCCAGAAGCGATCGTATGCACGACATCTCACAAGTCCAACATACACAGAATTGCCATCATCCACAATGGAAGAGCGTATTTCAGGTGACATTTTTACTACCGCAGTCTTTGTGTGTGCATCACTCTTTTGCTTGGTGAATAGCAAATTCATAGCTAAGCCATCGTCGACCAGGGACTTTATTCTTGGGTTCTTGTTGAGGATGCTGGGAATGATCTCATTATCCTCAGCGTCATTAGCAATGCCTACCAGAGTCATTTTTGGCATCATCTTCTTTGGTTCGGAGACACTGAAGGCACTGTCCACCCCCAAACACTGATTGATGGCCCTTCCTGCATCTTCTTTGGCTTTCTTGGATGGAAGTCGTACCACCAGTACACCTGAATCAGTTCTAGATAACTTGTTAACCGGAACCGAAGCCAAAGCAGTCTCGATTGCCTTTGTATCTGGTGGGCTTACTGGCTCGGAGGATCGGTCTTTTGGCTTCACTGCCAGGACCTGATGGTCCCAGACATTTTTTTCTTTCCACCATCTACCACCTCAGTGGTGCGTTTGATCGGCTCCTTTTTGGTCTCTTCAAATGTTTGCTGAACTATCTTGGCAAACAAGGGAATGTCGGGGGCAGCAACTTTAGTCTCAAGGATATCCATTCTGTTACCAATACTCTCTATCTCCACGGCCACCGCAGCAAGGGCACCCTTCACTTCGTTTACAATGGCAGTCTTCACTTCACCAACTAGGGCAGCCGTCAGGTCATCCAAGGTCTGCTGACTAATTGCTGCGTCCTTTGCAGCCAGGGGGGTGGTATCGCAAACAGTGCAATGCCATTTAAATCCAGGTTTCTTCTTTGCAAGTACTCTGAGGTCCTCATCATCAACATTTATACAGTTAACGTGAAAATAGGTACCACACGAGTAGCAGCCCAGCGATTTGGCCTTGCCCACAACTGCAACTCTGCTTGCTTGCTGCCATTTCAGTGGAAGTAACCAATAATTAAAAACAAAAACACCTGTATTTCGTATCTGATTAAAAATAAGAGAAAACCCTAGTTTTAAAAAAACGTGAAAATAACTACCTGGGACAGACCCCAGGTAGCGCCGTCCCCGTCAGTGCCACCACAATGGAAAAAAATTCAAATGGAAAAGAAAAAAGGGAAAGTGGGGTCTGCAAGGTCACCGCGGGCAGGTGGGGATCGACTTGGCTAACCTTTGGGGGTAGCCCAACCGAGATGCGTGGAGAGACCACGCACAGGATGGCAGATGTGTGTGGTGCAAAAACTTTAACCAATTTTGCACACTGTTTTTAGCTTATAGCAGTGACAATAAAATTTCCACGGTACTCAGCAAGACCCTATTGGTTACGATACCGCCACTGCGCAAAGCCACTTAGCACTCTCAAAACATCACCAGGACTTAGAATGTCATTCGTTTTCACTTTCTTCTCATTATTCTTAGGCGTACGTGTTGGTTGGGCCGCGGAAGAGTTAGGTTATTATTTATTACAGTAAAACTATTTATGTGAGACATTTATGGGTGTACGATACACAATTTTAGGTGTCACTTCCACTTATAATTATTATGTCACTTTTAGGCATTATTGTGATAAATATATGAGTGTCACTTTCACTCGTTTTTTTCGCTTGCACTTTCACCGATTTATTAGTGTCACTTTCACTACGGTGATTCATAGCCCCTATCTTCCTCACTATCTCTCTCTGCTGCCTTCTCTCTTGCTCTCTTCAGCGCACTTTCCATGATAGACTTTCTATAAAAATAACTAGCTACCTTGGCATGGGAAGGGATTATGGGAGCACTAGGGGTGCGAGAATCTAGCGCCGTATCTGGCGACAAGGGTAGCGCACTTCCCAGCTCACTCACAGGACGTTTTTCACTCTCATTGTCACTATTTTCACTTTCCCTGGCACTACACTTTCGAGCTCTTCAATATCGGACAAATCTTTATGATCTAATGCACTTAGCACTCTCAAAACATCACCAGGACTTAGAATGTCATTCGTTTTCACTTTCTTCTCATTATTCTTTGGCGTACGTGTTGGTTGAGCCGCGGCAGAGTTAGGCATAGAATCGGGCACAGGCTTTTCATTGTTTTCCAATGTATCGATCGTGGCGGATCGATAACAACTGACGTTGCGTCATAGTGCGAGCGTGGGTGCGCTGCAGGCTCCCTCGTAACAAAATAAATAACCCGCGATCTTCAAAATCTCATATTTTATGCGCGGGCGTATAAGAGGCCTACCGAGGTCCGCGGTGGAAGTTGTGTGAGGAGTATAAGAGGCCAACCGAGGTGGAAGGGTTAAAAGCAGCTGAAGTACGGCAAGAAAAAGTCAGCAAAGGAGGCCAGGAAGTGAAACCGGACATCTAGCATCCCTTAAACACCAACATCTAAAATTCTCCCTGGGATACTTCTCTGAAAAGCTGGTGCCTACAAGCTCCTCCACATAAATATAATGACTTGTATCTTGGTTGGCGATTATAGGCACCAATTGAAGAGGACAGTACCTGTGGCTGGGATTGTATCACTTATGTCAAAGTGTTAAGTTATTTGTATAATTTATGTACAGTATATATGTATTACATTTTCCTAATTTTGATGCAATTAACAAATGATGGTTATATGTTGCAGGGTCGAGCTTTGTCCCGGGCCAAGTCTCGCCGCAACATAGACTACACGGACGTACTGAACAAACTCCAGGAAATGGGCATCAGTATCAGGGTGGCCTCTCCTAAACTGGTGATGGAGGAGGCACCCGAGTCTTACAAGAATGTCACCGATGTTGTGGACACGTGTCACGCCGCTGGCATCAGCAAGAAGTGCATTAAACTCAGACCTATAGCAGTTATTAAGGGATAACTTCACTCTCGAGTCAGTGTGCATCATTAGTTAACGCTCCCAGTCAGTAGTTTACAATTGCTTGCACAAGTAGTTGTTACACTAATAAATTTTATACTTGAGATAGTGAACATTGAATGAGGGAAAATACTGACTTGGGGCTTGTGACCAAAGGAATATTTCAAATTTTTTTGTCGGAATTGTTCATTAAACTATACCAATTATACTGAAGGTAATTGTACCACAAATACCTGACCCTGACAGTACATACTTATGTTTGAGATTTGGCGTATGTCACCAAACACAAAAAATTGCTTTACTGATAGGGCATTCACAATGTATTCCACTGTACAGGTGACAGTATTGATATTCCTACCTGGCTACCTTTGGAACTAATAAATAAGGCTAAACTTCACCCAGAGTTTTATTGTCTTTTATGGTTCTAATTTATTTCAGTGGTGGCCCAGTGCTATAAGGTTACGAGTAGGTAATAATATAACTATCCAACTCAAGCTCTTTAGATACCTTCTGGCATCTAGCCAAAAACGTCTCCAACAATTCGTCTTTCCCTCCTCTTTTCCACTCTGATGGCGCTACCATCACTTCTTCCTCTGACAAAGCTTAACTCTTCGCTAAATTTTTTGTTAAAAACTCCACTTTGGATGATTCCGGTGCTATTCCTCCCTCTCCACCCCTCTCTCTCCTACTTATGCCTAACATCATTATATCTTATAAGGATGTACAGTAGGGTCCCAGCTAACGCGTGAGATTGGTGGATGAAAACCTACGCGTACCTGTACCTCAAAAACGCGCTACTGGAACAAGGTGTTTTTTTGGGAAATCGTGCATTATAATATTTCATAATAAACTTATATAAAACGAGTTATAAGTTCAAATGAAAAATCAGTGTACCGGTACGTACCATTACCAAAACATGTGTGTGTTATTGTTGTGTGGCTATGTCGAGTATTTATTTTATTTATTTATTTATTTTTATTTCATAAATTTTATTTTAGTAAGCGTTGTTTCCACATAGCGATTTTGATAAGTTATTTTGACTTTATATAGTCTTTGTCCCCGTTTTGGTTTGTTTAGTTTGCAAGTTTTACATTTTAATGTGTGTGTGTTCTTGTGTGGCTATGTCGGCCATATAGATCGGTCTCGGTAGGGAGTCTAAACCAGAGTTATTTCTATATGCAATAAAATTTTATTATAATTATAGTCTACGGAATCGAATTTCATTTTACCAAATAATATTTATAATAGTAAAAGCCAAAGAAAAATCCATTAAACTGTAACTTTATTGAAGGCGGTAGAATGTTGGCCAGCTTAGCAACTTGTAGCCAAGCTGCCACACTTGCAGACAACACGTGTTGTTTGTTGTTGTTTTACTAAAGATGCGTGGCATTGTTTTTGTGTCAAATAAATGGCATTTCAGAGTACCAATGGTCTTAATTGGATATATTATTGACCCCTAGTATGAAGGAATGTTGCCAACGTAATACTGACAAATAAATAGATAAATGACTAATAAATAGATACTTATTGAAAGAAGTAAGAGGTGAACTTGGTTAACCTAGCCTATCTGACCATAAAGTCAGGCCTACGATACACGCGTTCGGGAGGGAAAATACACGCTCTTCGGTTTCTCCCCGGATTTGCCTTACATTGGTACGGGAGACGCGCTATTTGAATTGATGTCGCTCTAGTCGATAATTTTGGCACAATATTTTTTATTCTACGCGGTAGCGGTGAAACGCGCTGCTTGAACATGCGTTCGATGAGACCCTACTGTACTTTCCACCCTCTCTGGGCTTAATACTAAGAAGGCATTCGGACCGGATGTTGTTCCTCCTGTTGTACTAAAAAACTGTGCTTCCGTGCCGACTCCTTGCCTAGGCAAACTCTTCCGTCTCTGTCTCTCCTTTAACGTCTTTCCTTCTTGCTGGAAGTTCGCTTTCATTCAACCTGTCCCAAAGAAGGGTGACCGCTCTCAACCCTCCAACTATCGTCCAATTGCTCTCATTTCTTGCATCTCTAAAGTTTTTGAAACTATTCTTTCTTCAAAATTTATTAAGCATTTATCTTCCCATAACCTACTCTCAGACCACCAGGTATAGCTTCCTTAACCACCTGCTGGACCCCAAGTGATTTAATAAAAAAGTACACTCCAGGACCATCCACTTGTCAATGTTTTTTTTCTCCTGAAAACACATGGGATGGGTTAGTAATGAAGGAAAAACAACATAAAACCGCTCACCTAGGTCATTTGGGGGTCCTGGGGGGTGGGGGAAAGTCACAATTAACATGGGGTGATGGGTAGGCAAAATACTGGAAAATCACTTCCGCGCTCACACGCACGCGGCTGGACTTGGGGGGTTGCCAACCATCGGTATTGTTCCATGGGATCCTAAAGCAGGTCCTATACAAATCTGAACCCTCTAGGTGCCATGGGACGAGGGTAATTAAGGCGGACGCAATCGTTGCGTCCCTGGTACTGTGGGTTACATCACGAAGCATAACGTGCGTCCCTTGGGTAGAAGGGGTTAAGGGTCACTCTACTGGTGATCATTCTTATCTTACTAACTCTTGGTCATCCTCCATTCAGGACTTCAGTGAGACTTTTCTGTTGCACTAGACATATCAAAAGCATTCGATAGAGTCTGGCACAAATCCTTCATTTCCAAACTACCGTCCTACGGTTTCTATCCCTTCATATGTGCCTTTATTTATAATTTCCTTTCCGGCCGTTCCATAGCTACGGTTATGGATAGCCACCGTTCACTTCCTCAACCTATCAACTCCGGTGTTCCTCAGGGTTCTGTCCTATCTCCAATTATCTATTTATTATTCATTAACGACCTTCTCAACTGCACATCCAGCCCCATTTACTCATATGCTGATGACTCTACATTACACTATTCAACTAGCCTTCCACAATATCATTCACAGCAGGAACTCCAAAACTCACATAAGGAGGCCATAAAGCACCTATTTATTAGAGGTTCCTACATCAATCACGTAGAGCCTAATCTATCATTAGGGCTTTTCTGGGTCCAATGGGACCCCGGAGATTGCTTACATTGCCACCCGATAATAGATAAAATCGTCCTAGGAGATACCCTTTAATTAGTTCCTAAACAACATCATTGAATTGGATACCACATGAAAATATAAAAATAAAAGAATTGATAATGTTATTAAAATCTCGCGCTGCTAGCAAGATAGCTTCCCATGCACAGTCGCCAAGCGTCGTCAGACAAGTTATCTCTCTGTATCGGGCTACGCGCGCGCTCCAACTAGACTTTTTTATATTCCCTCTCCGTTTGGTGCCACCTACACTCCTTATTAGTGAGTTAATGCTACATTTTAGCTGTGGTTGTTGCCAGATATGTTTTTAGCCTGAGGTTGGGTGTTCTTGCAGATGTGTGGTGTGATGGACGTGACGCAGCTCCGAGCACCTACAGGATACCTGACGGCTTTTTGTGCGTGTGAAATTTTTATCGACAATTAAACATTTACCCCTTGACTTTTCTTGCAGACCTGACAATTACTATGATCTCAATCTATATCCTAGGTCTGTCTTTAATACAAATTTAGGCTAGTTTCTATAATTTTACTTTACGACGACCTTTTAGGTACGCCTAGTGTAGTGTTAACCTGCTGCCAGTACACTGGTCCACACAGTTGGTTAGTTTCCAGTCTTGGGTAGAGGCTTGTTGACAACTGGTACGTGCAACACCTAGACTCGAGCAGGGAAATTGCTAGGTTGCCAGTACACTGTGCCGCCTAGTAAGTTCTCTGGCCCTCCTGACCTATTTCCAGATAGCAAGGAGTACAGGTAATATCTAACCTGTGTTAGAGATTACCAACCCTTCCCGCCTGCTATAACAGGAAGGTGCACACTGGTTGTGTAAGCCAAGTGGTGGGAAGGAGACCCATTATTTTGATGTAACAATTAGGTGAGCTTGGCTCAACCACTGGTACTGTTACCTAAAGGGCATCAAAACCCTATAGCAGGCACAGACCACAAATTGTTCTACCTTCATGGATAGTTCCGGTTGTTTGTAACCTGGAGCGGCATTAAGGAAAGCTGCCAGTACACTGGTTAGTGCATTTTTCCTTAAGATTGCTCCGGCATAGAACTTTGAAAATCTAAGCTCGCAACAGTGTGTCGAGACCCGCCGAAAGACGTCAATGGAGAACCACTACTGAACCTGCCGTTGAGCCACTACAGGGACGAGCCAAAGAATGCCAATAGATGTTGGGCCATGATTCAAGAATGAAGAATTAGTTAGTTGAAGGCTGTACAACAGACCTCCCTTCTCATTTGCTAGGCCTCTTTAGATGAGGATAAATAACTCATATTCTGTCCTTGCATAAGTGAAATATTTTGTAGACGAACTCATCAGAGATTGTCTATGATAATATCTTATATTTACAGCCATACACACCCACTGAATCTACACGTAAACTCAACCCCAGTGACCCCTTTCTTTTCCTATGCAAACTACGATAAAAGTGCATTGATTGTACTGTACTGTACTATGTATAAACTCATGCAAATTACGTTCTGGAAGTGTGTTTGCGATCTATTGCGTTTTGTGTGCCAAGACTAACCGAGTGCGCTTTTATAACCGATACATGTCCTATGACACATACATACATACATAAAATTTTAAGACCGAGTGTTCCACACATACGTGCAGTTTCAGTCTCTTGTCCTAATGGCGGCGTTCCAGACAACCCTGTTAAGGGCTGCTTCACTTGTCAAGTTTTTGGATTTGAGATCGGCACGTATAGTCCGATCCCAGGTCTTCCTCGGTCCACCCCTTGTAGAGCTGCAGCCCAGAGCATTTTGATCAAACGAACGAGGTACCAATATCTGAGTACTGGATCACTTAGAGTGTACCCTACCATATGCAGATATGGACGTCTGCCGGGGCCCCCCTGCTGTAAGTGGTCCCCAGGGGCCCCAATAGGGGCCCAAAAAATCGTCTAGATCAAACAGGAGATACCACATGAAACTTAGTTTAGAAGAATTAGGACATTCCGTGGAGTAACAAATGGTCCCTGCCAGGCAAATTGTCCGCTGCAAAATGGCCGCTAGACGCCCCTATAGGGCCCCAAAATTTGGTCTGGATCAAACACTGGAGGTACCACTTGAATTTTTTTTTAGTGGAACTAGTACATCCTAAAGAGTATAGAATGGCTCCTGCCAGACAAATTGTCTGCTGCTTAATGCCCGCCAGACGTCCCTCAAATGTTGGCACCAGGGACGCTATGGCAGAATTAGGCTAGATCAAACATTGAGAATACCACATAAAACTAAGTTTAAATGAACAAGGACATCCTACACAGTACAAAATCAACCCTGCCAGACAAATTGTCTGCTGCATAAGGCCTGCCAGATGCCCCGAAGATGTTCCACAATTTTGGTTGAATGAAATATTGAAGGTCACATTAGAAAATATATTAAATAAAACTTACAAATAAAACTGAAACATAAACTGCATAAATATATACAAAAATAACTAATCAAACTTCAAAGCTTACGCAAAGACACTAAATTGGCTGTTCGGCCAGGCAGCTTGGGGAACAGCAACAACAACAACTAATTAAAATCTATGTGGAACATGCATTTGAATTTATTGGAAAATATAATCTTGAACTTGAAAACACGTAAAATATCCAATTAGTATTACGACAGATAAAGTTGGTTTCCCAGGCCACTTTCGACACAAATGTATTAAAGGACCATATCAAACTAGTTCTAAGTGTGATATTCATTAGCCAGAGACGGTCAGGTACATGAAAATTCTATCTCAAGAGTGAATACAACTAAATTTCATATAGAGAATTATCTTTAAACCAGTTAAAAATGTCAGGAGATAAAGTACAAGTATAGTATATACCATAGAATAAAACAAAAAATTGCCAGATAAATTATCTATTGCACATAATATGGTCTGCCCGGCAACCTATGGCAGAATTGGGCTGGACGGAACATTGGGATTACCACCTCAAACATAATATAAATTAATAAGGATATCACAGAGTAAAAATGGCCCCTGCCATAAAAATTACCTGCTGTTTATGGCCAGCTATGCCCCAAAATTGAGACCGCTTCCCAAGTTATCACTATATTACTCACATTCAACCTGTCCCAAAGAAGGGTGACCGCTCTCAACCCTCCAACTATCGTCCAATTGCTCTCATTTCTTGTCTTTCTAAAGTTTTTGAAACTATTCTTGCTTCCAAATTTCTTAAGCATTTCTCTTCTCATAATCTGCTCTCAGATCGCCAGTATGGCTTCCTTAACCTAACAAGTGCGTATGGGGGTAATTAGACACCTCTCCCTGTGCGCATGTATTTGAGGTGTTTCCGTCACTAAAATATTCATTTCACCATAAATAGCATTAATACTTATCCATACGCGCCTATTATGGGTTGATTATAAAGGTATTAACCTGAAACAACAATAAAACGAGTGAAAACAGCGTTTGGATGGTCAAAATCGGAGATATAGCCCGCGAGTTGTATAATGTATGGGTGAGGCAAGCTGCTTTCCCGCCAATTTCCCCCAAGGCCACTGAGACACAGTCGATCGATACTCTCTCTCTCTCTCTCTTGCATTCGCTTGCTATCAGTGATGACAACGCCCTGCTTGCAACTCGCTAATGTTAGCACGAAAATATACCTCAGAATAAGGGAATAACAGGGAAAATAGGTGATAACTGAAGGAGAGGAGGAAAGTGGGGAAGGAGGGGAGGTAGAGAACTGAGATTTTGCATGGCCCAGGGACCAATTTTTTTGTTTTTTTTTTTTTTTTTTCCTCCGATGTCAAAAGTTGATTTTTTTTTTCTCTGACTCTTAAGAGTCTCCCTGCAGTTCCCGGGTTAAGGGTCGCTCTACTGGTGATCTTCTTTCATATCTTACTAACTCTTGGTCATCCTCCTTTCGGGACTTCGGTGAGACTTTTTCTAAGACATATCGAAAGCCTTCGATAGAGTCTGGCATAAATCTTTAATTTCTAAACTACCCTCCTTCGGTTTCTATCTCTCCATCTGTGCCTTTGTCTCTAATTTCCTTTCCGGCCATTCCATAGCCGCGGTTGTGGACGGCCATTGTTCACTTCCTCACCCTATAAACTCCGGTGTTCCTCAGGGCTCTGTCCTATCTCCTATTCTCTTTCTAATTTTTATAAATGATCTCCTTAACTGTACCTTAATTCCCATCCATTCATACGCAGACGACTCAACCTTACACTACTCCATTAGTTTTTCAGAACGCCCCAGCCAGCAATCCCTCAACGACAAATGTAATGAAGCCATACAACTCTTAAATTCTGATCTAAATACTATTTCCAATTGGGGCAGAGAAAACCTTGTTAACTTTAATGCTTCCAAAACCCAATTTCTCCATCTATCTACCCGTCAGGATCTCCCAGCGGACTATCCCTTATTCTTCAACAATACAAAAATCAACCCTTCATCTTCTCTCAATATTCTTGGTGTCTCTTTTTCTTCTGCTCTCATTTGGAAGGACCATATTACCAGTCTTGCTAAGGCAGCCTCCCAGAAGCTGGGTGTGCTCAACCGCCTTAGGGGTTCTTTTCCCCTGCACAGCTTCTTGCTCTGTACAGGGGCATAGTGCGCCCTTGTATTGAGTATTGTTCACATGTGTGGGGAGGTTCCTCTCACACCGCTCTCCTAGACAAGGTTGAAAGGAAGGCCTTTCGTATCATTAACTCCCGTCCACTCACCAACTCTCTCTCTCCGCCGCAATGTTGCATCTCTCTCGCTATTCTATCGCTACTATAATAATCAGTGTTCCTCAGAGCTATCCCAGTGCATACCACCTCCTTTACGTAGGGCACGTGGTACCCGTCTTGCAACTCAATCCCACCCCTACTCTGTGCAACTCTCCAACCCAAGAGTGAAACATTACTCTCAAACTTTCTTCTACTCAACAGCTGAGCTCTGGAACTCTCTCCCAGAATCAGTTTTCCGCTTCCTATGACTTAAATTGCTTCAAACTCTGTGTGTCCAGGCATTTTGGCTCGAACGTCCCTTGATTTTGGCCCTGTCACTCTTTCAACTATGGGGGAGGCACTCGCTATAGGCAGTTATGCCTTTTGCCTCCCTCAATCACATAGAAAAAAAAAAAATAAAAAAAAATATTAACTTTCCGAGTCATTACTCCAAGCTAGCGTTAACACCATTTGAGCACAAACGTTACTCGATAACATTAGCATAGATATGTGGTAAATAATATGTATTTGAACAGGTAAGAGATAAATTATATTTTACCTCACATAGGAATTTGGTCAATATAACTTGAATTAAAATATATTAATTGTATTGAAGCATTTGATCACATTACTTGACATCATACATACAAATTTTATGCATCAATTTTATAAACCATTGACAAATGACTATACTGTAGCTACAGATCCCAGTATAGCAACCTGAGTAAAAACAATCATTTATGTTATCACTAATATTATTATGAGAACCAGATTACAATTATATTAAAGTGTCTACTTAATTATGCATAATATTCTACTTGAATATATTGTTACGTATCTTGATCCTCAAGTGGTTAACTTGATGAATCTAGATAGCACAGAGATATATATTAAGGTATCAGTCAGCTGAAGGCAAAACAAAAGTAAAATCTAATAAAATAATTTCCTGTTGTTGCTTCCTTTCCTTTTGGATCTTAGGACTTAGTATCCTTTATTGACTGATACTCTTTAATTATGAAAAATACTGAAACTAATTAAAGTCATGTAGTATTTATAAAGAATTATTATTTAACCGAAGCTTAGTAGGCTATGGTTATGAACCGAATAAGTTATAGCTAAAGAAGGACTATTAATTTTATAAAAAGTCTTGAAAGATAAATATTAAAGTAAGAATATTTCTGTCTCTTACCCTTTTTGAAATGAATAGATAGTTTTCTTATATGTCCTTTTATTTATATTTAATGTAATTATTCTTGGTTCTTGTCTTACGTTAATAGGATTATATTATTATTATCATCAGGAGTAATATCAAAGTCACATAAAAAGTTAGATATATATTTAATAATTAGTTAAATGTATTTCTTAACCACGTAACATTGAGGTTTGATTATGAGTAAATAAAGTTACAGGATCGCTTCATAGATTCGATTCAGGTCTCACTCAAATAATATGAAAAGCAAAATATAATATTTTGAAGCAAAAGAATTTTCTTCAGCTTAGGAAATCACTAGAAGTAATATTAACACAGCCATGTTAGTCTAAGGCGATATTACTAATACGAGACAATAGCATCACCGTACTAAGCACCGTTAAGCAATGTAAGCTTAATTCAAAGAAAATGAAAGAACTCGTAAGTATTAATATAAAACAATAGTACTTTCATCATAACCCAATTACTTAAAGAGTTGCTTTAGTCCACAAGTTAGGCAACTAAAATAGTTAAGTACATAATAATAGCGTTAACGTTAATTCCCAATCACATATCTCACTAACCAACATAACGTAAGTGTTTACACCGAACACACTTAACACACATTTATATAATCTGACTGACAGTCACAATCCCATTATAATACTTCACCCCGTCTTCCTCCAGCTGCAAGTTCACCTTCCCCAACTCCAAATGAGACTGATTTGAATGCCCACAACTCGGGTCTTATATACTAAACAATGATGGTCTAGGAACGAATCAGGAGGCGAGTGATGGTGTGCGCTCCAATCATAGCTCCTCGAGTTGCATAACAGGTGCCTGGTCCATTCACAGCTCCTGGCGTCGATCATACGTCATAGCGTCAGGTAGTTTGCAGGGTCCCCTATGACGCACGCAGGTGTGAAGGCTTGTTTGATGGTATGCGGGCGAGCTAGTTTCCCCACTCGCTAGTTCGCTCGCTAGTCTGCTTCACCGTTTGGGTAGTTTGAACCTCCTTCAACTCTAATTCTAACTCTTAAATTAACATACAGGGCTCCGTATGTCAGACCTCCCCCCTAGAAAAGAGTTTAAGGAGTATAGTCTATCTATCTATCTATCTATTGCCTGACGCCGTGATCCCCGAAGGGGTGGCCACGAACGAACCGCCCCCATGCACCTCTGTCCCCAGTCAGTCGACGCCCCTCCCCCCAACCAGCACCACCTTCGTTCATGTACTTCCTCACTCCATCCTTCCACCTCATATTCGGTCTAACTCTCCCCCTCTGTCCCTCCACCTCGCTCTCATACACCCTCTTAGTCATTCTCTCGCTTTCCATACGTTCCATATGGCCGAACCATCTCAAGTTGTTCCTTTTCACACTTTCCAGCACATCTACCTCCACACCACACCTCCTTCTTACTTCCTCATTAGTCTGTCTATCCCTCCATGTAACTCCGCACGCACTCCTTAAGTAATTAATTTCCACTGCTCTCACTCTTGGTCTGAGTCTCTCAACCAACGTCCATGCTTCGCTTCCGTAAGTCAGTGTCGGGATTACCACACTGTCATGCAAGGACTTCTTCACTTCCATACTGACCACCCTATTTCTTGTTACTGCTTTTAGCGTTCCTACAACCCTCTTCCCCTGTTGTACCCTCTCCCGCACCTCTTCATCATAGTCCCATCTTTACTCAACACTGCCCAGATACTTAAAAGAGTTGACGATCTCCATAGCCTGACCGTTCAGCTTCACCTCACACTCTGTGACTTCACCCCTTTCGAAGACCATAACCTTGCTCTTCCCCGTATTTACCTTCAAATTCCGTTTTTCGCACACTGTTCCAAACTCATTTACCAGACCCTGCAACTCCCATTCATTATCACTCATCAGAACTGTATCATCCGCAAACAGCAGTATAGGTAGCTTCCACTCAATTCCCTCCCTTTTCAGCGATACACCAACATCCACTGCTCTTGATAGTATTTCTTTCATAACTCCATCCATATATACAGTAAACAACCACGGGGACATCACACACCCCTGTTTCAAACCAACATTCAGGTCAAAGAACTCACTCTGCTCACTCTCCACACGTACTGCCGCCTTTGCACCCTCATACATGCTCTTCACTGCTTTCAGCAACTTGCCCTCTACTCCGTATATTCTAAGTACTTTCCACAAACCTTCTCTATCCACTCTGTCATAGGCCTTCTCCAAGTCCATAAAGGCAACATGCACCTTTTGTTTCTTCTCCAGATACTTCTCCACAACACAATTCAGGGTAAAATCTGATCTACACATCCTCTTCCCTTCCTAAAACCTCCCTGCTCGTCGCCTATCCATTTCTCCGTTCTCACTCTCACTCTCTCAATCACTACCCTACTGTATACCTTCCCTACTACGCTTAGAAGACATATTCCTCGGTGGTTACCACACACTCCTCTTTCCCCTTTGCCCTTATATAGGGGGACTATTATGCCAGTCTTCCAGTCATCGGGTGCACTCCCCTTCTCCCATGCTAGTTTGCACATTTTCCATACCCATTCTATCACTATCTCACCACCATACCTCAACATTTCCCCACACACTCCATCTGTTCCTGGTGCTTTCCCCAACTTCACTCTTTTCATGGCTTCCCACACTTCTGACCTCCTGATCCCCACCTCCTCCTCCACTACTTCTCTTCTTCTCCCTCCCATACCATATCCAGCTATGTTTGCTGGCTCTTCATTCCTTTCATTTAGCAACTCACTGAAGTACTCCCTCCATCTTTCGACTCTCTCTTGCTTCTCGGCTAGCATTCTCCCATTCTTATCTTTCACACCCTTACTGTTTCCCTTGCTACCTTCCCTAACTTTCTTGACTTCTTTCCAGAACAGTTTCTTACTCTCCCTCCATTTTACACTCAGATTCCTTCCAAATTCCTCATCTACTCTTCTCTTACTTTCCTTCACTACTCTCTTCACCACCCTCTTACTCTCCACGTACCTCGCTCGTTTCTGTCTCTCGGAATCTTCATTCCCTCTGCTACCCAACCACTCTCTATATGCTTTCTTCTTTTCTTCCACAGCTATTCGTACCTTATAGTACAGTATAGTATAGTATACAGTAGTATATATATACTATACTATATACTATATACTATATACTATACTATATACTATAGTATATAGTATACAGTACAGTATAGTATAGGAGTATAGTACATAATATTAAACATAATACATAAATAGATTCACCACCAGATTGGCAACAGCAAGATTATAATGAGGATATAATAAGGATATCACCCAAAGTAGGCAACGTCTCCAGGTACCACATCAGAACATAGCCGGAACGTAGCTGGAGCGTTATTCGAACTGCAAGGCATCTCACAGCTGAAGGCTTGACAGCGCACTACTAAAGCATGATATTTACCTCGCTACAAGGGAGAGCTAATTGCCAAAATCCTCTCATTAAGTTAACCTTACTGCTGCACGAGGCCAACCCGGTAAATGTAATCTTTAACAGATACGTGAAAGGCAATCGGCTAGCACGTTCTGGACCCCCTTAATATGTTTGACATCCAGGGAGTATTCCTGCAGCAACAAACTCCACCTGGTCAGTCGTTGGTTTTTATTTTGGAACCTATGCAAAAATTTTAAGGGGTGATGGTCAGTATACACAGTGATGGCACCAGAGGCAGATTGCACATAGACAGCAAAGTATTGAAGGGATAAAATTAATGCTAACAGCTCCTTCTCAATGACTGAATAGTTACGTTGGGCAGAATTTAATTTTTTACTGAAATAGCACACAGGATGCAATACCTCACAGTCGTCTTCCTGGAGCAACACTGCACCAACCCCGGTATTGCTCGCATCCACTGCCAGGGAAAAAGATCTGTTAAAATCAGGAGCTCGGAGTACAGGATAATTAGATAATATATATTTGGTAGCAATAAAGGCCTCTTCACATTCAGAGGATCACACAAACTTCACATCCTTACGGAGAAGATCTGTCAGGGGAGCGGTCAACTTTGAAAAATTTATAATGAAACGCCTATAATAGCCAATCATGCCTAGGTACCTTTGGATATGTTTCTTAGTGCTAGGAGTTGGGAATTCTAGAATAGACTCTACCTTTGCTTGAGGAGGTGCAACCTGCCCCTGACCTACCGTATATCCTAGATACTGGACCGTACTCTTTACAAAGGTGCATTTCTTAAGATTAACCACCAGATTGGCATCAGCAAGATTTAAGAACAGCAATCTAAGTTGGTAAAGATGCTCCTCCCATGACTGTGAAAAGATAAGAATATCATCTATGTAGACAACGCACCCAGGTACCCCTTCAGTCACCAAATTCATGAGGCGCTGGAATGTAGCTGGGGTGTTTTTCAAGCCGTAGGGCATTACGTTACAGCAGAAGGCTTGATTGTTGACTACAAAGCATGATATTTCCCTCGCTCTAGGGGTGAGAGCTACTTGCCAATATCCCTTCATCAAGTCAATCTTGCTGATATAGGTGGCTGTACCAATCTGGTCAATGCAGTCGTCGATCCGTGGCAGTGGGTAGGTATCGTTCTTTGTGACAGCATTGACTTGCCTATAGTCCATACATAACCTATGGCTCCCGTCTGGCTTTGGCACAAGTATGACCAGACTACTCCACTGGCTTAAGGCCCTAGTGATCAGTTCGTTAGATAACATAAAGTCAAGCTTGACCTGCAGTATACTCCTGCATTGTGGCGAGACACGGTAGGGGGATAGTTTAATGGGAGTTGCATCCCCTACGTCGATGTCGTGCACGGCCAAAGAAGTGAGCCCTGGAGTATCACGGAACACACTGGGAGACTGAGATAAAACAGAGATTAGTTGGTTCGCTTGATCAGAGGGAAGATGACATAGTTTAGATGGTAATTCCCTCCAAGCCACTGAATTATACTGAAAGTTGGATAGGCTACATGACAAGTCAAAGTCTGCATGGATACCTTCAGGCTCTGGAACAGTCTGTTGCGGGTCAGTAAGAGAACTGAAGACTTCGTCCGCACCAGGCTGTTCACAGGTCCTGACATTCACTGCCACAGTGTGAGAATCTGGAAGAGAGGAATCAGGGGACCTATGGTAGGGTTTCAACATATTTATATGGAATACTTGCGTGGGCTTTCTCCTGTCTGGGGTAGTTACTAGATAATCGGTAATGCTCACCCTCCGAATGATCTTATATGGGCCCCTGAACTTGGCAGATAAAGGTTGGCCAAAAAGGGGGAGCAGGACCAAAACCTCATCACCGGGCTGAAACTCCCTCTCACGGGCTTTTCTGTCATACCATTTCTTCATGGAGCTTTTAGCCACTGTCAAGTTTTGAGTGGCAAACTCACATGAGGATCTCAGCCGGGTTTTGAAATCTGAAACATACTTGAGGAGGTTTTGGTTCCCCTCCTGGCCAACTAGGCTATCCTGCAATAGTTGCAAAGGACCTCTTACCTGGTGACCGAAAACTAGCTCATTAGGGGAAAAACCCAGGGATTCAGTTGGAACCTCACGAGTAGCAATTAAAAGAAAAGGTACCCCCTTATCCCACTCAACTCCGGTCTCTGTACAATACTTACGTAACATTCCCTTTAATGTCTGATGATATCGTTCGAGAACCCCTTGACTCTCTGGGTGGTAGGTGCTAGACTTAACATGCTCGATACCCAACTCCTTCAGGGACTGCTGGAAAATGTTAGAGGTAAAATTAGTTCCTTGATCACTTTGCACCTCATGGGGGAAACCCATTCTGGTGAAGAATTTGAGCAGTTCCTTGATGACAGTTGGAGCAGAGGTAGTCCTTAAGGGTATAGCCTCTGGGTAGCGAGTTGCCATGTCCATGATAGTTAATAAATAAATGTTACCTTGGGAAGTCTTAGGCAATGGGCCTACAATGTACACTACCACCCGAGTAAAAGGATTCTCGAAAACGGGCAAGGGCACCAGAGGATGTACAGGCACCTTCTGATTGGGTTTTCCTGTCATCTGGCAAGTGTGACACACTCTACAAAACTCCACTACATCTGCACGCATTCCTGGCCAGTAAAAGTGGGCTCTGATTCTGTCTAGAGTTTTTCTCACACCTAGGTGTCCTGCCAATGGTATACAATGTGCCATTTCCATGATATCTCTACGACAAGGTTTGGGGACTACTACTTGATGGACGTCCCAAGCCCCGTCATCGATTGGTCTGTGTGGCGGTCTCCATCTTCGCCACAATACTCCTCCTTTGAGGTAGAAACATTCACCACCCTCCTTCTCACATTCCTCTTCACTCATGGACCTGGCAGCTAACTCCTTGCATTCACTATCATCTCTCTGTAGCTCTACCAGGCCACTAGGACAATTTGGAGGGGTTTCATGGTCATCATTAGGGTCAAGATGAGCCATAAAGGTGTCAGATAAATCCACCTCAGTCACATCATCAGGCACAGTTGGAGCGTCATTCACACTCTCATCATCCCTTTCATCAACTCTTACATTCGGTACATTTCTGTCTGAGGGAACTGCTACTTGAGACATTGAACGTGTGACAGCACACACAGGGAAAACTGTTGGCATCTCCTTTTCGAGCTCACCGGTTAGTGGCTCGTTAACAGGGGAAAGTGACAAAATGGGGTCTGGTCGGACCTTCTCACCTGCTACATCATTCCCCAAAAGGAGTGTTACCCCAGGCACAGGGATATCTTGGGACCTACACAAAGCTATGGTGGCCTCACCCTGTAGTAACTCACATTCAATTTCGCCTTTTACCAAGTATGCATAAAACTGGCCTCCAGCACCTCTCATTACAACTGGTTCGCCAGGTGGGCACTCAGTGTAAGGATTCACCATGAGGGTGCTAGTAGAACCTGTGTCTCTCAGAATTTTTACCTCATGCATACAACCATTTAATCTCACGTTGCCAGATGAAATAAAGGGACGGTAACTTTCCTGCACTGATGGTGAAATTATTATTGGCTTAACCCTAGTGGGTTGCACCACACATGCTACTACACCCCTGTCTAGATGATTTACGTTAGCGGCTAGGTACTCCTTCTGTCGGGAGTCCTGCATTAAAGGAACTTTTGGTGCTAGGTACTCCTTCTGTCGGGAGTCCTGCATTACAGGCACATATGGAGTTTGAGATACGGCGGCAACTGTCTGCCCCGATCTCTCGGTTCTCTCCTTGGCCCAGCACTGATAAGCTAGGTGGCCTCTCTTGCCACAAATAGTACATACTTTAGGGGATACGGGAACATTCCCTCTTTGAGCATTACTATTAGTTTGGGGCCCACCTCTGTTACCATTGCCCTGAGTCGCATTTTTAGTTGGGGGAACAATTCTATTTTGGCTAGCTGGGGAAGACGTTATAGGCTTGTGACTGGGTCTGTCAGATTTGTGATTGGGATACTTAAAATTAGAACTAGAATTATCGTAGGGCTTCTTTCCACGAAATTTGTTGTTGAGCACGTATGTGTCAGCCATGTCAGCGGCGTCGGCAAGACAATCTACCTTTTTCCCCTTTAAATGATAGGATACAGAAGAATCAATTTTCCATAGGAAATTTTCTAACGGGACCAACTCCTTCAGATCGTTGTAGCTTGTGACTTTCTTACTCTTGACCCAATGATTGAAAGTTTTAGTCATGGTCCTGGCAAATACCTTATGGGTTTCTTCTACTTTCTTCTGGTTTTTACGGAAAGATTGCCTGTAAGCCTCAGGCTGCAATTGATAGGTTTTTAGGATAGCTTCTTTGAGATTGTCATAATCCTGCCTAACTTCTGCTACTTCTGACAAATACGTGGCTCGAGCCTGCCCTGTCAAAACAGTTTGTAACATAAAAGGCCATTGATCTCTTGTCCACTTCATACCTCCAGCAACTTCCTCAAACAAAACAAAGAAATCCTGCACATTATCCTCAGTGAAAGGTGGAATGACACTAGTCATAGTCAATCCCAGAGGGGGAGCAATTACGGGAGCATTTGTATTGACATTTAGTTGAGCCGTTTGATATTGATATTGATAATGTTCGGTCTTTATTCTGGCTTCTTCGATATTTGCTCTGGCTTGTTCGGCATTTATTCTGGCTAGTTCTATATTTAGTCCGGCTTGTTCGGTAGTTGCTCTGGCTTTTATGCTGGCTTCTTCGGTATTTGCTTTTATTCTGGCTAGTTCTAGTTCGACATTTAGTCTGGCTTGTTCGGTCTTTATTCTGGCTAGTTCCAGTACTTGATCACCGGTCAAACCAGGTGGCAATTGTTCATCAGTTGGTTAGGTTTACTCGGGATCCCACCAACTGCTCCGTCACCCTCCCCGCCTTCTACAGGGAACAGGTGGGTTTTTATGGTCTGAGCCACCTCTACTTTAGACATGTTTGAGACAGTTAATTGGAGATGTGAGGCAAGCACTTCCAGTTCGGATTTTGGCAGACAGTCAATATCAGGGGCTGTGGGTTCTGATTCTATGAAAACTCGAGCATCTTCGTCATTAATTAGATGAGGCATGATTAATATTTGATTTTTAAGTAGTGAAACTTTAATGAAACGGAGTGAAACTATGAAACGAATCCTTGGCAAGGTCGCCACTCTTCTGTTACGTATCTTGATCCTCAAGTGGTTAACTTGATGAATCTAGATAGCACAGAGATATATATTAAGGTATCAGTCAGCTGAAGGCAAAACAAAAGTAAAATCTAATAAAATAATTTCCTGTTGTTGCTTCCTTTCCTTTTGGATCTTAGGACTTAGTATCCTTTATTGACTGATACTCTTTAATTATGAAAAATACTGAAACTAATTAAAGTCATGTAGTATTTATAAAGAATTATTATTTAACCGAAGCTTAGTAGGCTATGGTTATGAACCGAATAAGTTATAGCTAAAGAAGGACTATTAATTTTATAAAAAGTCTTGAAAGATAAATATTAAAGTAAGAATATTTCTGTCTCTTACCCTTTTTGAAATGAATAGATAGTTTTCTTATATGTCCTTTTATTTATATTTAATGTAATTATTCTTGGTTCTTGTCTTACGTTAATAGGATTATATTATTATTATCATCAGGAGTAATATCAAAGTCACATAAAAAGTTAGATATATATTTAATAATTAGTTAAATGTATTTCTTAACCACGTAACATTGAGGTTTGATTATGAGTAAATAAAGTTACAGGATCGCTTCATAGATTCGATTCAGGTCTCACTCAAATAATATGAAAAGCAAAATATAATATTTTGAAGCAAAAGAATTTTCTTCAGCTTAGGAAATCACTAGAAGTAATATTAACACAGCCATGTTAGTCTAAGGCGATATTACTAATACGAGACAATAGCATCACCGTACTAAGCACCGTTAAGCAATGTAAGCTTAATTCAAAGAAAATGAAAGAACTCGTAAGTATTAATATAAAACAATAGTATTACTTTCATCATAACCCAATTACTTAAAGAGTTGCTTTAGTCCACAAGTTAGGCAACTAAAATAGTTAAGTACATAATAATAGCGTTAACGTTAATTCCCAATCACATATCTCACTAACCAACATAACGTAAGTGTTTACACCGAACACACTTAACACACATTTATATAATCTGACTGACAGTCACAATCCCATTATAATACTTCACCCCGTCTTCCTCCAGCTGCAAGTTCACCTTCCCCAACTCCAAATGAGACTGATTTGAATGCCCACAACTCGGGTCTTCTATACTAAACAATGATGGTCTAGGAACGAATCAGGAGGCGAGTGATGGTGCGCGCTCCAATCATAGCTCCTCGAGTTGCATAACAGGTGCCTGGTCCATTCACAGCTCCTGGCGTCGATCATACGTCATAGCGTCGGGTAGTTTGCAGGGTCCCCTATGACGCACGCAGGTGTGAAGGCTTGTTTGATGGTATGCAGGCGAGCTAGTTTCCCCACTCGCTAGTTCGCTCGCTGGTCTGCTTCACCGTTTGGGTAGTTTGAACCTCCTTCAACTCTAATTCTAACTCTTAAATTAACATACAGGGCTCCGTATGTCAGAATATGTACACTTATTATTATTAATCATGTACTGTAGGTCTGTGATTCTGTTACTGCTTTGAACAAGGCATCCCTTTGCTGACTGTCTTTCTCCATTCTGCTGGCCCTTAGCTGTGATGTAGGCTGCTCTTCCATTTCCAACCCTGTCATATTCCGCACCTCTGTCACAGACATGCCCGCTGAGTTGATGTAATACACCATCTTCTAATTGCATTATGAGAGTGGTGAAAGCCACGGGCGGGTGCCCGACCCCGAAAGGGGTTGAAATAGGGGAGCTATCCCCCCGCCAAAGGCGGCTTTCTAGGGCCTTTCCTAGCTGATGCTGAGAGGATTGGGTTCTAGTCATGTGGTGATGGGCTGGTCTATCAGAGTGAGAACTGAGCGATCTCTGCCATACCCATAGCTTACTCTGACTGTTCCTTTAACTTATATATTTTCTAGATCTCAAGTGACGGCGTCTTTTCCGTGGATTGACCTCCCAATCTACCAAGATTGGAAGCCAAAGCGTCACATTTTTCCCTTGCCCCTCAACTTTCTCTTCATAATTGCTGAGGGGCACAGGGCCCTGGGTGGGGCTTTGGTTTCCCGGGCGTTTCCGCACCCTCCTCAGCTCCCCGCCATGGAGTGGCTTCGGTCACCCAGGCTTTATTGTGGTCGGCAGGAAGGGTTCTGTGGGGGCGCTCGGTTATGGCCTTGGAATTGCTCGGGGCCTTGGGGCTGTTCGGCCAGGCAGCTTGGGGAACAACAACAACAACAATACCTCTCATTGGAGATGCAGCATCTCGATTGACAGTTTGCTCCAGTGTCAAATCAATTGCTGATCTGCAATAGTTCTTCTCTGTACATCTAATGGAGAAGGCCCCTGTCTGAAGTACCATCCGGCTCTGTGGTGCTGCCTTTTCTAGCTGGTTCAAAAACAACACCCCCCAACGAGCATAGTTTGTTCGATTTAGAGCAAAAAAAATGTCAATTATAGCTGGCAGTATGGTGATGTATCTATCGATGTCATTTGTTCTAAGTGCATGCATTAGGTTCCTGTGGACTCTGTTAATCATGTAGACATACATGCTCCAGTTTTGAGCAGTTGGGCCAAGTTTTCCATCCATTACATTCTTGAAAAACAACTCATACTCCTGCAAGTGTTTCAAGAAAACTGGATGTGTCTCAAGAAACTGTTCCTGAGCTTTGCGATCATAATTAGATATATATATCGGTAAGTAGGTCATTGATGGCATCTTTACTTTCCTGGGTGACAGCCGATGACAAGAAGCTGTCATAGTTTCCATTCCATGATGAGAGCAAGGATGTCATGGATTCTGACACATCGATTGTAGTACTTGCCACAGATGAAACCCATGAGTGATCCTTCAGCCAGTATCCCTGATTCTGTTAACAGGTATTCAGCACCATTTTCATTTATGAATGTCCCTATAGCCCCATAGCATGCCAGCTCCAAGTGAAAGTTTCCAAGCATGATGAGGAGCTTATCAAAAAGAGGTGCCTCTAATGCCTGGATTGAATATGCCTTGAGAGCCACAGCCAGGTCATAGGTAACAACACCATATTCTTGATGAGCTTCAATGGCTACATTCATGCTCCTTTTCATTGTTTCATGGACAACATCATTTCTGGTCGGTGGGCCAGATATTGGATCCATGTACCATATTCTTTGTTGCGGAAGATGATCATGGACAAACTGTGAGTAAAATCCAGGAAAAAGTGGTAATGGCTTGTCAACTTCTGCCTGCAGCAACCAGTAGAAATCATCAACACGTAGAGTAGCACACTTCTCCATTTCCTGGTGTTCGTTTGGTGCAGACAAATCAAACCGAGCTTTCTTTAGCTGCTTACAGTATGGGACAATTTCACGCTCTTTGCCATCAAACTGCCGTCTGTTCCTCCCACTGCGTTTACTGGTGAGCCCATCATTCACATGTTCATTGGTTCTAGTGGCATCATCCATGTTTTGGTAGCAGATTCCAACGGTAGCATGCAGGGTGTCTTTTCCATCAATCGTATCCATGTTAACATCATAATTATCCCATGCGAGCCCTGTGCCTAGGTTAGGATTCATTTGTATGCCATCAGGAGAATCTTGATCACATTCTTCAGTAGAAAAGGCAAATTCAGTCTCTAATGCCTTTACTTCATCATATCTGAGGGAGTTTCCCAGACGGTTCAAGATACGTAGGATCAATTTGGAACCAGTTAAAGTACCGAGCCCCAGTCCAAGTACAGTATGTTTCCAAGGCCGCACGGTACCCTTTGATGTGTTAAATACTGCATCTGATGACATAGCCATAACCTTTCTATCTACTGCTTCTCTGTTATAATCACCTGAAGGTTCACGAAGGCCACAAAGGAGCGATTTGTAAAATAGTAAGATTTCTTCAGGGAGGTCAGGTGAACATGCCTTGAGTGTCTCAAATGTTGTTGGAGTTGGTGTTTTCCACTTGGTCATTCCTTGTATCACAGCTCGAAGATGCAATGCTGCAGTGCGTATCACTTGGAGGTGCTTTGTATCATCATTCTGGAGGCTTGCTCTAGCATCAGTTTCGGACATATCAGAACTATACACAAAATATAAATATTGTACTGTTAACTGAATATTCTGATGAAATATTATCCAGAATGTACATAAGATACAGTATCTAAAAGTGCATATAATATAGTACCGCTAACTAAAGAAAACCACCCAGAAAATAAATGCAGGGGTAACTATTTATTTTTAGTCAATGGCCTGCAGGAATTACTTGCCTATAACTATTATTTTAATTGCATGTACTGGCAGTACTGTTATTACTGTATGCATAAATAAAGACTTATCATATGATAATAATGACGAGTGGACAGACATGTAGGAAATGTACCGGTACTTGATAATAGCAGGCTACAGTATGATTTCGTATTGCTAAATAAGCTAGCCCTAACATATAAAGGGAACATATTTAGGCAGGGTATAGGAGGCCTTATGCAGCAGACAATTTGTCTGGCAGGGTTGATTTTGTACTGTGTAGGATGTCCTTGTTCATTTAAACTTAGTTTTATGTGGTATTCTCAATGTTTGATCTAGCCTAATTCTGCCATAGCGTCCCTGGTGCCAACATTTGAGGGACGTCTGGCGGGCATTAAGCAGCAGACAATTTGTCTGGCAGGAGCCATTCTATACTCTTTAGGATGTACTAGTTCCACTAAAATTTGTTTCAAGTGGTACCTCCAGTGTTTGATCCAGACCAAATTTTGGGGCCCTTTAGGGGCATCTGGCGGCCATTTTGTAGCGGACCATTTGTTACTCCACGGAATGTCCTAATTCTTCTAAACTAAGTTTCATGTGGTATCTCCTATGTTTGATCTAGACGATTTTTTGGGCCCCTATTGGGGCCCCTGGGGGCCACTTACAGCAGGGGGTCCCCGGCAGACGTCCATATCTGCATATGGTAGGGTACACTCTAAGTGATCCAGTACTCAGATATTGGTACCTCGTTCGTTTGATCAAAATGCTCTGGGCTGCCGGTCTATTGGTGCAGCTCCCTCCACAATCACAGACCTGCATTTTTTCACCCAATTTTGTTGATCCATTCTCTCCACATGTCCATACCATCCCAGTCTACTTGTACGCATCACTTCGCTAATACTCTTTATACCTAAACATCTCAACTCATCATTTGTTATTCTATCCTGCAGCCTGGCCCCACACATCCATCTCACCATTCTCATCTCATTACGTTCCATTCTGTTGACATCCTCTACTTTAACGGCCCATGTTTCTGAGGCATACGTCATTGCACTTTAACAAATAAGGCATACACCTTTCCCTTCTTGGGGAGAGGCATTCTTTTCATGGTCAGAATTGGCAGCAGTTCTCTGAACTTCCTCCAGCCACATCTAATTCTAGCGACAGTGGCAGCCTCGTCCCCACCACTGGCAGAGATGGTATCTCCTAGGTAACAAAACTTGTCCACCAGCTCCAATGACTCATTTCCGAAATTCACAGCCACAGGATCATCACTTAACACAAGCTCGCCTTTGCACACTACGCACTTTTCTCTATTTCTGACTCATCCTTCAGCAGGGGTCCTTTTATTCTACTACAGCGCTTACTCCCATGGTGTACCCAACATCGACAGATGCTACATCGAATCGAGTTAGCGCCCACACCCTTTCCACACACTGCACATGGGTATGCACCGCACTTTTCCACATTGCCTCGTCTCAATCTACAATGCATAACCTTGGTTTTGTTAATATTGACACTTAAACCCTTGCTCGCCATGCCCTCTCTCCATCTTCTGAACTTGGCCTCAGCATCTTGCATATTGTCAGCTATTAGGACTAAATCATCTGCATAAAACAGTTCCAACGGGAGTCCGCCTCTAAAAACTCTAGACATTGCCTCCAGGACCATAATATAGAGGAGGCGGCTTAACACTAAACCCTGATGAACTCCAACACGGACTGCAAACTCATCACTCAGTACACCCTTCACCATCACCGCAGTTCGCAAATCCTCATACATCTTCATTATCACATGCACCAGCCACTCTTCCACACCAAGTTTCCTCATAGCCCACTGCACAACATCTCTAGGCACCCTGTCAAAGGCCTTCTCCAGGTCTACAAACACAAAGTAAAGATCCCTGCCTTTTAGAAAGTATCTTTCCTGTATCTGCCTGACTATGAAGATAGCATCGGTTGAACCACGTCCTGGCATAAAACCAAACTGCATATCATCAATGGGGATGCTTTGCCTGATCAAACCCTCAAAGACTCTCACAGACCTTCTTATTTCGACCCTATGTTTTCCCACAGACTTTGTCAGTGGCAACGAGAAGGTTATGCTTAAGAAAATTCCATTGACTATTTACATTGCTGGGCCTGTCTTCCTTATTTCTATTCATTTCCTCCAGTTCACTATGAAACCTATCTCTAACTTCCTTGTTCTTCAGCAGCCACACTTTCCTTTTGGGCATGTATACCTTCTTGCGCTTAGGATCTCAGTATATAGTGGGGCAGATAACTGGAATAATCGTTCATTTCTGGAAACAAGCACCAAAATTGGCACACATACTCCTTGGGGGATTGCTCTTTTGATAAAACCCGTTAGCCACCTAAAAATTCAAGATGGCGGCCATTTTTCAAGATGGCCGCCATTGAATATACAGAAATATTGCATTTCGCAATAAAATCGCAAAGACTTGTCCTATTTGAATGATCTTGGTGTCAAATCATACATTTTTCACTATGTAGAATCCGAATTTGGAACCATGGACTTACTCACTAGCTTCCTTGTACCATAATATCCGTCCCGGAATCATAATTAGGGTAAAAAGTGCCCATATCATAGGCACCATCAGTCTGATATATTATTGGATGTACATGTAGGCAGTAGGCCTATACTTGTTTGTCACTTATTGTCTTGCTGCCTGGATGAGTATACTACAACGCTTCTAAACCTCGCATCTGCAGCTGCACAGTGCCGTGCAGGTCAAACCAAAGCAGTATCATTTGCATCGACCGCAGCATTCCGACTTGCATCCACACTTGGTCAGCTGCTGGCAACTCTCTGCAATGGGTGGGAGCTCTGTCCAAACGATCTGCCACAGATCTCCTTTCTTGGTCCAGCCCCAGTTGGCAAGAGTCTGCGTTTCTGGTTGACGTACTGTTGACTGACTCCAGATGCAGCCCGCCTGGTAAGCAGCACGCTTCACATGCTGCTTCAGTGCTGCTCGGGTTGGAGGAATGGCTTCGTATGGCCTCTGCTTCCGAGCAAACATGTCCAACCTCGCATCATCGACACCTTCAGCTGTGCTGGATCTGTCGTACATCATGACCACGAACTTCTCCAAGGTCTCCAGGTCTTCATCATCAACTACCGGTGGGTACTGGCTGAGTTTGCTGAAGACACCGGAAGCCTCATCACAAACATCCCAGGTTTGCCAAGCAGACTTCTTCCCTTTGCCACGGAATGCTGAAACGACATCGCAGCCAGTGAAGGCATGGAAGAAGAGCATCCCTTTCCTCTTTTCTGCAAGAGTGCAACACAAGTCATGTACAGGAACCCACCTCAGGTTCTGTCCTTGGCCAAAGGCAACCCACAACTGCTGCAGACCTAGCTCCTGAAGTGCCTGCAGAACACTGACTGCGATGACGACAACATCTGTGTCGCTGGCTTTGACCATGATGACTTTGCTGCCTGCTTCTGTTGCATGCCTGGCATGCACAAAGATCCGCGTGTCAGCTTTTTCATGACTGCACGGTGCCACCCCAGCCAGATTGATAGTGCGGTTGCTGACAGCATCTTCTTTATTGGTCACAATGACCACATTTGGTGTGGCCACACGTGCAATCTTATCAGCCAGAAAGTTGAACAGCTCGGCTTTGTTGTCATTTTCTCTCAGGAAGTTTCGCCAGTTTGAGGGAATTTTGCCCTTCCCTGTCACCCTGCGTCTCACCCCGCATCCTCACTTTGATCTAGTTTCAGCTTTCAGACTAGATGGCCGGTAGACATCAAACACAATGTCTGTTCTCTTGTACTTGGTAGAGTATGCTTGTATTCTAGGAAGGACATCGAGCATTGCGTACTCTTCGAACGTCTTTGAACTCCGTGGGGGCAGACTGTTCACCAACGCTGCACCATCAATGATGATGGTGTCGGCGTCTGGCTCTGCCTCAGGGGTTGTAACTTGGAAGAATGGTAGTGAGGTGGGATTTCTGACAGGTGTGGAGCTTTCCACCATCACTGAGGGCAGCAGGATGTGACTGGTTCTCATGACGGAAGAACTCCTTCAAGTCACACTCTCTGCTCTGGCATGATATGAACAGCTTGGAGAACAGTTGACAGTCTTCCTTCAGCACTTTTTGCTTTGAAGAGTCAACAGAGGCTGGTACCTGTCGGAAAAAGTCAACCCTGTTCTTCTTAATTGGTTCATAGAAGGTGGATTCTCCTTCCCCTTCCAGTCCCTTCATAAACTCCTGGAAACGGACCTTGCCTTTCTCAAGGTGTGTGCCAATCAGCTCGGCGGCAGTGTGGTGAGCAATATCCTTTGTATCAAGCGAAAGCAGGTCCCGACTCTCCTCCTGGAAAGGATTGCACATATCTGTCATGGCTTGTGAGAGCTTTTCTACTTTCTCAAGGAACACTCTTTGTGCTCGTTCTGTCTCCTCATGGTGGCTGGTGTGTTCAGTACCCTCTTTGGTCCCACATGCTGCCTCATACTGTGCAACCAAGTGGCTGACTTGAGGACCAGCTATCATCCATCTTCTCAGTGCTGATGGGTCTTCAGTCACGCCGATCACACCCCCGTCTGCCTTGATGACAGCGTTGGCCTGCTCGTGAGCTTGGTCAATAGCCATTGCTGAGAACTGTCGGCTCGATTTGTGTACAACAAAGTTTCCACTCTGGAACTCCTGAGCCAACTGAGGATGCTTCTGTTCCAGGGTCACCATGTCTCTGTAGTGGATCGGAAGCCACCGTGCATAGTTTACATTGTTGTTGGCAAAGAAGTACGGTATCAGCGCAGCCAGTGACTGACAGTACAGGAAGAAGTTGGCTTCCCTGAATGATCGGATCAACAAGAGGATCACCAGTTCCATTGACAGCACCATATACCAGAAATGAAACTGGGGACATTGCAGTTTGCGATGCTCACACCAAGCTTCGAAGCTAGGCACCTCTTCGGGTTGTTCATCTGTCTCTTTCGAGTAGTCCGTGTGGGCTGCCTTCAGAAGCTTGTACAGACTGCATGCTGTTATCTGGTGCATCTGTCGTGTCCTAGTGATGCTCGAAGCTGTCAGAAATGAATCTGCTGTCCCAGGAGATGCTATCCCTGCCCCCAAGAGGGCTCCTGTCCAACCACTGTCCTGGAGTAGAGTTCCAATGGACTTCAGTGCCGCCATCTCAATATCCAAGCCTCCGAACATTATGACGAACTTGTCCCCACCGTAGATTTCAGGCCAGTGCCACTGGACCTGCTTGGCTACTGCATATGAGGAGGTCCGTGCCAGAGGGGCCAACTCACCACATTTTCAAAAACAGCGCTCTAGCTGGTTCCCGCTCTGTGAAATTCTTGGGAATCATCTGGCAAAAAAAAACATCCGACTTTCGTCCTTATAGCAACTGCACATAGGGTTGAGCATCCCTTGTTTTTGCCGTTTGGCAGACCGTTTATGGGTGTGAATCTGGGTAGACAGAGGGGCCAACTCGCCAACGCGCTCAGCCAATGAGAGCGCGGCTACGACGTGGGGAATTAAATGGCCGCCCGTCCGACCACTCACAGGCGCTGTATGAGACGTGCTTCAGTAGTCACGCTCAAACCGAGTTAGAGTCAACACACGAGTGACTACCTCCGCTACTTTAAACATCAATAACTCAAAACTATACTCGTGGCGAGTTGGCCCCTCTGGCACGGACCTCCTCATATATTGGCTGGTCAGCAGCAATGACTGGCACCTGAAATGCCACTATCTCCTTGATCTTGTCCATCACATGCTTGACTGTAGCAACCGAGTGGGCCTGATCTCGCAGCAGAGGCAAAAGTGATGTAATGCTGACCTCAAATGGCCTCTCTTCTGTGAAGCATGGTGGGCTGACCAAGTCACATCCACTGGCCCATCTGTCACAGTGACCTTCTCCAGCCACTCATACTCCATTGCCAGTTGTGGCCTCAGCAGACTGGTGTCTGGGTGTGTCACACCACTCTGGGGAGGAGAGGGTTTCTTCTTGGTGAAGAAGGCGGGCCGGACATTGGTTAAGGAGTCTGGAAGTTCTGGAACTGTCTTCACTTTCTCCTCTCCGAACTTCAGCTGTCCACGCTCTTCACCTTTGTCTTCTTTGGTTGGGTGCTGGAAAACAGAGACGCTGGTTCCATGGAAAGAAGTGGTCGCTGTTGTTGCAGTGGGATTGTGGTCTATGTTGTCCATGGCTGATGTGGTGAACAGCCCTTTTCGCAGAACTGGTGGACAGACCACCCCATCCTCCACGTACTTGCTGACTGTTGCATCTCCCAGCTGTGCAGATATCTGTAGCACCCTGTCATATGAAATGCTGATGCCATGCTCGTTAAGCATTTCCACCAACTTTCTCTTTCTGGTCTTTGTGTAGACGGACATCCCCATGTAAACAGGGAATGGGGTCTCTCTGTCTTTGGAGTGTCTGTGAGTTGCTGCTCCATCTTTGTACCTTGCGTAGCAGTTGTACTGAAGCAACGAGACAACAGCTGACTCGAGAGGAAGCGGTCCACAGGCTTCAGCTGATTATCTACTTACATGGTTGCAGGCGGGAGTGAGCTATATTCTATATCTTATTCATGTGTAAAGGGGACTCCAGGGATTAGGATGATGATAAAAAACAAGTAAACTTCGGCTGGCAAGTGAGAAATTAGTGACTAATACTATAGGGTGTGAGTGAACAATCCGAAGAGACCGCACAATATTGTTGTTTTCGGCGCGGGAAGTTCTCGGCTCAGTATGGTGGGTAAAAGTATATGGCCTATGTAAGTATTACCCCGCACAAGAGGCAAGATATTTAGTTCCAACTTCAAGAGGAAATAGGTGGGGAAGATGGTGAATGAAGGTGACGAGGGGGCTGAGGGGGGGAGGGGTGATAAAGGCGGGAGTGACGAATCGGAGGGAGAGCCGGATTTTCCCGGTTTCATGACAACATGGACGACTGAGGACACAGGAAAATTTTGCTTCATGCTGTTGAACAAAATCAAGAACTTGGAGGACCGAGTGACCAGCTTGGAGATAGTTAAGAAGGAAATTGTTACAGAGAATGGTGAGTTGAAGAACAGGTTGGAGTTAGTGGAGAGAGAAAAGGCAGTGATAATGACTAGGCTAGACACCAGTATCTCTGAAGGTAAAAATGCTTGGGGCATGACTAGAGACCAAGTGGTAAAAGATTTAGACAGTGTAAGGAAGGCACACAGTGACGAATTCAGGAAGATATTGGATGAACAGAAACAGCAAGATGTTAGGATAAAGGACCAGGTAAAAAGTATGGTTAAGCAAGGCATCCACGAAAACTCTCAGGCCATCCAGGAAGAAAGTCGTAGGGCTAACTGCCTCATAATATCAGGGGTGGAAGAAAAGGAGGAACTAGACTGGACAAAACGAAATGAACAGGATGAAGGTCGCATCAACAAGATTCTGGAATCTATTAAAGATGAGGAGGACACCTGGAAGGAGGAAATATCAGACATGTTTAGGCTGGGAAAATATACAAAGGAATACAATAGACTGGTAAAAATCGAATTTAAGTCAAGAAGGACATGTGATGAAATCATGGCAGTAGCGGCTAGGCTAAAAGGGTTAGAGGGTAAGGACAAAATCTACATCAGGCGAGACTTACCAGAAGAAGAGAGAACGAAGGAGGCTGAACTAAGGAAAACCGCCAAGGAGGAAAATAGTATGAGGACAGAACAGGAAAAGAATAAGTTTTTTTACGGAGTAAGAAAGGGGAAGATTATGAAACTTTCGGTAAAAAGAAACTAAAAGTAAAAGAGGGTAGGGAACAGACCGCCGCAGATAAGGGGCTTGGAGCAGGTAATGGGGGACTAGAAAGTATAAGCAATGTCGATGGGCTAATCTCTAAGAAACTAGAACTAACAGACTTACTCAATACTAAGAAACCAGAAATAGTATGTCTCACGGAGACAAAACTAAGAGAAGACCTCGATATAAATTTGCTAGGATGGTCTGAATACAGGATTTGGAGGAGGGACAGAAAATTTTGACATGGAGGTGGAGTGTGCATCCTTACTAGGAAAGATTTGATTGTGTCTGAGATAAAACTAGTAACTTCAACAGCAGAAGTTTTAGCAATAGAGATTGGTGGAAACGAAAAAATAGTGGTGATAGTAGCGTATGTACCTCCCAAGACGAAGACATGGGGTAAGGAGGAGCATAGCCTAATGCGTAAGGAAACAATTAGTGTGCTAGGAAATATCTTGGCTTCAAAGGATGAAATAGTCATGTGTGGGGACTTTAACTGCAAGGAAGTGAATTGGGAAGATCTTGAAGCCGGAGCAGGGGAGGAAAGTTGGAGCTATGAATTTTTAAGTATGGCCATGGAAAATTCTATATACCAACATGTAAAAGAGTCAACAAGAGTAAGGGGAAGTGATCAACCAGCTAGATTGGACCTTCTATTCACAAGAAGGGAGGAGGAGGTTCAAAGTATTCAGTACCTATGCCCACTAGGAAAAAGCGACCATGCAGTTCTAGACATAGACTTACTATTGAAGTATAATCTACCCAAGGGAAGGGAAAAGCACAAGGAAAATCACTGGATGTATTCCAGAACCGATTTCGAAGGACTACGGGATTTTTTCAAGTCACAAAATTGGGATCAGGTGTTATCTGAAAGTGAGGTAGACAAAAAACTCAAGGCATTCATGGAGATCTATGATACTGGTATAAAAACTGTTGTCCCTAAGTACATTAATAAAAGGAAAAAAAGTAATCACAAAGTATGGTTTAACCGCGAATGTAGGCAAGCTCAGGAAGCAAAAAACAAAGCCTGGAAAAAGATGAGAAACTGGGATTCGGAAGATAACAGGCAAAAGTATAAAGAGGAGAGAAACAAATACACAGAAATGAGGAGGAGGTCAGAGGCAAACCATGAGAAAGGGATAGTGGAGAACTATGAAAAGAATCCAAAAATGTTTTTCAAGTTTGTAAACGGCAAAAGGAAGATAAAAGCCACGATCGTAAAGATTAATAGTGGAAACAGAATCATAGAAGAGGATACAGAGATTGCGGAAGAACTAAATAGAAATTTTGCATCAGTATTTACAAAAGAAGGAGAATTCATTGCACCAGAAACCAATGAGATAGGTAAAGAGGAAATGCCGGAAGTCACATTTAACAGACCAGAGCTCATAGACAAAATGAGTAAGGTGGATCCAAACAAAGCCGCTGGACCGGACGGAGTATCAGGCTGGATTATTAAAGAAAATGCTAAGGAACTGAGTATACCGTTATATGACATAATGACCAAATCATTGGACACAGGGATAGTACCTACAGAATGGAAAAGAGCAAACATTATTCCTATATTTAAGGGAGGAAGCAGAGATAAACCACTGAACTATAGACCTGTATCACTATTGAGCATCCTCATGAAGATTCTGGAAGGATTAATAAGGGACAAATGGGTGAACTACCTGGAATCCAAAAGATTTATTACTGACCGACAATTTGGATTCAGAGGAGGCAGATCATGTGTAAGCAACTTGTTGAGTTTTTACTCTAGAGTAATAGACACAGTGGACAAGAGGGAAGGATGGGTAGACTGTGCCTACCTAGACTTTAAAAAGGCATTTGACAAAGTTCCACACAAGAGATTGCTGTGGAAATTAAAACATGAGGGAAAAGTGGGAGACAAACTGCTGAAATGGATGGAGAGCTACCTTAGCGGAAGACAGATGAGAACAACAGTAAGGGGGAAATCGTCAAACTGGACTCAAATTACGAGTGGGGTACCACAAGGATCTGTCCTAGCCCCAATCATGTTTCTAATATTTGTAAATGACTTACCTGAGGGACTAACAAGCTACATGAGCATGTTTGCGGATGATGCTAAGCTGCTTAAAACGATCAGAACCCAGGAGGATTGCCTTGAGCTCCAAGCAGATTTGCAAAAGATCCATGAATGGAGCATCAAATGGAATATGGAGTTCAATGCAGGGAAATGTAAGACTCTAGAAATGGGTAAAAGCAAGTACAGACCTAGAAAAGATTATAAACTAGGAAACAAAGTGATTCCCAAAGCAGAAAAAGAAAAAGACTTGGGGATAGAATTTAAGGATAACATGTCTCCAGAAAGCCACGTAAATAAGATAGTGAGAGAATCACTAGCACTATTGGCAAATATCAGGATGTCTTTCAATTATCTTAATGAAAACACCATGAAACAAATAATAACGGCAATAATAAGACCCAGGATGGAATATGCATCTGTAGTGTGGTCCCCTCACATGAAGAAACATATCCACAAAATTGAGAGCATACAGAGAGCAGCTACGAGGATGATCCCAGGTTTGGAAAATTTGGAGTACCAAGAGAGGCTCGAGAGATTGAATCTACCTACACTGGAACAGAGAAGGAAACGAGGACAGCAAATTCAGATATATAAATGTGTTAGAGGTATTGACAAAATCGACCAAGAAAACTTCATAGAGAGGGATGGAAGGTGAGAGAACAAGAGGTCACAGCTACAAACTAAAAGTGCTTAACCCGGCAAGCGCGATAGGCCTCACGGAAGCATGACCATAAAAAAAGCCTTCCAAAAAAAAAAAGGGCCTATCAAAACAAAGGATTTTGTCTCTAGGTGAGATAATTCCCCTCTAGTACTCATCCATGTGTTTCTCACCCCTCCCCCTCCCCTCCTTCCCCACCTTATTCCCCCCTCCCCCCCCTCCTCAATTATCACCTAGTTTTCCTCTTATTATCATCATTTATCGGTTATTTTTCTCTCCCGCGATAATGTAGCACAAGTGGGTTGCATAAAAGATCGTTATGCAACACCCAGACACCGGCACACACCGCCCCGCTCGTCTCAGTTGACTCCCAGACAGCGAGAGGGGAGGGCTGCCTGTGGCTCTCTCTCGCCTGAGATTATGACCGGGTGGCCAATATCTTCGTTTTTCACCACCCAAATGCTTTTCCCACTTATTTTAGCACTCTTGAAGGTTCATATATACATCATATATGTAAAATAAAAGCATACCGAAAACAAATAATGCTTTATATTGTAAATATAACGAATTCTGTCAGAATCCAGGGCTAGAAATGCACAAATAACTACCCTAGCACCTAGGTCTATATCGCGCTTGTCAGGTTAATAGTAAATCTGATCTGAAAAGTAAAAGATTTCCTACCAACTCGATTAGTGGGTGGAACAAATTGCCAGCCGAAGTAGTGTCTGCACCATCAGTGCATAGTTTCAAAGCACGGTATGACAAACATATCTTAGGAGGCGGGAATTAACGAGCATGCTCACTCCCGCAAATACAACTAGTGTAAGTACAACTAGTGTAAGCTGAGCAATTGCTAGATCTGTCTTTGATGCGCCAAACTTCAGTTGAGATTTGATGTCCGCTCCGTGTTCAAGCATGGCCACAAACTGAAGAAGAGTGAGTGGAATGGCCTGCTTGATGCACCCCTCATGGAAGGTTCCATCAAATGTGGACTTGTGGTCCAGCATATGTCTTCGCAAGATGTTAGCTGCTTTGCCAAGGATAATAGCTTCACTATAATAGTCAGAGGCTTCTGACAAGACAAAGCCCACATCTTTCTGGAAAGCCAGAAGAACATCCCTTCCCTGCTTGTGTACTTCCAACTCAGGTATTTCTGATAGCAGTTTTTCCTTCAGTCTTGTGGAGTTGACAGCAGGTGCATCAACACCCAGCTGTTCCAGGCGCTGGGCATACAGGTGAACTATGTCTGCAAGTCGGAAGACTGCAGGACCCTCGCCAGATCTGGTGGTCTCCACTAGATATGTGACTAGCTCTGAGAATGCCTGTGGGTGGGCATCCTCTTCGGGTGCACGTTCCTGTTCCAGTCTCTTGGTGGCTCTGAGGTACGTCCTCTCTCTATTGTACAGGTCTGTCAAGCATGCAAAATGGTATTTGAGCTCCTGTGCAATAGCATCTCCACCGCTGAGTCTTGCAAGAAGTTTTCCGTCATTTAAAGTTTGTGCACATTCATTAAGTCTGTTATTGAGGTTCATCATCATAACTTGTCCGAGTTCAGAGGATGGGGCTTCTTTGTCACATATGAAACACGTTTGGCCTTCAAGGCTGGTTCTACACAGCTTGGTCTGGCATTCTACTGGCTGAGCACTCTCTGCTCTTCTTTTTCTGGCTCTCTCCAGTTTCGTTTTGTTGAACATGAGGCGACAACTTTGGTGATACTGCGCCTTGTTCCTCCTCAGAATTTCTTCAATGCCACCACCATCATCAAGTCTGGCTGGATCCAGAACAATAGGCATATCATTAATTGCGTGAAAGAAGGGAATAGTAGTCGCAATCATAGTGTAGCCATCATGTTCTTGTGGTTGTTGTGCACGTGGTGACTTGAGCTCTTCACTCTTCTTCTGGCAAAGACAACACTTGATTTATTAGTGGCCCCTCCATCATTGACGAACATGCCTATTACATAAGGCACCCTCTTCAAACACTCAAACGCCGTAGTTTGAATCTACCGCGCAGAGCATAAAAAATTTGAGGAGCCTTCATCATGAGCGCACACGACCTCACTCATGGCTTCAGTCATTATGAATTGGGTTCTCACTACGAAAAAACTTCGTAAAAAATAAAAATAAAAATAAAATAAGAATAACTATTCAATAAGCTTTCCATCATATCGTGGATGTACTTGTGTGGATCTTTGACCAGACGCTAATTCAGGCGTCATTCTTCCTTCTCTGCTCTGCGCTCAGCCTGCCCGGACGTGTCTCCCCACGCTCCGCTGGTTCCGCATTTGTTGCGTCCCTAGTGAGTTTTTTCTCATTTGTTTACTCCGGGATGTATCGAGTAAGGTTAGGATATGCGTAGCAGGAGTGTCCTGGGCTAGTTGCCCGCAGTGCAGTGTATTTTGGGTCGTGTGTTTGGGGCATCTATTTCGGATGTACCCTCGTGGCCCTGTTGTGGACATGTGAACTTTTTCACGGTTAGCTAGCTTTGTGTTGCAGGCGGCTTTCATTACGCGTTAGTATTGCTTCCTTTTATCTTTCTGATGAGGTAGCTTATTTTTGCTGACGTTCCCAGCGTATTTTTCTTCACTTAGTGAAGTTTTTTCTGGGTCCCGAGTCAGTTCTTCCCTTTGCCGGAAGTGTTTGCTACAGTGGTGTGTTGGCGGTGGTTCCTGTTGTGATATAATTCAGTGCTTTTTGTTTATATTCCGACATGTTACTTTTATCCGTCTGCCTAGGCCTAGCCAGCCTCTCGTAGCATTTCCACATGTACAAGTGTTATTGATTTAT
Source organism: Paralithodes platypus (assembly GCA_032716605.1). Classification (NCBI taxonomy): domain Eukaryota; kingdom Metazoa; phylum Arthropoda; class Malacostraca; order Decapoda; family Lithodidae; genus Paralithodes; species Paralithodes platypus. The sequence continues at coordinate 2,638,524 of CM064533.1, read as the reverse complement.
TTTCTAAATATGTACTACTGTATCATGTGTGTCCTGGTTTAGTTGTGTATTGGCTAATTCCACGGACTATTTATGTGTCCTGGGTTAGTTGTGTATTGGCTAATCCCACGGACTATGTTGGGCCCGGCGTTAGTTGTGTTTTGGCTACGCCTCGGTCCTGTGTTGCGTTCAGATGGTATCTGGACGGGGTGGGTTTTTTCCGGCGGGTTTTTCTCGGTTTCACCATGAAAAACCCGGCTGGTTGCCGAGTTTTGGCCACGCGTGGTTTAAAAAACAGGCTTGTTTCCCCGGCGAGTGGGTGTCTGTGGCTCCCCAGGACTGCGTCTCTGTGGTGCCTGTATCAGGCTCCTTATGAATCCCGGCGGGATGGCTGTACCCATCTAACAGTGTTCATACGGACACGTGTTGTTTGTAGTTTTTTCGGTTTTGCAAAGCCAATAAAAAACTAAGCTGTTGTTGTTTTTCCTCCCTGGCGATCTTTTACAAAGAAGTGGGGATAGGAACAATTGGGGTTAACTTTTCAACTTTAAATCACCCGGCGGGTGCAACCTGGAAGGGTGGGATGACCGAATTTGCAAAATTCAGTTTAGTTGACCAGACAATTGAGGGATGCATTGTGTATCGCCTCCTTCAACATACGGCGATTTAGGGCACAATTGGGGTTAACGTTTTTTAAAACTATTATTCACACCCGGCGGGTGCTCCTTGGAAGGGTGGGAATAACGAATTTACAATTCAGTTAGTTAACCAGACAATTGAGGGATACGTTTTGTATCGCCGCCTTCAACATACGGCGATCTAAAAAGATACTTCGGGAGAAGTTAGATCTCGTATATTTGTCAGGCTTCCCAGTTTTTTATCTACGAGATAATTTGGGGGCCGGCGTCTTTTTAGTTTTTTTTTCTCCAAAATTGAATCTTTAAACAAACACCACCGGAAAGACTAAATCAGTTATAAACGCCATGCTGGTCTTTATACTATGTCAGAGGGTATTCATAAATCTTTTGGACAAGTTAAGATATTCTGAAATCTTTTACTTAGGAACCCCACCGCGTAGCGAGCTGTAGTCGTTGAGTATTGCGTCTCGTTACCCGGCGGGTTATTTAACACTTGTGTGCGAACATGTTGGGTTAACATTATGAGCATTAATTCCTGGAAATTTTCTTTTTTTCCAGAGCTGGGTCCCGGCGGGTCTACACAGAACCTGGAGTAAGTTTCCCACCAGTCTCTGTCATGACTACCTTTGCCCCGGTTTTTGCTTTATGCATTACGCCCTCCTGTTCAGGTATCCCTATTTTTGCGCACACCCTTTGTATAAAATGTGTTAAATGTCTCGACCGCTCAAGGGGTCTGTGGGTGATGCGAAACTGTACCTTTTGCTCTCAACTCAGTGTTAATTTCACGTTTGCAAGTGTTTTCATTGTTTATTATAATAAAAATGGATTCATGAGCCATGTATGTCCTGGATTAGTTGTGATTGGCTGATCCAGGAGCGTCGGACTGTGGGTCTGATTATGTTTATCAGACTGCGTTCTGTTTGGTGTGGGTTACCTTTCCGGCGTTTTTCTCGTTGCTCCGAGAAAGCCGTTTTTGTTTACCGAGTTTTAGTCAGGATGGCTAAAATAGGTAAGTTACCCCGGCGAGTTTGGTAGCTTGAGGGCTCATCAGAAACTGCGTTTTCTGTGGTCGAGCCTGGGATCAGGCTTCCTGTGTTATTCCCGACGAAGGGGGCTCCACACAGTTATCTAGGTGATCATGCTGACACCTGTTGGATAGGGTTTTCTCGGGTTTTTCAAGGCCATTGAAACCATGCTGTCTGTTTGTTTGGTCTTTCCCTCCCGGCGACCTTTTTACGAAGAGGTCTGGGGCAGGTACAATTGGTTTTGACATTGCATATAAAACCCGGCGGTTGTACCTTCGGGTGGTTATATTAACGGATTTGCAAATTCGCGATAATTTGCCAAACGATTGATTGATACAATAGGGTATCACGGCCTTCAAGACGGCGATCTATGTGGGCTTCTGGGAGAAGCCGGATTAGAGATTAAGATAGGCTTAGACTTTTTATGGGATAAAAAGATGCCTGAATCTTACTAGTGTTTCAAGTGTAAAGGGATACTTGAAAGACTTCATCTTTAATAAAGATATGCTTCATCTTTATGAGGTTTCAGAAGATATGCTTAAATCTTTTGGACAGGTAAAGATATGCTGAAATCTTTAATAAACCATTGAAACAATGCTGTTTGTGTGTTTGGTCTTTCCCTCCCGGCGATCTTTTTACAAAGAGGTCTGGGGCAGGTACAATTGGTTTGACATGATATATAAAACCCGGCGGTTGTACCTTCGGGTGGTTATGTTAACGAATGTGCAATTCGCGATAATTTGCCAAACAATTGATTGATACACTAGGGTATCACGGCTTTCTAATAAAGATATACTTCATCTTAATGAGGATTCAGAAGATCGGCTTAAATCTTTTGGGCAGGTAAAGATATGCTGAAATCTTTACTATGAAACTAAAGGGAAACGAAAAGTAGTGGTGCAGTGCTACGGTTCGTTGACCGGCGGTGTTGTGGCACATGTTTTGTACCATTTTTTTGGGGTAACCTTATGAGCATTAATCCCTGGAAATTTCTCTTTCCAGGGCGAAGTACCGGCGTTGCACCAGGTGACCAGGTAGTTCCCGGGGGCGGGGTAGTTTTCCCCCAGTCTCTGTCATGTCGGCACTTGAACCTCTCATTGCTGTATGTTCAACGCCGTTAAGGTCAGGTATCCCTATTTTTGCTCACCAGCTCTGCTTTAAATGTGTTAATGAGCTATGGGAGCTTTTAATTATCATAAACCTTTACGGGGCTCGGGCTCGGGCTCCCATTCGGAGAGTATACCAAGCTCGCAAGCGAGTCACAGCCACGGTGTATGGCGATACTCACAGTTCTGGCAGGACAGAACACATCCCTTTGTGACTCAACTAGTGGCTGACGTCCACCGGGATGCCGATGTACCATCTTCTATCCCAGATTTAACATGGCAACATGTGGAGGTCCCGGCTTCGGCGGGATCTTCCCATGATAAGCCAGACTTAACGGATGAAGAACAACGATCTCTGGTCTCAGAGATGGAGGTTGAAGAGTCCAGTCACCTTCTAGGCGACTCTCAGGGTACTGTCGAATCTCCACGGAGTTCGTCATCGGCTAGGTATGTAACGGCGGAAGAGATTGATGGACTACTATTGAATGCACTTAATAGGTTCTTTGGCCCTACGCCGGAAACTCCTACAGTTGGTACGGGAGCTCCGCGATGTCGACGAATGTGCGACCTCTGGCTACATCCTTTGCTTTAGCTAAAATACCTAACCCTCCTCTTGTGTCAGATCCAATTTCCAATGTGCCAGGCACAGCAGCTCTCACTACTTCCAATGTGCGAGTCATATCAGACATATCTCCCCCTCCTTTAGACAAGGCGCCAGTCAAAAAAAGGAGCTATGCCTCTTTTATACGGGCCTGATGAGTCAGGGGTAGCAATGTTACCAACTCAGCCAGAGGCAGCACAAGCTACTATTTCGGGGGAGTTCCCTGTACCACATGAGTGGGTAATCCAAGGCAATAAGTCTAGAAAAGTCAGAGCTTTGGATAAGTCAAGGAAATGTTTTGGATGTTCATATTAAGGCCATTCCAAGTTATTATAACCATGACTTTTTCGTGTATGCATCAACACCAGCCCTGCCCCCTGCCTCAGCTTCAAAGCTATTTTCTGACTGGACTAAGAATGATGGCTTTAACGACGTCAAGGCACTTTCTGTTTTGACGCCGGAGTTGGATATCTTTCCGATCACAAACTCAGCCTCTAATCCAGTCTTGCAGGTGGGGCAGTTGGGTACGGGACCTGGGGTGGCATGAGAAACAGAGACTCACAATTTGCAACTACTTTCACGTCAAAATCTTCCCACCAAATCCCTCAAGAACACCATTCTTGGTTCTCTCTTCCGGTTTTTAGTGCCGGCGGAGTCCCCTCTGCTTTGTTTGACTTCTTGGCTGCCCCCCCCCCCCCAAATAATCAATTTGTGCGAATTAAAAGATCCCTTTAGCACGCCTTCCCCAGCTTACCTAGACCGCGAGTTTAGGTTAAGAGGAAAAGCGTTTATAGACTGTTTTCGCAATATATGGTTACCCAGAAAGTAACAAAGTCTCTGTTACGCTCTTCTCAGGCAATAGAAGCCGCGGAAGTCAGGAAGGCCATTGAACTTTCCCGGCGCTTGCTTCTCCAGACTTCCATCCAAGTCTTTAGGAGATATTCGGACGGCCTTATTAGAGGCAGTTCGAGCAAGGCAGGATCTGAGGATGTTCTTAGTGAAGAAACTTCCTGACCGTATTGCAAGCCAAGTAGTTCTGTCTCCAGTTCTAACTCCTTCTTTGATTTCACCAGCGGTTTGGAAGACTGTTTTCAATTTGGCACAAGCATTCAAGCAAAGTCCCGGCAAGCCCTGATGCCCATGTTAGAACAAGGGATCAGGATCTTGTGGTATCTGGACGACTAACTGGTGATGGCAGAGACAGAAAAGTTATGCATCACTCATGTCTACATTACGTTAAACCATCTCAAATCTCTAGGATTCAAGGTCAACTTAGTAAAAGTCAAACCCTTGTTCCCTCACGAGTATTTCAGTGGATAGGGCTGGTCGAGGACACAGCTTCTCTCACTCTGAGTCAGAGTGTGGACACTCGAAACAGATTTCGCAAAAAAATGTTTATGCTTCTCCACAGTCTGACTACGACACGGAGACTTTGGGAATCTCTAGTCGGTTCTCTCAACTGGGTTCAACTAACTGTGAAGTTGGGCCGGTTGAAAGCCAAAAGTTTATTCTTGGAGGGCAACAAATTTTTCCCACTATTACCGGCGGGAATATTATGGCCTATCCCAACATTATTACACAACTTACTAGCGGTTTGGGCGAAGAGAGAAATGTTGCACTCAGTCATGTCTTGAACCTCTCCTCCGCCGTCGGTATGGGTGGACACGGATGCGTCAGGAACGATAGGTTGGGGCTTTTAGTCAAACCTTGGGCATCAGGGTCAAGGGTTTTTGGTCCCATTTAGAATTCTTCCACATCAATGTCAAAGACTTACTAGTCCCCTTATCTGTCCTTTAGGCGCACGGCTCTACTTTACGGGGCAAGTCGGTGGCCTTCCGAATGGACAATCTGAATGCGGTTCACTGTATTCAGAAACAAGGGTCAACGAGATCTCGGAAGTTGCTAAACGTGTCGGAAAAGATTTTTATACTAGCCAACAGGCTGGACATTCATCTTCACGCATCTTATCTCCCAGGCGTAGCAAACGTCTGGGCAGACGCTCTGTCTCGGAGACAAAGCACAACAGTAGAATGGGCGCTCAAGCGATTGCGGAGCATTACCATCCACAAGTGGATTTGTTTGCGTCTGACAAGACTCACGAACTCCCACTGTACCTCACCCGCCGGACGATAACGCCGGCGGGCGGACCAGACGCTCTGATGACGGACGGGAACAGGTGGAGTTCCATTTATCTATTTTCCGTCGCCAGACGCGTCTCTAATGTGCCACGTAGTCAACAAGCTACAGGATTAGCGGGGCGTAGTCTCGCTAATCGCGCCCCTGTGGCCGGCGCAGTGTGGTACCAGCAATTGAACACGTGGTGCCCGCACCCGGTGTCACTCCCGGTTGGGTTGTTCCACTTAGACACAATTGGCAACCTAGAAACCTCGCTGACTTATGCATTATGGACATTCAGGAGGCCAAGTGGCTAGCACCATATGGTAGCGACGTGACCAATAAATTCACGAATCAATATACCCAGTCTACAAAGCGACAGTATCAATCGCATTGGCAAGCTTTTACGTCTTGGATTCTTAGACCAGAACAAACTGTGCCCTCGGTGGCGTTGGTTGTTAATTATTTAATTTATCTGTTCGTGCAGAAACATTTATCTGTAGTGATTTATGAGGGCAGGTTTTAAACTCCGCCCACCTCCCCGTCAGCTCATGCCTACCTGGTCTCTGGACAAAGCATTGTCGTTACTTCGTTCCCGTCTGTACCAAAAGACTGCAGATTTTACATTACTTTTATAAAAGGGCAGTATTCCTTATGGCTTTGGCTACCGGGAACAGAGTATCTGAGCTGGCGGCGATGAGCAACACACCTAATTGCCTTAGGTTTGGTAGGCTTAATGAGTGTATTCACATTGCACCTTCCCCAGGATTCATAGCCAAGAATGAGCACAGTGAACACGTGTTTTCAGAGTTCACGGTGCCGGCGTTGAAAAGGGGAAAGGTGCACCATCTTTTTTGTCCAGTGCAAACTCTAACCAAATATTTGAGAGTGGCACCTCTAAATCACCAGGGTGCTTTATGGGTAGCAAGTACGGGTAAACGCTTGATGGAACGTACACTGGCTTCTCTCTTGGTCGAGGTCTTTAAAGAGAGTAATCCCGGCGTTGTGGGTAAGACCCACGATTTACGCAAGGGGGCAGCCTCTTTCCGTTTTCCTTAATAATCTTTCGGTGGAAGATATTAAGTCCACACAGTTGTGGGCCTCTAATCATACGTTTTTGACTCGATACCTTTCAGTAGCTCTAGACAAACCTTCCTTGCCATGTATAGCTTTAAGGCAGAGGGTCTAGGTGGCCCTTTTAGTCACTTTTTGTTTAATTTCAAGAAAAGGGGGGGGGGGGGGAAGAGTGCAGTCAGTGTAACATAGGACACCCTAGACCCCGCCGGAGTATGTGTACGGAACATACGAGCTGTGATACTGTTTGTAGGTATTGTGATATAAAATTTCTCTGTAGTATTCATTACAGGAAATTGTGCTAAAGGCCAATAGTAGTGTTACAACAATTCTTGTTGTAAGTAGTTTTGGCTGTGAAGCAATAGATTTTTAAGAAATCTCAGTAGTTGCAACTACGACTTTTATTGTGGAAGTAAATACTTCTGCATAAGTACACGAGTTCAGTACTTCTACGAAAGTACAAGAATTCATTTATGTTTGGGTATATTTTTAGGAATATATCCACTAGTTTAATGGGGTTTATATGTGCACATGTAAACTTATAAGTTTTTAGTTTTCACCACTTACTTTAAGTGGGGTGCCTTCTTAACTAGCAGATCTGTGTACAGAGTCTCAGAGTTAACCCTTTTTTTTTCAAGCAGGCTTCTTTGAAGGACGCTCCTGCTTGTACCCCTTTTTGAAGATTTAGGCTGTATAAAGTTTATGCACCCAAATATATCTTTTTTACAAAGTAAGAATACTATGTGGTTGTTTGATTATCTGCTTTTACTAGAGTTATGATATGATTACGAATGTCCCCCTCCAGTCTTAGATATCAGGCATGTTCGTCAATGATGGAGGGGCCACTAATAAATTATAGGTTTGACTCCTGCAAGAAGATAAAGAAAACCTAATATTTAGTAGTGACCCCGTAATCATTGACGACTGGGGCCCTCCCGACCATCCCCTTCCCATTCGTTGATATATTGAGGATTTTGGTTTACTTGATATGTCAGTGAAGGAAGAATGACGCCTGAATTAGCGTCTGGTCAAAGATCCACACAAGTACATCCACGATATGATGGAAAGCTTATTGAATAGTTATTCTTATTTTCTTTTTATTTTTATTTTTTACGAAGTTTTTTCGTAGTGAGAACCAATTCATAATGACTGAAGCCATGAGTGAGGTCGCGTGCGCTCGTGATGAAGGCTCCTCAAATTTGTTATGCTCTGCGCGGTAGATTCAAACTACGGCGGATGAGTGTTTGAAGAGGGTGCCTTATGTAATAGGCATGTTCGTCAATGATTACGGGGCCACTACTAAATATTAGGTTTTCTTTATCTCCTTGCAGGAGTCAAACCTATACTCTAGTCAGTCCGGAATTTAGACGGTCCTGGATCTGTATTTGCCATCTTGGTGAATACAGTATGATAATTATCTGTAACACAGATATAATAGATAACAGATAATCACAGTATATAACAGATAATCACAGTATGATATAACACAGTATGTTATATGATAACAGATATAACAGATAATCACAGTATAATAATTATCTGTATTCAGTGAATCAAGGCCGAGGGGTTATCCTTTTACCACCTTGATCACAATCATGCACAATAAGGTATGGGATACGACTAGGTTCGGGAATAAAAATATATGACCTACACCTAGCCCGATCGTTCATCCAGTATAATTTAAGTCCCGTGCGATCTGTACACCATCCAGGTAACTACATGCAAAGCAATGTAAAGCCCCGTTACCCTTGGCTCGGCTCTCCCGCGCTGGCACACCCTGTCAATTCAAGCGCGGCTATCTAACTAAACATCTACGTTAAACTACCTGTAATCTACAGTAGCTAACTGATGCGGGGCTTATTAGACAGCATTTGGGACACTTAACTAATTATTTAGCTACACTAAACTAATTATTCAGCTGATACTGAACCCCATGCTGAGTTTCACAGCAGCAGTGCCACCAGTGTGCCCTGGCTGTGCGTTGACATCCGGTCTGTTGAGCTACTACTCTACACCTTCCGCTGCAAGTCTCTCAACGTCCCCCCCCCCCCCCCCCCCCCCCCACCGCATCGTGTCATGTCCAGTTTGGAAGCCTTGTACAGGAAGATGCTACACATACTAAACCTCTATCACTACTACGATTTACACTACCATGCATTTTAGCCGAGTCAGACGTAACATGAACCTCTCATTTAGCAGAATATTAGGATTCCGGGATTGATATTATTCTACAAGGAAGCTAGTGAGTAAGTCCATGGTTCCAAATTCGAATTCTACATAGTGAAAAATGTATGATTTGACACCAAGATCATTCAAATAGGACA